>NPFG01000004.1:0-324889 GCA_002288965.1 Xylaria sp. MSU_SB201401
TCTGTTTAGTATTTATTTTTAGCTATTTTCCCCGCTTTTTAAGCCCCCTGTCTAAATAGTGGGTTTTAAAATAATCAGGTGGTTCGTGAGGGGGGTGGCTCGTGATCCCGGGGTTTATCTTACATTACTTAACTTCCAACTATCTAGAACATCAGGCTTGTTTTTATGTGGCGGGATCGAAAAAGGAATTTGAGACACCAAGTTGATGGGCATAATATAAGTTTAGAGACTGGATCGTCCAACTACAGTGCGCCGCTCGATTAAAGCAGCATTTTTGTAACGCAAATCACCCGGGGCAAGTGAATACGCGTAGAACTGGTGGTATGTAAGCTGATATATTAAAAGGTAAGTTGGTAAAGTGGGTGGCCAGGAGGGCTGACTAGCTATATGGCCGCACGGCGTCCGCCGTACGTACACGTCCTTCCATACCCCCTCCGGTATTGTAACAATTTTAGTGAAATAACTCTGGATTCATTAGCTTCATTAGCCCGTCTATAAGGTGGTGTTGATACATATTAGAAACATTCAAGTAAGAGAGTAGAATTGAATTAACCAGGACGATAATACTGCAATTCTCTGGACTATCACAGAGGTGTATAAGCATCACCACCTGCTATGTTGACTTAGAGGTCGTCCGTTGTAATTAAGGTACTGAAATGTTAATTATTCAAATCAAAGGTCGACATTTTATATCAATCCAAATAGTTTTAGTTGCAAACACGCGTTGCTAATATAGAGCATCGCCACATAAATTAAACAGATCTAATTTCTCTTAAGTAAACAAAACAGCATAAACATAGTAGCTGCATACCCTCAGATCATCGAACATAACAGGATATAACATTAGTTTTAGCTGCGGTCTGATGAGACGTAGCCAACGAAGCCACCGCTGGAGGGTTCGAGGTAGCAAATTTTCCTACTGCATCCCAAATCGAGCATATAAGTTCAAGCATCAAGCATAGTTCAATTGTAATTACTGATCAGCATAACCGTTCCAATGCTATTAGTTATCCTCATACTATTACCGAGCCCCAGATCCAGTGCCTCGGATTAGCTAGCGTAGAAAGCCGATCGCTAGTTTCCAGTTAGCATTTATCTAGGCCACAACAAAATGTAAATATAATTTCAAGCGAGAGCTCGTATTCCTCGGACAGAGCAGCCCCAAGTCCTCTTAGCATATTCGAAGAATCCAGTTTTCCCATAATCTTATCTCAACCCGTGTTAACGATAAATCCCAGGGCCTCATGTTATTATAATGGCATAGAACCAGTTCTCGCCGCAGACGTCCCCACTAATTGGAGATAGCATAAGCAAACACTCAAAAGATGTCACAAGGCCAAGGGTCATGCTAGGACATGTGAGATAGGCGTTAAGTGCCTCAATATTCGCCTATTTCTAACATCTCCTTTTCTGAGTAGCAGGGACCAACCAGACGAATCAAGTACTCGCGCAGATATTCTGCCTAGTTTTTTGGCCAGCATGAAAGCTGTTGTCCGTAAAACTTCAGAGCATCTGAATTCGCCTTTCGACGTTAGTTATGTCGTTATCCCCAACTACTTGAGGGACTATATGCCCATTATGGGTGAGTACATGCATATTGTCTTTGACTTTGCTCACTATCCACAGCCTGACGACGACATGATCCAATAAGATATTCTGACCATAGCCGAGGGGGTGCAGTATAGATATGCACCCATCGAGCAAGGAAATTCCTACTTCGGAGTAGATGATTGTTTCTTGTATCTGAACGTCGAGGATGACTTCATCGAAGTGAGTTACGGATGCGTTGTCGACCCCTTATCATGCGCAATTCAATCCTCGCACAGAATTCTGCTCGAAAGAAAGGTGGAGCACGACTCTAAACTGTGGTCCGAGAAGGGCATCTGGCAACTTAGGCCTGGCAAGCTGCAAATCACTTTCTCCATCGTCAAGCTAGTCCATGACATAGCATGCCTAGTTGCAAGTTTTGCGGAAGATATTTCTTTCATTAACGAGATCCGAGATTTGCGAGTTGTAACCATTATAGGGGGCGGTTCGCCGGATTCACTTGATGCAGCCAAGGCAGCGCTCCCGTTTGCGCTGCCGGATGTTGACCCCGCGATCTTTCTTTCGTCCCTCGAGCCACAATATGTGCCAAGTGTTGGTGCAGCTCTGATGAGTCGAGTCGTAAGCTACAGAGAGTGGTACAGGAGATATGGATGAATACAGTGAGAGTACTCTTAATCATATATATGAACTACCTCACTTGTGCCGGTGCCCGTTTGACAGCACTCTTTAGACTGGATCAACGCCACTGCTCATCTTTTTGAACGTACACTTACTCCTTACCACCACGGGTATACGGGCTACGAACACCAAATTAGGGATAACAGATTATTTGTAGATAGGGATCTTGGCTGCCCTTATAATAGAATGGGATATACCCAGCCGAGGTGGGTGACAAAAAACTAGGCAGACCTCCCATGACGGTATCTCGGATGGGTTTGTCTAGTGTTTTTTTACCCCCCTCGCCAGCTTTCTGTCTGAACCCAGCATTTTACCCGTGACCTGTGGAAAATTTTCACTTGAATGTGTCATGACGCGTGTGGCTTATTATGTGATTCGATAAGACAAGTATTCGGAACGGCAAAAATCGGCCTTACAGCATATGGTGCACAAGAACCAATTGTTGCGCAGCCTTGAAGAGCTGTCACACAAGAACGAGAATCATCTCAAAACCTAGATAGGTCGTCTTCGAACAATTTATTTTAATAGATCTACATGTTCCTTATTTTTGTATAATTGAGCACCATGGCGGCAACAAACGCAACTTCATTGCCAGAGCGGAACCGGGGATGGTTCCGGGAAGATTTGACAGAAGTTAACGAGCCGATCCGGGGGCTCCTGGAGGGTTATTCCAGGGTACCTCCGACCGAGGTTGTCGCCCATGTGAACGAAATTGTGAGTACGAGGCTTTCATCTATCTACAGCTATCATATCTAAGAGGACTGACGAACTTACAGAGCCATAGCGCAAAAGAGGATTCGTCGCTAACCCCTATCCGTGTATCGGATTCTACCGTTTCACCAATCTCACCTTGGTCACGCACCCTCTCTATCCCACCGTACTTGATCGCCTCAAGCGCCCAGGTGCCACGTACTTGGATATCGGCTGCTGTTTCGGACAGGGCCTCCGCCAATTGGTATTTGATGGGGTTCCTTCAGAACATCTCATCGGCCTCGATATCGAGAAACCCCTAATCGAGCTCGGCTACGAGCTATTTCGGGACCGATCGACACTCAAGTCGCAATTTGAGATTGCAGACGTCTTCAAAGGATCCCTGCAGGAATCTTGGGTTGGTCTGCAGAGGCGGGGCGTCGATGTGATACACTGCAGCGCCTTCTTCCATCTCTTCACTCTGGACTAGCAATTGGTGGCGGCCAAACATATTGCGACACTTGTCACACGCGCCGAACACTAGTGCCTTTGGTGTAGCCCGGTTGAAGGCACGCTTCGGTAAATCACTTCGGCCGTACGACCTCGTATGGGCTCATGTCTCAACTCACGAAAACGAAGCTATTCAGCCCTCATATATTGTGTAACCAAGCGCGGAGATCGGAGGTTAGGATCCCCGAGGGCACTTGTATATATAGACCCGCGCCAGCCTGCAAGGCCAGAAGCGATCCAATGGACCTTCAAGGGACTAGGCAAGCCATAGTAGATTATTGTAATCTGAAGCCATTTCCAAGCCCTGAATCCAGCCCTTGTTATAACACTCGTAAGAGTTGACGGTATTATCGTATGTCGACAGAGGGGCAACCTAAACCCGGGCAATGTTCCTGGGATTCCAGAGAGTTCCGGCAGCTACAGGCACGATATCACAACATTTGAGGCAATGTGGAATAAGGTGGAAGAGGCTACGAAAACACGTTGGAAGGTCGAGGGAACCATGTACATGGTTAACATCAACCTACATTGCCTTTTAGAGAACGAAACCAGTCGTCGTTTGCTCTTCATGGTGGCTAGACTCACTTAAGTCATCAATTCGACGGGGTACATACGAACCCACGATCGAAATACCCACAAGCGAGCCAAGTCCGGAGTTTCCATGGCTATAGGATAGGATATCGAGGTCAGATCTCGATGTGTCTTTAGAAAAACACGCGCCAGGGTCAAAACGACGTGAATTAGGTCAAAGGACACTCATCGCGAGCGTGTGTTACTGAGGCTGGGCGGGGATAAAGGAATTATGGATATCACACACCGAATGAGAATCACAAAAGGAAATGGTGCAAGATGTACATAGTAATGATACGGACTACGATAGGCCCAAACGCTTTGATCCATGCGATCTCGGTTGCGGTTCCATGATGGATGGTAACACCAGTCAAATTGTTCACCAGGGCTGCAGATAAATAGATTATGTTGTGGCATGGCTGTGATAGAGAACAAGCTTACGTCAGTGGCTTCACGAGAAGCAAATTTCAGGCTTTCCGGTCTGGCGATGCACCTCACCTTCCACCTAGCCCGATTGAACCGTGGCCCAATATATAATTCGCATAAAACCGTAGTTATAGAAGGTCGAACTAGCACGATTAAACCTCACACCGACAGGCGTTCGTAATCCGGTCTTCAGTGTTTCATTCCTCTCCGAAGCGAGAGATTGAAGAGCACATGTGGTAAGGGCATGCTGTCAGTTCTATCCTTTGACGGTACTGTGGCAATAGCGCCGGATCTCTACTGACACTCCGTGACACAAGTCAAGCTACAAGCCACTAGGTGCGGTAACACTCAAAAGCAATCGGCCATGGGAATGTATGAGACATACTGAGCCATCGATAAGCCCACAATGTGGGCTGAAGCTGTGCGTGAGAGTTTTTCCTGTTGGGACCTTTGGAGTTGGTTTCACCGAGTGAGACAATATGCACATCAAGTATTCAAACGTAGGCAACACGCGGAGTTAGGTTACGCAGGAATGCGAGGCCCTTGAGGTGGCCTGGTCTTAGGTTTGCAACCGCGATTTATATACAATGTTAGTGCTACAGTCTCCAATATGAGGAGGAGCGATTTACCGGTAGGTAATACCTCTGCTCCTTCAGAGTGCGCCTCTTTGTGATACTCGTTGATATAGCTGCGGGGTACTAATGATCACAGCCACCGTACGGCTTGCGGATCTTTGCGCCCTGAGTCTTGAGGGTTTGGGTGGTTGGACAAGTCGTACCACGGTTTTAGAACATCTAACTGGCGAACGGCCAGGTCACTACATGTCTATAAGTGACAAAGACAATCCTCCTGAATTTTTTCATTACTGGGTCAAGCATGCTATTCTATGGCAATTGACCTAAACGCCCCCATCAAATGTCTAGTAAGAAGCCTTCCGATCATGAGAAACTTAGCGAAGAGCCGGTGATGTCGGAGAAGGATTCCTTGGGTTCGCCCTTGAGTTTCGCTCCAGGACAAGAAGGTTACGTTGACGAGGGCAAGCTCTTGCGCAGGATCGATTTTCATGTCCTTCCCATACTCTGGGTTATATACGTGGCGGCGTTCCTCGACCGGTAGTTATGTCCTAGAAGTATTAAAATAGCGAGTGGGCGGCTTACCTTCTATAGCGCCAATATATCAAATGCTCTGACACTCGGCTTGCCTGAAGAACTCGGCCTTGGAAGCCAACAAGTCAGCATCATGCTAGCTATCTTCTTCGTTCCCTACACCATTTTCGAGATTCCGTCTAACATCCTCATGAAGAAATGCCATCCTCACAACTGGTTGACTGCGTGTATCCTCACGTTCGGCTTCGTGACGATTGGCCAGGGCTTGGTAAAGAACTATATAGGTCTAGTCGTCGCTAGGTTCTTCCTCGGGGTCTCCGAAGCCGGTGTTTTTCCCGGGTGCTTGTATCTCATCAGCTTTTGGTACAAGCGAGAAGAAGCCCAGAAGCGGTTCACCATCTTCTACACGAGTACAATCATCTCGGCCACCTTCGGTAGCTTACTAGCCTCCACTATTGCCAAGTTAGACGACGCTCGAGGGTTATCCAGCTGGATATGGATCTTCATCATAGAAGGAATAGCTACGATCATCATAGCGTGCATCGCTTTCTTTAGTATAACAGACTTCCCGAAGGAAGCGAAATGGCTGTCCCCAGATGAGAGGGCGTTCATTCTTGCGAAAACAAAATCCCACGAGCCTCATAGCGTACCAATTACATTGAAAGACATGCGAAGTTTCTTGTCAAAACCCAGACACTTGGTCGGTGGCATGATGTTCTTTAGTAAGAAACCTTGCGCAATTCGAATCTCGTCATGAGCTTTTCATCGCTAATTCCCCTCCACTTAGCTCTGTCAATCCCTTTTAACGTATTTGCATACTATCTCCCTACAATCGTTCAGTCCCTTGGGTACGGTCCGGTGCAGACACAGTTGCACTCGGTTCCCCTGGCTGCTACTGGCCTTGGATTTTCCATAGTCCTAGCTCACCTATCCGACAGATTTCGGGTGCGCTCGCTGCCTACCTTTGTATCGCTCGCGTTGCTGATCGCCGGTCTTTCTCTTTTGACCGCTATACCTAGCGGGTCAAACTTTTCCACCGAGTATGCCGCGTTGTGTCTCATTAGTATGGGTATCTGCGGCGGCAGCACCATCATAATATGTTGGTGGGTGATGAATCTCCGTGGTCACGCAGAGCGCAGTATTGGATCCGGATGGCTTATATCTTTGGGGTCCATAGGAGGGATCATAGCAGCGTTTACGTTCAAGCGTGACGCAGAATTTTACCATAAGGGATATATTATAGGCCTTTCTTTATCTTTTGCAAGCGTCGTTGTGTGTGGTTCGTACGCAAGACTCATCTGGCGAACGAGGAAGGCAGAAGCCAGATCTGGAGGGACTGCAGGAGTCAAACTTGACCCATTGTGGTTGTGATTTACGGCCTGTGAATCCTTTCACTCTCAAATGATGTAATCAAGAAATGAATGACAGAATTTCTTTTTGAGAATGAGCCTATCCCGGAAGCCATGAAGAATGCTTCAACTAGTAGAACGGGATTGCTATCGCCCGTAGATGCTAGCAGTATTTCATAAGAAATGTCAACTATTCTCTTGTTAATGAGGCCAGGGGTATGACTCTACATCAAAACCAACGAAAGTAGTGATCTCAACATTGCAAGTAATTTGCCATGGCACGTCGTAAAACACAACCCCGGCACAGAATCCAAAGTGGCTGCTCGCAGCTCAGTGGCGTTCATCAGCAGGTCCAAACAGGTGACAGGTTCTACTTCCGACCATTTAAGGCGCCTATACATCAACCGCCGGTAGGTGCATATGCAGTACTTCAAGGGGAAAAGAAATCATAACCCATTTGCAAGCAACTTACATTCTCGTCAAGAAAACGAGGATATAGAACGCTGGCACCAAACAACGGCTGCCATCTCCCCCGTCTCCTCTAAGCTGCCAATACCCGAGCTTCATATTGGTATCATCGCGTTACCAACTATTTCTATTGTAGATTAACAGACTTATCCCACCATGGCGCTCAAGTCGCAGTCCCCGGAGCCGCTCATGACGCCCAAGGAACTCCCTTCATGAGACCACGAAGTAATCATTTCGCTTGAAGAAGTGCACTTCTCGGTTAGCCCCCTCGACACCGCACCACGGGGCCATGAGATAATCAAATACCAACGCACGCCGACCTACACACATCTGCGCGATCGAGTACAGTGCGCCAGCATCGTGATCGTAACTCAACAGGAAACTTCGGCCCGCAGCCTAGGCGAAGCACCGTACCTGTGAGTCCGTACCCTTCCAACTGGGGATGACACACACTGTCTGCGTGAATCTGCTGACTATCCAGGAAATGCATCGTCACGCCGACTGCTGGCACTAACCATATAGACCTGAAAGAGTGTGAGCGCCGAGGGATCAAGGTATTAAATTGCGCCGGCTCAACGTCGCCAGCGGCTGCCGAACATGCGCTAAGTCTGGTGAGTAAATCCGCGAAAATTGTTGGCGAATGCCTGCTGACCAATGTCAAGTACTTCGCAGCGAGACGCAATATCGTCAGAATGCACAACATGATACGAACGAAGTCTAAAGCGGTGGGAAACATGAACATGTGGGAATTAACTGGAAACGCTTCGGGTATGATGGAAATGGCAAACAAGCAACCCCCTTTCTCCCTTGACGAAGAAGTAGTGGGAATTATCGGTCACGGTCGTATTGGTACGTGGCAAAGCTTTCTGAGGAGACGGGCAAAGCTAATTGTCGGTGGCAGGCAAACGACTTGAGACGCTCTGTAAAGCCCTCGGTATGCAGGTCTTAATAGCTGAGAGGAGAGCCGGTGCCCCTATTACCAGCATACCGTCGAAACACATCGCGTGGAAAGCCCCCGACGAGGTGACAGCGCAGACTCCATTTGACGAGGTAATAAGAGCGGCCACCGTGTTTTTCGTATGCTGCGTATCCAGCGGTGAGACAGAAAACCTGATTGGCGCAGCCGAGTTCAGCGCTATGCGGCCCGAGGCAATCATCGTGAATGTCTCTCGAGCAGCCATTGTCAATACTAAGGAACTCATAAAGGCATTGCGCGAACATCGTATCTCGGGCGCGGCCACCGATGTATTCGATAGGGAACCAGCCTCCACGGACCGCCACAGCGCCTTCCTAACAGAAGACACAAAAGATCTAAACTTGACTTTCTCACCACACGTAGGCTACTATTCCTCGAGAACCCCACATATTCAGAGGGAGATGGTCAGGGAGCGAATTAGAGCATTCGTCTTTGGGGATTTCGGCCGGTTTGAGGTTTAGGAACATTCTGTAGGACCCTGCTTTGGGGTTGTGAATAAGCTACATTATAAGGTTAAAGCCTAGTATCCTAGTATTCCTACAACTAGGACGAAAGAGCCGAGTAGAGATTACCAAGAGCGTTGTCAGCAAATAGTTCGCTCAGTCTCATCTTGATGTTCTATTTGGTGGAATATCAAGAGCCGGTACCTTGACTCTAGGGTTCTCTTGGCTTCAAGTGCTGCAGAAGCAACAAACACGCCTGTTGTTCCAGTTCATGGAGAATGGTTAGATAGAGATGAACATCCGGCCAACCTGCATTAGCCGTAGATGCAGCCTGGGGTGGCCGTATCCACATCTATACTTCGGAATACCTATTTATATATTTAGAGTCACCTTCGGTGCCAGCGTCGCTTGCGCCGCGAAGACCACAAGTTCTACCCCTTTTAAATTCTTTGACTTCCGGGGGCATGCGCTCTGCGCCAACCCCCACTCCAGAAAGAGAGTTAATAAAATCCCGTCTTGGTCCGCCGCTCGCGCCCTTTGGGGCTCACGAGGCTCTTATTCTATAAGTATCAGTTAGGTAGATAAAAAAAGGTGGCGTATATGGCATACTATAGGCTAATACGCTTGGCAATCTCCTAATTAGGACAAGTCACGGCCACTCCAGGCTGCACCTATGGCCAATGCAGGTGGGCCGAGACCGGCGACCCCAGCCGACAGTGGGGCGTAGTGGATACTTCGGGACCGCCCAGGTGTTAGTTATATTTGGAGAGGCCACCAACGTGACGGATCGGAGAGTATAAAGTACAATGTACTACTCGGTACTGTAAATGCTCACTTGGGCTAGTTGCTGAATCTGTCAGTTTGGCAGATGTTACATGGAGTTAAAAATCCCGATGCTGATTTAGGTAGTGTCGTGCGTCTTGACCGCAGCGTTGCGCGAACCTTATCAAGCCAGTTAATCATACCTAACCTTAGGTAGGTGGACAGGCTGTCGCATGTTCGCAGATATCAGTCACTCGGGTTCCCAGGTATGCATTCGCTTACAATGCTGTACCCATGAGGATGTACACTATATGAATAGTGACATGTGCTAGCATGGATAGGAGAATGTGCCCAAGTTGAGTAGTGTTACCTGGTGGGGAGTCTGGCCAACTGAGCCGTCGACGAAGGGCGTGACGTTGAAGAGGCAGTGTGTCGGTATTCTTCACTGCCCCATCATCGTGGGGTCATGTCATGATGGCAGTGGATGTTTGCTGGGGATTCGGCTTGCAAATCGAACAATCCCAAGGTGTCATCAGGCCTTACATGTCGTGCTTCGAAGGGCCTCAAAGGCGAAAAATTGCTAGTGTAGTTCTGGACCGCCAGGGCAGAGGGCCAAGGGCAAGAAAGAAAAAAAAAGGTGCCGGACTGGTCTCTTCCAGGTCTTCCCATCCTGCCCCAGGCCTCGTATGATGGGAGTAAGATCAGCCCACAAATGGGGCCGTCAGGCGGCCAACGCCTGCTGCGTAATGGCAATTGTAGCGACGCTGATTGGTGGGATGGCCCTCCCAGTTACTCTTTTAGCAAGTGGTAGTGGATGAGCAACCGCTGATGCACACCATTACGAACCCCCTGTAGGCTCTCTGTCCAGCGCTACGTAGGCTGTATGCAGGGTAAGCCATGGGCATCTTTGCCTCCTCGTACCTTTCTGGTATGTACCTATGCTACTGTACATGCGTCAACCCTCTGACCAGGCTTTAGTGTACACACTTAATAAAGCAACAAGCTGCCTGAGATGGATTCCCGCTGCTCTCTTCCTACTTCGTATAAATGTAACCTCCCTACCTATATCTAGAGGTCTGTTCCTGTTTCAGAATTTTTCATTTTTTCCCACTTCTTGATATGTCCAGTATCTCAAGACTTTCACACCATAAGCAGCCCGCCTACTAGCTACCTGAAGACATTGACTACTGTGAACGTTGGACAACGATAAGGACAGCTACCTCTCACAAGACAAGCAAAGACAAGCAAAAACACAGAACAAAGGACGAGATACACAAATAATAGCAATGTCTCCCACATACACCATGTCGGCACACCTGTGCAAGCAGATCTACAAGTCATACAGGGACCGTCAGACGTCTCCCGAGCCAAGCCACAGCACCCAAACCACATCGTGGACATCACCAATCATGAGCCGCCGCTCGCCGTCTCCCGACAAACGCACCTCAGTGGACAGTGACCGCAGCGATTCATCATCGTCATCAGCGCCCAGCTCGCCAATGTCTCGCTCTCCGTCAAGTTCCAGCTGGAGTTGGAGCAGTCGCTGAGAATAGCCTGACTAGTCTTTTGATATACATAACGGCCGAGCTGCTTACACATGCCTTTCGCCCACTTACACGCACATACATACATACATACTCAGTACACTTACCCACATCGAACACGCATCTACACGTATATCCCCAGGGACTGGTACTGGGAATCGGATTCGGCGTTAACACGGAATGGAAATACCCACTGACACAATACGCGACTATGTTTCTTCTGAATTTTGTTTTCATTAGTATCTATATCAAGTTAAATCATTAAGGGTTGAATCATTAAAACCACATTCTGAGTTGTTGAGAGGCCGAAACACAAACAAGCAACATCGACAGTTCATAGGCTACGAGTTGGTATTCCACAGTGAAGGCATCATTTCTTAGTCCGCAAATCTGGGCATCTCTGTTCAACACATGTTTAGTCAGAGCGCCTGATTAGAAGACATAGCATGGAATAGGATGGAGGAGAACCGCGGTGATTGTGTTGTTGCGTGATCCTCTCCAACAATGACGCAAGGTGGAAAACACACTACCATGCAGTGCTAGTTTACTCGCAAGCAAGCAAGCAACGCATCACGTAACCCTGTACCATCTGATCGCATTATTTTACATGTCCTATTTTACACAATACAACACAAGACAACTCCACGAGCTTTACTGTGCCGCTTGATGATGGTGCTTGTCTGATTGGACACATAGAATTAAGGAACCTAGAGACTACCCATCCACCAAACTACAAATCAGTAGATATCCATGATAAAGCAGTGAATTAAGAGTAGCACGCGTCTTTACTTACTCGCTCCCCCAATTACCGTAGTACCGCTGAATACCCTACGTAGTTACACATAAGATCTCAAGTTTGGATCCCGGTGCCTGACTAACCAAAGCTAACGCAGTTGCACCAGATCATTCCATCTATCCACCCACCCGAGGTCATCGAAGAAAAAACTGTCACTGCAAAAGTCTATACCACTAATATAGCCACCTATCCCACCCCTTGTTTGTAAAGCCATTTAGAAGCTAGTATATTGACCTTTAGCTTTAATTGCATCTAATAGCTGTTTAGCTACTTTGCTAATCTAAGTGTTAATTGTTTTCTGTGATAGCTTTTCCTGGCCCTAGTCGGCAGCCGTAGGTGACTGGCTATATTAGTGGTGTACAGTTTTGCGCTGACAGTTTTTTCTTCGATGACCTGGCCACCTAAGTCCCGAGATCTCCAGCCGCTTCCGTGACTCAGCTCAGCGATACGAATGACTAACCCTGGAAGCTATGATTATTACACCAACATAGCATCTTCTCTGCATTGAAAAAAGCTCCCGTCTACGGCTTCCACTGCGTAGGACTTACCAAGTAGGTAGTTGGGCTCACATGCGCATTCCCAGTAGAGCAGATGAGAAATGTGTAGAAACTACCTACCTACCTACCTAAGGCACTTACATCAGCACGAATAAAGCTCCGTCGTCTAAGCATTTCATCTAGCTTGCGTAAGCCGGGTCTATACTCCTAGTTCTGCTCCTGGGCTGTCCTGGGCAGGTAGTTACGTATCGTACCTACATAGTACACTACATGTCCAAGTTTCACAACCAGAGGCTCCCCGCTCCTTGGAAGATCTGCCTAGCACTACTGTAGTGTAACTTGATCGTTGAACCCCTGCCTACAGCACGGGGAGGAGAAACTCCTCCCTCCCACTTCCCGCGACAAGTCCCGGGTCGGGAACCCTGTTGACGTGTGGACAACATGGGATGATTACGTACTACACTACAAGCATGTACGACATGCAATCCCGCGATTAAGATGCACGGACATGTAACAGTCGCTATCGTCAAGGTTATGTGTATCCATCGCGGTTCGACAAGGGGGTCGTGGCGACGCTCATCCACTGTACTCTATATATGGGAAGGAAACCTTAATTCATGCTTATATATACAGCGGTGGAGGTATGTACATCGGTGTCTCTAAATCTATTGTTGAAAAAAGGCCAGGTTTCATGATCCTCATTCCTCGCATCAAAAGTCGTCGTTGGTATTAAAGACGTAAAGGGGGACACATGGCGGGGTTAAGTGAGGGCAGTAAGTAAAAGTGATTACCATTATATCAAAGCCGCGCCGGCGGTATACTCTGGGTTGCCGTATCCCACGAGCCTCCGGATACTAAGCCAGAGCTCGAAGACTTCGAGCTTGAGCTCCACGCGGAGATATCCCATCCAGGCGGCGACGAACCTGAGGGCATTGCCGGGAGACAGGAGACTACCGGGGCGCTGTCGGATCTCCTCGACTTGTTCGCGGAACACGGTCCGCGCGCAGTACCGTGCGAGAATTAGGAACGTACGCATGGGACCCTGGCGCGTGTGTAGACTTTCGTCGAGACTGCGAGTCAAATCGTTCGTCTTGAGGATAAGCAAGATGATACGGGGGACTTGACCAAGCATAGTCACGAGGTCTGATAGCAGACCCTCTTGTAGAGCGTCACCCATGGTCTTCTTCTCCTCCTCAGACCGCGACTTTAGGATCGATGAGCTGACCACCGTGTAATCCCTGCCGGTGATAGCGCTGGCGAATAAGGGGAATTGCTCTTCTGTTATGCCGGCGACATCATGAGCATGTTTCTTCATTCCTTCCATATCTCCATTGATGACCGCCAACCACATCTTAGCATACGAGACCTGGAGGTGTTCAGGAATGTCTCGATATAAACCATGATCATATAATATGATTTCAAAGTTCTTCCCTCTGCTGGATTTTGAAACTTTGCGGATGGCAATATTGCCCCCATGAGGATCACAGTGTAACGGAGCGTTTTTCCCAAAGATCATTTCGTTGAAGATGTGCGCCAAGGTAGCTGATACCTCATCGCGATCAATCCCATTTGAGTCCAAATATTCAAGATCGTCCAAACGTTTGCCGGATTCGTTTGCCATGACCAGTATTCTCTTCTTCGCCCAGAGGACCTCCGGTATTACCAAGGGAAGCTCGGGCAGTTTCTGGAAATGCAGTTTCGTACGTGTGGCATTAGCCGCTTCTAACTGGAAATCGAGTTCTTGTGGCAGTGAAGCCTCCATTTCAGACGACAGCCACTCTAGGTCGTACTCCGGGAAGAAGCGTTTCAGCATGGAGAACGTGAATTTGGTCAAAGCCATATCGAGTGGTGCCCATTGCGCCAAGCCAGGATGCTGGACCTTGACAGCGACTCGTTGTCCGGTTTCTTTAACGGTAGCCAAGTGAACTTGAGCAAGTGAAGCCGCTCCTATTGGCTCGCGTGCGAAATCGGAAAAGTAATCCTGGAGCTCTTCACCAGTATCTCGCCTAAACATCTCTTCGATCGACTCGAATGACGAAACAGGACATTTATCCTGCAATGGTATGAACGTGCTGGTCCATTCGTATGGAAGAAGATATGTCATGGCACTCTGTTTAAGCTGTCAGCATTTGCCCCTATTCAACGGACCAAGACTGAATACTAAGTGCTGTCCTAGCTTGATGAATATTCCACCATTCTTCTCCAAAACTTCCAACGTCCGCTCGGCACACCTCTTGTGGCACTGTTTTAATATGATATCCTGCTCGTCGACATCGTCGGTATTTTCTCTTTGGTTTAAAGAGGTTCGGTAGCTGAGTAGGGCGATGTGTCAGCATTCCGATTCGCTTTCTGGCCGCATCCATAGAAAACTCACTCATTAATGCAAAGTGCCAAAGCCCCGGCAACCCTGCCTGTGCGCTCGGTTACGTCATATCCATACTTGATATCATCCGTAAAGGCTAGGACGCCGGTACCTGTAGCACCCGTCGCACTCGCAGTTAAAACAATCCGGGCCCTTGTCCTTGGACCACGTTTCGAATAGCCTGATGAGTGTGTGGAAAACGGCCGGGAGGACGGTCGTTGAAATCTGGCGTGCCTCAGAAGTTGCGTCCGACAGCTAGTGCAGGTCCAAGGGGTGTTGCTAGCAAGGCGGCTCAACGAGGCAAAAGAGAGGGATTTCATATTGGCAGCAGTAGAGAGCACATTGGGAGGAAGCCAATAGGCGCATGTAGGACGATGTTTGTAGGATTAAATCAATAGAGTGCTAGCAAAAGTAAACGGGCCTCTTAGTTTTGCCTCTGTCACCGCCGTCCTCATGCCTAGGAATACAGGGGCATTCGGGGGTATGCGCAAGTGGACCGAGATAATGGGTCGTTAAGGATGGTGTTGAGCCGACTGGTATTCGGTCTAAGCCAAAAAGCTTTTTTTTTTTTTCTCCCTCTGGTCGGCAAGGATCGGACTTATACCGACTTGAAGCGTCATTAAATTGGGTAAGTCTCCTGGTACATACCTACATGTGTCTCTACAGTGCCTGAGCATGTGGTAAGGGGGGAAGGTACTTGGGTACTTTCATAGGGCGAACCATGGCTGCCAATGATAAGACCCACCATATAAAGCCTTTTGATTGGATCTCTTTGTTGGGTGGTGGGTCAATCTCTTTACGCGTCTCGACACCCGCTTTGCTGCAATTACATGTGCAATCGCGTCACTCCAACGCGGGTTCTTTATAGAGTTTATAATACATGAGATACTGCTACAACCTCCAACCTCACCATCCACACTAACAACAACGACTCAACACCAGTACCAATTGATCACACTCTTCTCGTCTTAAAATCCGCGCTAGGCTATTCACCACCTTAAATTTAGAAAGAGAAAAAAGAGAAATAGGGACGACATGTTATCTACAATGCCGGCTCCAATATTCAGCTTCGACTTCTCTTCACCACATAAGCCATCAGTTCCCTCGCCGCTCTCTTCTTCTCCCCTCCGCCCGTCACAAAGCTCACCACCCCTCTCTCCACGCGACCCTAACACTCTTCCGCGCCGTGATACGCAGTCATCTCCCATACGGGGGCCCTCATCAAATTTCAAGTATGCCTCGCGCAATGTCAAACCAAATCCGCTGCGATTGAGTCGCGAGAAGGCGCAAGAGAGCAGGAGGACGCTATTTCTAAAGAACGTGCGGAAGAGGGCAGATGATAGAAAGTGGGAGCAGAGAGGAGGCGATCAAGAGGTATGTTACTTTTGTCCAATGGCAGTCATTCTACGTTCACGGAAATGTTTAGCTAACACGTCGCGCAGGCACTGAAGCTGGAATGGCACATCCTGGATAAGCAACGGAGGCAAGAGAAAGATATGGATTTGGACGGGTTTGTCTACGAGAATGAGCTCGAGGATATACCGGAGAACCCGTACGCACTGAACCAGGAAGCCGACAACATGATGGTTGATGTCATGGCCCAGGAAGAGGAAGCCGAACTGGATGCCATACTATCATTACTCGATGCCAACTCTTCGCAGGGACCGAGGCGGCCGGGTCCGCCGTCGTTATCAGACGACGAAGACTACGATGCATTGTTCAACGATATGCTATCCCAGCAACCAAATGAGGGTGATGGTCTCATATCGTCAGGGCAAATGGACCTGTCATAGTGGGGTCCGTTCCTCACGGATCTTTGTTTCTTGTGCATTTCAGCTTCATCAACTTAGTATGGCGTCGGCGGATACAGGTCATGACTTGGCGTCATAAGGCTTCATTGTTCTATAGTTGGGGTTAGGTCGCATCGCGCGTGTATATACCGTACATGCCTTGGTGGGTGCTCGAGGCCGCGAATCCAAATGTATAAATCATCCTCATCGAGGCCCGTATTAATACCGTCTCATTGTGGCGCGCAAGAGTCCTCCGGGGCATCGAGGACCTCCTTCGCTGAAGGCATATCTCCAACTAAATCATGAGGGGGTGACCCCGCTGCTTGCATCTAACTCATATTAGTGAATCTCTGCCGTTTTGATCATAAAGCTGCTTACTTTTTGCATCCTATCGACGATGTATTCCCTGTCTGCTGGATTTGAATCGGAGTATTTTGGCTCTTCAAATTTGGAGACCATTTCGGCAACGAGAACTTGTTGTTCCTGGTATCGCTTGAGGTCGTCTTTCACTAACGTGTCCTTGTTCTTATCCATCCACCCAGGGAACTTATCATTCAGCTCCTTCATGGGCTCATATAAAATCTCTTTGTTAGTGAGTTGCTCCATCATACCCATCAGCAGCTTCGAAAAATCCTCTTCGTTGCCATCACCCCCAGGCACATCCTCATAGCCTTCATCATCTCAGCGATGAAATCATCCTCGGAACCTTTTGCTGTGGCAGCAGCCGTCGCTTGCTCGCCCGATGCCTGCATCCTCTCCATAGTCCGCTTGATAGTCTCCTGGAAAGAGGCATCTTGACCGAGTTCCTCAGCCATCCCCTCGGCGGATTTTGGTATCGAAGTAGGCTTCTCACTTGATTCGGGCGCTGTTGAAGCCGCAAGCCCCTTAAATATGTTCTCGAACTGGGCTTGCATATCTGGCTGCGATACGGTTAGCGGGAGCAACTATCTCATAGTGAGAGCAAGACTTGCCGAGGCCTCCAAGTCGCCCATTAATTCCGCCATTCCTGCTTGTAGCTGTTTCTGAAACTCTTCTTCTGAAAAATCATCTAAGCCAGCCAAAGTCTCTTCTGTGTCTAGTGCACCATCAGCTACGGTTGGACCGGTCGAAGCAGAAGCCGATGCAGTAGCAGGAGTAGTGCCCGCAGCTGGTTTCGGGACATCCGCCTTTGAATTCAGCTTTACGGTTGAGAATTCTTCGAGCATGTCGTCCAAATCATCTAGATCATCCTCATCCGGATCGGGCGCATTGCCAACATCTTTCACATCACTGGCAGCCTTGGGTTCCGCGCTCGATGACAGGTCTGCCTCCTTTAGGGGATCACCGGCTGAGCCAGCTTTAGCCCCATCCATTGTGTCTGAGTACCGATGAAATAGTTTGATATGAATGGCTCGTTAGGTTTTGCAGCAAAATCGGTATTCCAATCGCGATATAAGGCCAATGTCGGAATATATAGTAGGTCCAGCGCCAGGTGCTTTGCCTAGGGTGCCTACACTTGGTCTGATATATGAATTTCAGAATACTATACAAAGACGATTCCGAGCTTTTGATTGATGCCGTATACTGTAGCTAAGGTTGATGGAGGCTGTGAGGTTAGATGATCAAGTGAGATGAAGAGAAGCGTGCAAATAAGGCCACCTGCAGTTGCCGAGGCGTTGTATCTCGGCAGTCGGTACCTATGCCTTATGGATAAGTACCATCTAGTACAGTAAATGCATGCTATATCGGCGATAGCGGGGTGAGTTTGGGGGGCTGTTTTGTTACATCAAATTATTGGTACCTACTTACCTATCCTCACCCGTCGCGGGGCAGTGAGAGGTACCTAGGTACTTAGATAGTAGGCAGTTCGCTCAACCGTGCCCAAGATACTTGCTTCTTTTACTCAGACACCTTCTTCGTTCACGTGGCCATGTACTTTACGAGACATACTCTCCTGTATTGAGTGCATCTACACGGGTACCTATCTCTCGAAATAAGTCACTTTTAAACTACGATTAACTCAGTGCATTATCCTCAAGAGAAAGGCAAGTACCACAGGTAGAAGCTACCATCTCTGCACGTACCTAGGTAGCGAGAGTGTAAGCTACGTATACTTCCAAATAGGGCATCTGATGGTACTAAGTACTTGTATACCTGAGCAGTTAGTGCACAGAAACAGCTGGGATTGTCGCCTCATCCCTTCCAAGCGGTTTGTTTGCTGAGAGTGATTGAGTACCAAGTTGCAGACCGCATCATCAGTTCAAACATCCACCAAACTGCTGCTGGCTTGAGTTTTTCTTCCGATAGGGAACATTCAGACCGATCTTATCTGATCCAATCCGTCTAAAAGCGGTCTCTCTTCTCTTCTTTCGCCCGATTTCAAATCTGGGGTCTGCCCGCATCGAATCGTGCAGCTACTCAACCAACCGATCCAATCTCGAATTCGATCAACGTTTGCACCTAATCTAACCCGACCCCCGTTCCCTCCAACCTAGTTCTGCACAAGCCTGCAGCCTCACCAGCACCGCTCTACATCTCTAGTACCTTCCACCGGCTCCAAGACCAACTTGCCCACACCGACTTTGATAAATCGCATTACCACCGCCAACTCCCGAGTTTCAAATTTCAGGCGTCCATCATTCTTCAATATGTCGCTTTGCACCCTGCGTTTGGGTGAGGAAAGGTGCGTCGAGCTCCTGAGACACTGCGAGACTAGATTTTTCGCGCTACACGCGGCTCGGATCGACGACCGACTAACATGACAACTGCAGGAAGCATTGGCGAAAGGACCACCCTTTTGGCTTTTGGGCGCGGCCTGTCAAGAATGCACAGGGCGTCTTAGATCTCAAGACCTGGGAATGCGGTATTCCCGGCAAGGAGAAGACTATCTGGGAGGGCGGTCTCTTCAAGATGACCATGACTTTCCCTGACGGTACGCCCTGAATTTCGCTATCGAATCATTTGTGTTGTTCTTGTTGCTAACCTAGCTGGCATTTACAGAATACCCGACGAAGCCCCCAAAATGTAAGTTTCCATCGACTCCTCCCTAGGGGGGGGGTTCCCAAGAAGTTCCTTGCCTAACGCGAATATTTATCCCAGGCAAATTCACGCCGCCGTTGTTCCACCCCAATGTGTACCCCTCAGGCACCGTCTGTCTTTCGATCCTGAACGAAGACGATGGCTGGAGACCTGCGATCAACATCAAACAAATCGCCCTAGGCGTGCAAGATCTGCTAGACAACCCCAATCCAGAGTCGCCGGCACAGGCGGAGGCCTACAATCTGTTCAAGAAAGACCGTGCCGAATACGAGAAACGAGTGAAACGCGAAGTTCGGTCGAACCCTGCCACTTGAGAGAGCATAATGATGGCATGGCCGTGGGGGTGCGGGGAGCATTCGGGGGTTGTGAGCAATATGCTCATCGTTTCTGGGCATGGAGTTTGGTTCTAAAGGATACCACATACGGCGTTACTCTTGAGGATTAATCTAACGTCTACCAGTGGTGCTGCCTCGAAGACGTGGTAGAATAAGGCACGGTAAATGGGCGCATAGCTGACGCATTTTCAAGAGATTGCCTCAAAAGATACATGCGCCGCGAGCCCTAATTGCTTTAGGTAGATCTTTTATGATTGATGCGAATCTTCTATTATAAGCATTCCACTTCTCGCCCACCTACGCTAGTACCTATACTGAGTTGCCCTCCGCGTGGGTTTCACAAGCGGCTGATGAAATGTGTGATGCGTAATGGAATGCCTCCCGCTTTAAGTCATCGAGAGAGGTGCTGTCGGCCAAATCGCTTTCAGCTACAAAACAAATTGCTGATTCCCCATTTGGATTATCCCACACAATTGCCCACGGGGACGGCAATACGGACGTGGCTCGCCGCATGGACTTCAACGTCATGTGGCAACGCGCCAAGCAACGCACTGTGACTTGATTCCCCTAGATGCCACATGGCAACGTGGGTATAAAACTTGTAGGGAATTCGGTTATATCGAATTATTAGTATGGAAAATATGTTATCCACCAGTAGATTTACCATGTAGGGGCATTATCTATATAAATTGAAGTAGATGGCAAATTAGACTACACATACGACGTAGACTAGGGCTCCGCGGTGTTGGGATGGTCAAGTCATGGATGGGCCGAGATCGGCACCCGTCCGTTATCTCGAGACAGAATTCCAGTCATAGCTTGATTGTCGAGGTAGGTCAGGAGACAGACACTAGATAGGGCGCGAGTAAATAATAGTTCTATTTACAAGATCTACTCCTCTTCCTTTTTCATTTCTGACTACCTACCGCATCCATCCCTTCACTACTCAATCGACATCGAGGTCGTCCTCTCCGGCGTTCTAGTACCCAACTAGTAAAAGTTCGCGTCACTTGGTTTCTACTTGGCATAAGTTTTTGCTGCACCTCAAACTCAACCAATTGGTTTTTATTTTCCCTTCCTTTTTTTCGCCTGTTCTGGTCAGTCGCACAGATACCCAGAGAGAAAGGACAGATAGATCAAGATGTGTGGTATATTTGCCTGTCACAGGTTCGTATCGATCCCCTTCGTTTTCGTCACACATGCCCACTCACGGCTCTACCCTGCATAATAAAATCCATGGAGGGGCATTCACAAGCCTCCAACGCTGAAGGATGGACCCCACATTGTCGATATGCCCTAGATGCGACAAAGATAGAGATGCTGACATGGGCGCGCGCGCAGTCATCCAGACGTCCAAAAGTTCAAGCCCACGGCTTTGAAACTTGCGAGACAGTGAGTACTGGTCTTCATCCATCTGCGGATCTCCAATTGACTTGTTCCGTGCAGAGTACGACACAGAGGCCCCGATTGGAGTATGTCGCAAAACCCAGCCTAGTGATGCGCAGGAAATATTTTATTAACATACGATCTACTTAACTAGGTGGAAGTGTCATCTGCAAAAACACAAGTGAGTCGGAACGGCCCAGTCCAAGAAAAAAAAGAATATGGAACCTAGATTGTTAACGCGAGTATAGTCCTCTGCCATGAGAGATTGAGCATCGTTGGTGTGGGTATGTACAAGCACAATAAGAGCCGGGAGGACAACAGATGCGACGAGCATCATTCCCGGTCCGCAACGTCACCCTACTAACGGGATCCCCAGAGTCTGGCGCGCAGCCGCTCACCAACGCCGACGAGAGCATCGTCCTAGCCGTCAATGGCGAGATCTACAACCACAGATTGATCAGAAAAAATCTGAAAAAGCCCTACCACTTCAAGACCACCTCCGATTGTGAGGTCATCATCCCCTTAGTAAGGACGAATCCAGACGCACTATATGCCATGCAACATACAGGTTATGGGTAATTACTTACGGTAGACTAGTATCTCGAGTATGGCCTTGACGCACCCAAGTACCTCGATGGCATGTTCTCCTTCGTGCTTTACGACAAGAACCTAGACCGAACGATTGCCGCCCGTGATCCTATCGGTATCACCACTTTCTACCAGGGATGGAACTCGAAAGAAGCAGAGGGAACGACATACTTCGCCTCTGAATTGAAGTGCCTCGAAAGTGTCTGTGACGAAATCCGCGCTTTTCCCCCTGGCCACGTCTACGACACCGCAACAAAAGAAACCACTCGCTATTTCGAGCCAACATGGTGGGATGGCTCGAGAATTCCCGAGACGCCGCTAGACTTGAAGCTAGTTCGCGAGACTCTCGAGAAGTCAGTCAGGAAACGACTGATGGCCGAGGTTCCCTATGGTGTCCTACTATCCGGCGGATTGGATTCGAGTCTGGTGGCATCCATCGCCCAGCGAGAGACCTTGAGACTGAAGAAAGCTGCTTTGGCTGCTAACGGAAATGTTGAGGATGTTGTTGAAGATGCTGATAAGGGCGAGGGTCTCGTCGGTATCGATGACGAGAACAAGCTATCGACCGTCACGTATCTACCGCAACTCAACTCTTTCTCTATCGGCTTGCCCGGATCACCGGATAATGAAGCTGCTCTCAAAGTCGCCAAGTTCCTGGGCACAAAACACCACGTCATGACCTTTACCATCGACGATGGTCTCAACGCCCTATCCGATGTCATCTACCACCTCGAGACATACGATGTAACCACCATTCGAGCTTCCACGCCCATGTACCTGCTATCCCGGAAGATCAAGGCCATGGGTGTCAAGATGGTGCTGAGTGGCGAAGGAAGTGATGAGATCTTTGGAGGATATCTCTATTTCCACGCGGCCCCTGACAAGAAGGCTTTCCACGAGGAGACCGTCCGACGCGTGAAGAACCTGCACCTTGCCGACTGCCTGCGAGCCAATAAGTCCACATCAGCCTGGGGTCTTGAGGCTCGTGTGCCTTTCCTCGACAAAGAGGTAAGCCAGCCCCAAATCCAGTCTCACCAAACGTATATATCTTTGCTAATCTAACCACCTCATAGTTCCTCGAGGTCTGCATGAACATCGACCCGCAGGAGAAGATGATCACCAAGGAGCGCATTGAAAAATGGATCCTGAGAAAAGCCTTCGATACCTCGGACCAGCCCGACGCCGAGCCATATCTGCCCGATGAGATCCTCTGGCGACAGAAGGAGCAGTTCTCCGACGGTGTGGGCTACGGCTGGATTGATGCCCTCAAGGACAACGCCGAGCTTCACGTCACCGACGAGATGATGAAGAACCCCAAGCCTGAATGGGGTAATGATATTCCCGATACCAAGGAGGCGTAAGTTCCGCTCTATATGTTTACGCCAATGGTGTCTTTCCGAGATTTTACTAACTTTTTCCCCTCAGATACTGGTACCGCACGATGTTCGATGAGCACTTCGGCCCCCACTGCGCCTCGACGGTCATGCGATGGACGCCCACGTGGTCTAACCAGACTGATCCCAGCGGCAGGTAAGTCAATACGGTCCATCAAGCGGGCCGGCATATTCCCACTTTCCTAAGATTCAGGCTAACGCACTATTCTAGAGCCATTTCTATCCACAACCAGAAATACAAGGACGCAGAGTAAAGGGACGTGTATCTGGATAACTTGACGTTAGATAATCTGAAAGAAACCCGGCATTCTAGGAGTTTGTAACTACTGGATTCATTATGGGCGAATGCTGGTGTTGAAAAGTGACTAATTTAGGTCTGCTTCTAAATACTTGACAGACAGACAGGACAGGGTTGATTACCTACCTACCCAGGGAGGCAGGTAGGTAGCTATGTACGGATTATGTACGGATTATACCATGATTCTGGAACAACGTGACGTAGCATAGAATGAATGGATTCAGAGCGTAGTTTACCTTGGCCAAGTCAGTCTTTGTGAGCCTCGGTAGAGTGATAGCATTGACAATATGTCGCGGATACGCATGTGGACCACACATGCATGCGAGAAGGCATGTCTTGCACTACGAGAGATAACTGGATATCAAAGGGGAAGGTAAGAAGTAGGTAGATAGCTCGACTTAGTGAGCCAATCGAGTTAGGACTTTTTCTCCTTATCGTGACTCTACTAGCTGTGGTCTTGCTTCCTAGGTTTACGTCGTGGTGGTTCATGATGATGTTTAGAAACTGCAGTAGTTAAAGTCTATGCTGTTAATTTCAGGAGACGAAATTATAATGAGTAGCACGAACAAACACATCGCCATTTTCTTGAAACTACATCAAGAAGTATTTAGTCCTCAGCTGGCATTTTTATGTTGCTTACTGCGATCCTTTCGCTATTCTATTCTCATCATAATAATCATGCACACTCAAATGCTCGATCCAGTAATAGAACTGTAGAAACATGACAACTTTCTTTTGAAAACGAGAGGTCTTGCTTAGCGCATTTAGAGCAAACAACCGAGAAGCTTGAGGAACAGCCAGAGGACTGGGTAGCGACTCACGGTGGTTAAGGCGAAGAGCTTTCTGAGCTTACCGTAAGAGGTCTTGGAGTGTCCAAGGAGCTATACGTATGCATACTTAGTCACATCTACCCAGCTTTTTCAAGTTAGCCGAACACGCATACATAACCACGGTATAACATAGTTACTATATTACGAGGATGTGATAAAGGTATAACCACTACTTAATGGATATGTAACTAGGATTAGCGAAGCCCGGAAGGTGTAGCTGAATAGCTTTTTCAACCTAGTCTCGTCAACCTAGTTTCGATAGTTTCGAGGGGTGACTATCCAATCCAAGACTCGTCTCGCCCTATGCAGTGGCCTGGGCCAGATCCAGGCCATCATTACTTTCTCTGAGCTAGCCAAAGCTGGGGCACGACGCCTAAATCGGATTGGATTGTCGTAGATTTCACTGCCTCTGTTGCCCCCACACTGCTTCATGTTAGGAAAGCCCGTTCAGTGTAGACGCAATGACGGCACGGCCCAGGCCGTACAATTACGGTAAGGCTTCAGAGCTTACCATAGAGTCCTGTCGCAGTCCGACATTCTGGACGGCAAGCGCATCATACTAGACTATTGTGTTTAGATAGGCCGAGCTCCGGGGACGCCGTGAACTACCATTTGATTCTGGTGATTAACGAGGTTTCGATAGTTCAGTACAGTTACTCGCATGGAGCGAATGTGTCCCGAGCATATATAAGATGGGTTATCTATTAGCATTAAATAACAAAAATTTGCCCGTCTTTTTGTATAGATTTCTAAGTTTCTAGACGGCTATAAAGCTATTTCTGAGACATTGCTTACATATAAATCAATTATTAGCGCAGAGTTAGCAACAATGGCACCATCTGTCGCTGTTTGTGGTCTTAATGATAAAGCCAAAGCACTCGTGCCTCGAAAATCGGAAGAGGCACCTTCCGTCTTCGTCTTGAATTCCAATGACTTCATTAACCTACAAAGATACCCCTATGCCGGCATAGAGTTGCCATCGACGGCATCATTATTTGAGGCTGTGTTTCCCGAGATATGCTTCAAGGCTGACATGACATTATACGAGGTACGTGCACCACCCCTCTTCCCATGATTTTCCTTCAGATATCACGCAATTGACTAATCCCACATGGTACAGAGAATGAGAGAAGTCATCCTGCGTATTAACAACCGGTGTGCTTCTTTTCAAGTCGAGACGCTGGGGCCTATGATCATTCTAGGTGGCCGAATCGCCAACTTCGCGAGGGACGCAGCGTTCTTGACGGAAAAGTTGCGAAGATTTCTCCAAATCCTCGGTGATGAGACTATCGTGCGGGAGTCGCCTAAGTATCGCTCAAACAAAAGGTTGGCATTAAGAGTTCTCGATAAGTTGATATATCATGCGGATGAGGTCGATCATCAGTGCCAGATAATCCTGAATCCATTAGCAAAGGTATCTAAGCGTCAAATGAGTCGGGGAAAAAAAAAAAAAATCGGAGTTATTGCAGTAGTGCTGATATCCTGAGAAGTTCAGAGCCGAAATTACGCAGGACAAGCATGATCTTGGTGAGATTTCCAGGAGGTTGAGCGCCGCTGTTCCTCCCAAGGTGCAGCGCAAGAGCAAGATCGGCGATGTAATTGAGGAAGCTAGAAACCTCATGAACTCTGCCAAGGACACGCTCAACGAGGAAATAGCGAAGGCTTGTGAAGAGGGCAAGGCCAAATGGTACCGTAAGTTGATTTACCCCAGCATGAATGAAAAGGGAGGAGCGAAACAACTTGCCTAACCGGTATATATCCCGCAGAATACTTTCCCGTCGCCAGCATAATACTGGTCGTTGTCGATATGTCCAAGCACAATAGCTTGTTCAAGACTCTACGGATGCCGAAGGACAGATATGAAGCGGAAAAAAAGAATGGAGATTCGAAAGAGACGATGTTTCTAGCCACATCGAGTGAGTGCCCTGCCGAGTTTTCTCATGCCTGTGTCTATCATAATTTCCAGACTAACCAAGGGGAAAATCAGATCAAATCAAGGTGCTCTTCAACGAGCAGCAGAACATCGAGCACACCATCTCAACCTCATTCTCGCAGTTGACAATATGCAAAGTAAGTTGTTGCCCTCATCTCGTAAAGTAAACATGGACACTGAGACCAGTCCACACAGGAACCTTCTCCGAGCTGAAGATCGACTTCGAGAATATCAAGCGCAAGCTAGACCGCGTCGACACAGAGGTGGATCCAGAGTACGTCGAGGAGAAGGTCTGTGCAATGGATGATCTCGCGGATGCGATTCAGACCTGGAAGGACATCGACATGCTCGCCACAGTCTTCCAGCAGACCGGCCTAGTGATATCCACCAGAGACGCGCCACGGGAAATCACTGGGGACTGGTGATAAAGGCCCCGAGATAACTTCCGCCTTGTGTATCCGAGTCAAGTATCGAGTAGGGCGCCGGGGACATCTCGTTCGGCTTGAACAAAATCCGCCGCGTGAAGAGATCGTCGAAGGCGATGAGTATGCGGTTGTGCGTGTCAGTATCTTTTCCTAGGCCCGGGTGAGAGATCTCACGGGAATTTCTTCAGCATCATCCACTAATCCTACATCTAAAGCTGCCGTAAAGTTTCACTAGAAGTGGTGAGTCAAGGAGCAAAACAAAGACACGTTGGGAAAAGTACAGTCAACCAGTTGACGAGTTATGGTTGCTGTGTCGGTTAGCATGCGATGGAAAGAACTTGCTTTCTAAGCGAATTTCACTTCTTTGGTCAACCTTCGAAGAAAAAGAAGGAAAAGGGTTAATTGGTGCTCCGAAGATGATCAGCCTGTATAATAAAATAACCTGCCACGTTATTATGCGAAATTCGTATGCGAGAAATGCGTAACGGGAGAGGATTCGACGACCCCCAGATATCATCGATGTCCTTTTTCGCCATCTAGCATAACTGGGTTCATGAATTCAAAGCACAGAAACTTATTCAGCGACAAACATTGATTTTCGGGATAAGTAGGGAAGAAGACGGGACGGCCTGAGTAGGCCTCCCATCTGCTCTTCTTTTTGAATAGAAAATATTCTAGAATGAGAATGGAAGTTTTTAGAGTAAAACTCGATAAACATAATTCAATAGAGGTAAATGCCCGTTTGGTGCGTATTCGAGTACAAGAAATTATGACAAGTGCTGAGTATGGGAGCTTGAGTAGGTAGGTCGACATATCAAGAACCTATCACTCTGGCCGAGGGCAAAGGAGTGGATACAACTGAATGGTTGAACCACATGATGGATTACGAGGTTGCACCGAGCGAAATATTGAAAATATCCCCAATTGAGTGAGACAACATTCGCCCCAGGTAACACAATGCGTACTTAAAACAAGGTAAATGAACTTGTCTACCTGGTAGGCGAGTGATTGACCACCTCTAGAGCTCCATGAATAAATTCCAAATTCCGGAACGGCTGAGCACACTTACAAGTCTCTCCAAGTCAACCCAATTCTCATCTAATAGGTACCTAACTACTCACCTAGTACATAATAAGACACAATGATGTATTGTCGTGTAAGCGTTGCACATCCATATGATGTAAACGGATTAGTTTAGGCAGGGTTCAGTTCAGGAAACTCGGTTTGTCTATGATGTAGCTAGCGTATGTGGGAGTGACCTACGATAGTATAGCAATAAGCGTATGACGAGGGACATTGAAGTCCTACCCCAGAATATGAGAGGTGCCAAACCTTTTGAAAGAGATAAGCAGCATAGGTTCGGGGAAGACAACGTCCAGAAGGAAAGCACATGCTCTACAATGCTATGCTATGCCCAGGGAGACGGACGTACACAACGAGAGATGGATATGATGTGATGAGATGGGTAGCCTATCTGGACCTTGCTTTGCTGAAGGTTAATATAGTAGGTTAGTCGATTCGTCTCAAACTTCTCACAGACTCCATGGGCCGTCCTCGTGAGCCGGGGTTCTGCATGGGGGGTTTGTTTGGGCGGTTGGGGTGGAGTAGGTAGAGATCTGTCTGAAACGTTTAGTGTAAGCTGGCACGACTTGCTGCAATTGTACCCAATGAACCCCCATCAGCGAACCTCTCGTACACTACATACGCGTACATGCTGTAGTAGCAGTGCAGCACGATACTGGACACTGACGAGTGGCCCCGGGTGGCCGATGCCAATCACATCTCAGCGTCTCCATAGATTGATCGCTCTGACGTTGGGACTGATGAGTATTATAAGAACGACAAGGGAGGAAGCCGAATGGATTGCCGAGCCGTTTCTGCGTGTCTTGTATGCACTTCTGGTTGTGTGTGTATGCGTAATTTCCCTAGCCTGTCTCGATACAGTAGGAATGTGTACACATCTCGGCGCCATTTTCCCGCCGTTATGTAAGGCAGCGTTGATGCAGTGTGAGGGTAATGTAGACTCTAGGGTATGATCCAATGTTTGTGCGGTTGCTGTAGACCATTGTTATAGGTAGGTCTTGGGAAGAGGGTTTGTGGGGATTTAATTGACCGACTCGATATGCAGAGAGACAGAGAAACACACACAAAAAGAAAGAAAAAGAGAGAGAGATAGATAAGAAGCAATACATACAGTATACTAGGATGGTAACAAGGTCCGTGTATGTGCGTATTCTTACATGCAGACACATGTATGGAGTAGGAATACTAGTAGGAGCCACTAGGTATGAGAGTAAAGTCCGGTCAGTCGCCTCGTCTTGTCACAGGCTGCCGCATACCTTGACCTATCTAGGTAGTAAGGTAGGAGAGAGCACATCTGCCCCCATGTAGAAATAGAGAGAAAGAGAGTATGTTGACACGACTGACAGGCCGGACGCTGGACGGAGCAGTCTAGACCACGGCTGGAGCAAGACGAAGCAGCCCGGAGGATGAAGGGCCAATCCGCTGCGGCCGGCTGAATAATTTGGAAGCCCCTACAACTAGTCGGCCAGTCAGCCCGTGTTAGCCAATCACCAGACACACGGCTTGCACGGCTACGTGGGTAGCAGCAGCATCGTGAGCATCGTGAGCGTTGAGGAATACATGGAGGAGGCAGAGGAGAGGCCCTCTAAGGAGCTACTGCTGCCCAGTAGGTAAGTAAGGTAGCATGGGGTGGGGGATAGTGGGATCGCTCCGAGGCGGGGAGGTGGACCTCATCATTGGCTGTCCGGGCCCCGTGGCTACCACTGAAGGTGTCGTCGCTACGGCCACCAATGACGAGGCGACCGAGTACACCACACCACGACGCAATGTACGGCACTACTGAGCACTGTAAGAGTCGAACGTACCTACCTTAGTGTAGCACCGTACGCATCTGGTAGCATGCAGTGGTGGAGGGAAGTGCGCACAACGTTCCTGCCTCCTACCCAACCGTACTCAGTACTGACGTCTGCGTACCTAGTACGGCTATAAGTATGTACCTATGTATCCGGTGGACACCCATGTGCCGCTTCGGCCTTCTGCGGTTGACAAAGCGGGGCGGGCCAGGCTACCTGGGCTAGGGACCTCAACAGTGCCTACAAGCTACAGGTTACAGGCTACAGACTACAGGCCACAGGCTACAGGCTACAGGCTACAGGCAGAGGGCTGGGCTGCTTGCTCGTGCTGCTGCTGCTGACCAATGGACAGGGCTGACACGGCCATTCTTCTTGCGCACTCCCTCTCTCACACAGCCACCAATCACCCATCTGAGATCGTCTCGCATCCTCCGCCATGTTTTTTACTTGTCCGAAACCCATTCGCTTAAACGCTTAACCCAACGCTTTGTCGCTGACAACAGACAGCCGACCCTGGGCGTAGCGTTGCGGTATCGACACTTGCAGGAGCAGCCGAACCCCTTTGTTATCCTCTCGTCTCGTGTTGCCTTACAACTATGTTCCCTCATCCATGGATCTCCATCCAGCTCAGGATATGCCGGAGCAGATTTATACCGGCCTACCTACCCTACTTACCTACCTTAGGTGAAGCATGTCGCGCAGTACAGTAAGGTCGGACGGCCTGGGTAAGTAGGTATCGACGCTCCTACCTTTGCTAAGAGAAGAGAAGACAAGGTGTTACGATAGATACCGAATTGAGGTACATGTAAACTGCGACATGGATAATGTCTTGGAAAATGGAGACCTTGCAACCAGAGCGCAATGCGAAGCTAAGCCAGTCGGAACGTCAGAGAGAGGGAGAGGCTAGACTAACCCACCAAGGCTCGGCTGGTACAGTAACGGGCAAAGGGCGCCAAGGGATCCTCTCACATACACTACATGCGATACGGCTACATGACTCCCGGTACCGCCCAGAGCTAGTAGAGACCTTCAGTCTTACTGACCGAGGCTAACCCAGCATTGCCCAGGTGGGCATGTATGCAACAGATCATCCTGGGTACCGCATAGGTAAATAGGTAGGTAGCCAAGTAGGCAGGCATGAAGGTAGGTGTGTATGGAGGTATGGAGGTAGGTATGGAGAGGTATGTAGGAGGGCACATCGTTTCCACTACCGTACATGATGTAGGTAGGTAGATAGACGGGGTTGACAGAGAGACGGACTGGCTGACGGATTGACACTGGGCAGACAATGGATAGACAAACAGACTGACTGACTGACTGACTGACTGACTGACTGAACTAGCAGGAGCAGAACAGGAGGCAGGGCAGGCAGGCAGAAAGATAGTACCTGGATAGACAGACAGACAGACAGACAAGACTTGACTGGCTGACTGGAACTAGCAGAATCCGGCACCTACCTAAGCCACCCTCACAGAGGTCTCCAATCAATCACCTGCCTCTCTCTTCCGCCTTAGCCTACCAACCAAAATAAACTCTCGTTCCTACCTCTGTCTCGATGCGGTACGGTTCAAATGACAGCTCCGCCCGATAATTATCGAGAAAAAGCTAGGCCGACCACAGCTGCTCTTCCATCTGCCCACTTGCCCACATACCCGCCCGCCGCACTCAGGGAACACCAAGCAACCATCTCGGCTTCTTCCAGCCTTGCCTTGTAGCCTTTCTTGCCAGCCTGATTTCCCAACTTTTGTCTTTTGCTTTTTCTCCCCTTCTCACCAATCCCCCCGCGCCATAGCGGCTTTAGCCTTGCCCAACCATTATATTAGTGTCTAAATGATTTTATTGCTGTCGTGTTCCTGTGGAATTCCTGCTTCTTGTGTCAATTGCCTTGGAACGTGCCTTTTATAGCCCGACCCATCCTCCTCGGCCTCGTTCTTCTCTACAAACCCGTCTCTCCCTTTTGGCTTACGTGACCTCGTCCCCGACGTCGATGGACCAGCCTGCCACCAAGAAGAGAAGGCTGGCACCCAAGGTTGAGCCTCAGCCTAGCCCTTCCCATCCTCCTCAACCGCCGCCTCCTTCTGCCGCTTCTTACGCCCACGAGTCTACGGTACGCGAGCGCGCAATCACTGACACTATCCAGACACTCGACACTGACTATTGCGAATACAGCCTTCACATTCACAACATTACCAACCGCAAGATATACCTCCACCCCCTCCGGAACGACATGAATTCGAGTCCTTTGCGAGGCATCTGCAGGATGCGGCAATGCTCATATATCGGCAAAGCCAAAGGTCCCCACATACCAAGGTATCGGTACTTTTGCTTCGGTGGGAAGACGACACTACCGCCGAATTAGACCTCGTCGCACTCGAGCAAGTCCTTCGCGAACGATATACCTACCGCACCGACCGATGGGTCATACCAGCAATACCCAATGCCAGCATGAAGCTAGGCGTGCGCCTGGCATCCTTCCTCGAGTCCGCCGGTCCCGACCATCTCTTGATCATACATTATGCGGGGCACAGCTTTGTCGCCTCCGACAAGCAGCTCTACTGGGCTAGGTAGGTAACTCACCTCGCCGATTTGCCGCGGTTCTCTGATACGTTGCTAGTAATGCAAAGCGAGATGCCCCCAAGCTCAAATGGACCGGGTTCCGCTGCATCTTCGATGAGTCTCCGTCGGATATGCTTTTGCTATTAGATAGTGGTGTCGTGCAAGAGCGTTCGGTCCATGGCGGAAGTAGTACCAAACAAATAATTGCGGCCGGTACGCCGGATCATTACTCCCGGGAACCTGGGGCGCGGTCTTTCACAGCAAACCTGACTGAAGCATTCCTTCAATTGGGCACTGGCCGGCCTTTCACTACGGAGCACCTATATCAAGAAGCCGCCCGGTTAAGACAACATGAGCTCCTACAAAGCCCCGGGCTTCCAAATGGAATCGCTGGTAAAGGCATGTCGATGCACGACAAGCTACCACTCCTATATTCCATTTCTACGGGCAAAGGCCAAGGTTTAAACCTCTGCCCCTTAACACCTGCTTCCACGCCGGGGCCTCAATTACAGTCTCCCAAATCCACAGCCGATCCGAGCGCCAGGACATCACGAGAGGACAACGCCATCCATCCCAGCGCAGTGGCGGATCTGACCTTTGACGAGCCAAGGGTTCTGGTCTGCACCACGTTTGTAGGCGAGGCGAGCCCAGACATGTCTTCGTTTTATCATTGGGTTCACAATACACCTGCAATCGGTTCCAAAATCGCTGTGGAGGGCATGTTTCTCGGACCACCTACTATGTTGCTTATATCTATGCCTGTCGCTGTTTGGAATGTAGTGCAACATGACAAAGTCTGCTGCTTCCTGGGCTATGTTAACTCACACAACATGACTCATCTCTATAAACGACTGGTTGGGTCGATAGCAGTGAACAAGGCTTCGGCTAAGGACGTGGAGGATGGCAGAATGCTGTTGGAAGCTCGAGAGGTAGCCACATCAACACCCGCCGTTCACCGACACCTGCTTCCGGAGACCCCAGTTCGCCCCGACAATTTGGGCAGAGTAGACCCAACGAACAACTCTCAGTCTGCGACTTCTCCAGGTATACCCTACTCTAACGCAACACCAGGTACGGCAGTTTCCCGAAAGAGTGACGTTGAAGATTCCGCAGAGATGCAGGAGGCTGCGGAACAGCTCAAGGCGCTGAGCCACGTCCGTCATGTCGGCGATGATACCCCTTCTACGCGAGTTCAGCCGTCTCCCAGCACGCGCGCCACGGATCCAAGAACGGAAGAGAGATTACCAGCCGACGCCAGAATAGGTATTAACATGGATGATTCGCGCTACCATGGCGATGCGGCAACACCGTCGGCACGACCTAAACCGGGACGCCGCTCAATACAGAAGCCCATTCCGAAACAAGAGACTCGATGTAATCATTGTAGTCATGCCCCCTTTAAGGATTCTTCCTCATTACGAAAGCATATTGCTGCGGCTCACACCCGCCCCTTCCCCTGTGCCTTTTCGTTTGCCGGGTGCCCCAGCACGTTTGGGTCCAAAAACGAGTGGAAAAGACATATCGCGTCGCAGCATCTTTGTTTGCAGTATTACAGGTGCTCATCATGTCCACAGTCGTCGGTCGAGGGAAAGGGGAACGAGTTCAATCGTAAAGATCTCTTCACACAGCATCTACGGCGTATGCACGCCCCCTTTGCGATCAAGAAGGCTCTTGCTAAAGGCGATAGTAAGTTGCAAATGGAATGGGAGACCCACGTCAAGGATATGCAACAATCGTGTTTGGTTACTCGAAGGCGACCACCACAGAGTTCGGCGTGCCCCAAACCTGACTGTGCCAGCGTGTTTGAAGGGCCCACTTCCTGGGATGAGTGGACAGAGCACGTGGGCAGGCACATGGAGAAAGGAGAGGCGGATCGACTTGGCGTCGACCGTCTCCTAGCGAAGTGGGCTTTAGAAGAAGGTATTATTGAACGCAAGGAGGATGGAGAGTACAGGCTCTGTAGCGGCAACGGGAACAGCGTTGAAAAGGAAAACCACCACAACGCCGAATATCATTCGGACGGCAACAAGCGAGATTTAGAAGAACGAACAATCATCGCTGCCAGCACGATCGTAGAAAAGATGGATGTGGACTAACCTAGCAAGTATATATACTAGGGGAAATACGAGGGGAAAGCTCCTAAGAGGAAGAATCTGACCATGGAGACTGTGTATCTACACTCAGTCAGGTCTGTATATACGGCACAACATACTTGGGTCAGCAGTATCACAGCAGCTTGCCTATAAGTTGCTACAATTCGTGCACATAGTGTTAATACATTTTTGGACGCGACATGACTCTTATGTCTTACACAATTTCTCATGGGGTTCGGCGGGCTTTTTGCTTGACCGCATTACAGGGAGTGGTGCAACCGTCACCGAGCATCACGGCGAAGCTTTTGATCCAAAATACTGAATTTCATGGGCGCTTGGCTGAGTGGCGCTTTTGGTTCGCTCAAACCCGTTTATCTGGTACATAGAACCAAGAAAAGGGGCCTGGCCGGCTGATTTATAAACGGCAGTAACATACATCAAAATGAATGAATGTCTATCCAGAGCCATGTGTTCAACTCATAGTCTATACCGTCCCCAAACCACGAATTTGAAGCTTCGTGACAGGCCAACATTGAAAAATGAAATTACTTGTGTATATGTATATTTGGGTAAGCTGGATGCTATTCTCGAAAGGTGGGATATGCACCCCGCAAGGATAGTCGGACTCGGGAGCTTTTGCCAAAGTCTCACACTAACGGTCTTTCTACCTAAGGTTAAAGTTACGCAGTGCGGGGTGATCATGGAGATTTTATTTCCGTGTTTACAGTACATCTACGTACTTACCTACAGAAATAGGTTGGTAGGTAGCTAATCAAATGGGTCAGGCAAGGTCATTACCGAGGACCTGGGAACCTTTCACTTATTCAGGTGCGACTAAACATTCCTGATGCTTATTGAGGGCATCTATATTGTTTCCTCGATACAAGTGTGTCTTTGTCAACAAGTTCCGAGCCCTGGCGGTGATATTGGGTGGGGACTTTGTTTATTGCCTTGTTGTTTGTCCATCCGTCCCTCGCATTGATCGAGATGCGACACTTATGGAGCAGAAGTACGCATTGACGTCTATTTGGGAAAGTCTGGAGAATACGACGCGGTCATATGGTGCACGGTAGCAGAGAGATACCTTGTATGTTTTACTCGGTATGGTAAATGCTCCGATGATCGTTTTTGTTTCTCGCGTTTCTCCACGAATCGGGCCAGGCAAATGTGGAACTTCACACAGAAACTTGAAATCGAGGTTGGCTTTTAGATGTTGATTCATCTGAGTGCTAAGAGATATTCACAGGAATCATTCAGAGAAGGAGAATAGCGTAGATGACACAAGTTATAATACAATATCGAATGCGATGATATTCATCAATGTCCATCGGTGTGCTAATCTACCCACGAACGAGTTGATCGTGATATAATGAATGAGATGGTAAACCTGGCGGACATCCTCCCGATGGATAAATCGGCGCGACGGTAATAGAGGCTATTGGAGCGCATCAACGCTAGAAACGGATGGATCATAACCACATACATATATATCTATATATATATACCATGCTAAGCAGGTAGTATTGGAACGATTAATAACGGACATATTGTACGGAAACGGTCCCTTACAATCACACTAGTTGGGTTGGATGGGATGTGACGATGGTCGAGTGGGATATATTAAATATGTAGCTTGGTACCCGCGATGGTATCTCCAATACGATACCCGGAGTGTCTGTCTGTATGCTGATCACCCTCCCATACGCTCCCTGGGAGAGAAAGACACGGTCAATTTATTTCGTGATGCTATTCGATATGAGCTCCCTGCGAGCAGGCTTGCTCTTGCTTGCTGCTACCACGGCGAGCGCTACTCTGCAGATCGTTCCCGGCGCGACTTGGACAGCGGTTAGTTCATCTCGTCTCTTTATTTTTACTTACCCGCATACTATTCACAGCTTAATTTTGTTGTTCACGACCAACTCGGCCAATAATATGTTGCGTGGGTGACGACCACCGAAAACTGACGATCACATGAACAGACAAACACCGGGAAACATGTCCAAGCCCATGGAGCGGGTATCATCAAGGTCGGATCGACCTACTATATGATCGGGGAAGATAAGACAAACGGGTCTGCGTTCCAGAACATCAACTGCTACTCTTCGACAAACCTCGTGGAATGGAGCTACGTCGGCGCGCTGCTCTCGCAGACGAGTTCCGGCGACCTGGGCCCCAGCCGCGTTGTCGAGCGCCCCAAGGTCATCTACAACGACTCGACCGGTAAATATGTGCTCTACATGCACATCGACAGCAGCAACTACGGCGAGGCAAAAGTCGGCGTCGCGACGGGCAGCTCCGTCTACGGGTCGTACACGTACCAGGGGAGCTTCCAGCCCCTGGGACACCAGAGTCGAGACCTAGGGCTCTTCAAAGACGATGACGGAAGCGCGTATCTGCTGACTGAAGATGTAAGTTTTTTTTTTTTTTCTCACCCCCCTTTAACTATACCTAGGGCGTAAAACGGGTGTACTCACAGATTGCCGACAATGATTAGCGAGCGAACGGGCTGCGCATCGACAAGCTCAGCGCGGACTACCTCTCAGTAGCGTCCTCGACATACCTATGGACCGACTCGATCGAGGCTCCCGCCATCCTCAAGCGGCAGGGGACGTACTACATGTTCGGCTCGCACCTGACGGGGTGGAACCCCAACGACAACATCTACAGCACGGCGACCTCGCTCAGCGGGCCCTGGTCCGCGTGGAAGACCTTCGCCGACAGCGGCTCCAACACGTACGCGTCGCAGACGACGTACATCCTGCCCTTCGGGGACGGGGCGATCTACATGGGCGACCGCTGGGTGTCCTCGAACCTGATGCGGTCTACGTACGTCTGGCTGCCCCTGACATTCTCGGGGACCACCGTGACCATGAAGAACGCGGTGAACTGGACGCCGAACGTGGGCGCGGGGACGTGGGCTGCGGGGCCCAGCGAGTCGCAGCCCGAGGCCGAGAGCGCGACTATCGCGAACGGCGCCAAGACGCTGTCGTGCTCTGGGTGCAGCGGCGGGTCGAGCGTGGGTTATATAGGTGGCAGCACGGGCGGCTCGGTGACGTTCAGCGGGGTCACGAGCAGCGCGAGCACGAAGAGCAGTATTCGCATCAAGTACCTTAACGGCGATAGCTCGCAGCGCTTCGCCACGGTCACGGTCAACGGTGTGAGTCAGAAGATTGCCTTCTTGCCGACGGATAGCGGGACGCCGGGGAGCAGTGTATTGAATGTGAATCTGAATAGCGGCTCGTCGAATACGGTGGTTATCACTACGACGGATGGCACGTATGGGCCAGATGTTGATCGGATTATGGTGCCTAATAGCTGATGGAAGGGAGATGGGAGATAGAAGACGTGCCGCTGTTTTGGCCAGTGTGTATGAAGGAGTCAGGGATGTATGTAGAGTTTTGCTCACCGTCGAGGAGCCGCTTGTCATAAGCAGTGCTGGACCATCCATATCAACGAGTCAATCATTGAAGAGCTCTAAGCGAGAGATCGAGCAGCCTTAACATCTAAGTGAAAGTGTCAGCAGTTTTTGATTATACTCCCTCTCTCTTCAGTGCCATATGATCCAACCCCAAATTGTTACGAGTTTATTCATGAGGCAACACTAAGAAAAATCAGTACACGAGCGGGTCTGAGAGGGAGAAAGGTGGTGTATCGATACTTGGTCCCCGGATGATTTGATAATCCGGGTATCATTCATCTGGCGGTTCTCAGTTTCAGTTACTCTCTTTACCTCGATGAAGCCACGGACTACTGTACGGAGCATGCCTCCTCTAGGGTCTTCAATATTAGTTTGATAGTTTACCCCATTCTACTAATACCATTATAAGATGGTTATATTCTGATTGCATATCAGTTAGTCCTTAGTTATATCATTTTCACCAAGCTAACATTAAAGACTTGTGCGAGGGGAAACATAGGTGAACCATCAGTCTAATGCCAATTTTTGGTCGTTGGTAAAACAACACTCTTCGGGCTAACTAGACGATCCCTCGCGACGCCAACACAGATGCCGTCTGGAACAAGTCTGAATATATGGAAATGAGAGCTTATGCTATGTATGTGTCCCCTCAGACTAGAGGTAGTTGAGATACGCATAAGTAACGCGGCTCAAACGCCAACAGCAAATGTAGCAGCCCATGGAGTTTAATCTCAAAAAAATCAAATAACTCAGCATCATACGAAAGACGCCCATGATCAGAAAAGAAGATAAACAATCTTAGCTAATCTACTTATGACAGCGAGAAGACGCCGAGGCTAAGATTAGGACGTGGACTCGAGCGTGAAGTATGCGGGGAAGAGCTTCTCCTCAATCCCCTCATCCCTGTCACGAACACCCCCGTCATAACTCAATTGCAATTTAATTCGGTCAATCAGAGCCGGGGGCCAAGCCATACTGCGGGGAAGGTCGTTCAAAAAAGGTTAAGCTTTCGGTAACCCCAGAGTCTGCCCAGAGTTCCCCTCATTCCTTAGATCGCCCGTGATGATAGAGTCGACCGGCTTAGCTAGCGGTGAGCTTGGAGCGAACTCATCAGTCCAAGGCCAATAAGGAAGGAGAATGACGCCGCGAAGAAGGGCCGCGATAGAGCCGGCCGAGGAACATCCTGCCGTGCTGGTAGTCTCCGCTTTGACACCGGCCCTTCGTCCAAAATGGCCGTCATCGACCCTATGGGTTCTCGCTAGATGGTATGATCCGGGTGGCTGGGTTTCCACCCGGACAGGCTATCCCTTTGACGATGTATTGCAGCCAATGCTCAGCAAATAGCACCGGCGTAATGTGAGTTATGGAATACGCCCTGTAGACTGCATTCTTTGATTCATATTGAGTCATCCAATAGGGGCTCCAGGACAAGATGATAAGAGTTGAAAAATTGAACTGCGAGGCGAATGCAACAGCAACGCCAAGAACAGTTTACTTGGACAGACGCATGTACCTAGTCTAGTAGGTCGAGAATGGAGTGAGAGGCTGAAAATGGTACGACGTACTTGGACTAGTTACATCATAAATCGTAGGGCAACAAAACGTGGGCAGCCTCCTTGCGGGGTTCCCCGTAAGGATTTTTAGCATACGAAGCCGTGGATACATAACCCGGGCCGTTTAGACTGACCAGGGACCGAGAAATCAGGTTTATCGGTAGCCGAAGGATGGGCATTGTGAACGCACCTCCATATAAGTACGGTCTCTCCATCGCACGAACATTGTCACGTTTTGAGAGCTCCTACCTCCTTCACTTACACATAGCGCATACTCAGGACACGCGTTGTCGAGAGTGAAGTATCAGTGTGTTAGTAACAATGGCGAGCCTCTTGTTCATGGCGGCTGCCGCCTCGGCTGCTGCCATAACTGGAAGAGACTATCCTACCGGCGACCCTCTGTCATTATGTCCCGGCTACACTGCCTCCCATGTCAAGACTACTGATTCTGGTCTGACCGCGGCTTTGACTCTATCTGGTGAAGGCTGTGATGTATACGGTACAGATCTAGACGATCTGATATTGGATGTCTCATACGAAACTGGTAAGACTGTCTCCCGAGACCCAACTTCTGTATATCCTCCTCACAGTTGACCAGACACGAGACTCCACGTCAAAATCCAAGATGCCGCGAACGACGTCTATCAGGTACCTGAGTCGTTCTTCCCCCGACCAAAGAGCGGCGGTAGCACGAAGAAAAAGTCTGCTCTCAAGTTTGACTACGTCAAGGAGCCCTTCAGCTTCACTGTCTCCCGTTCAGATTCAAAAGAGGTGTTGTTTGACACCTCGGCTGCCAGCTTAATCTTTGAGTCCCAGTACCTCCGCTTGAGGACTAAGTTACCTGAGGATCCTATGTTGTACGGTCTTGGAGAGCACTCAGACCCCTTCAAGCTCAACACTACTGATTACATTCGCACACTTTGGGCCCAAGACTCTTACGGCGTGCCTACAGGCAGCAACCTGTACGGCTCACACCCCGTGTACTATGAGCTTCGCGACGCCGGTGCTCACGGTGTCTTCTTACTTAACTCCAATGGTATGGATATTAAGATCAACAACACCGCCGAGGATGGCCAGTATCTTGAATACAACACTCTGGGTGGTGTATTAGATTTCTACTTCGTCGCTGGTCCCAGCTTGATCGATGTCGCACGGCAGTATGCTGACATCGTGAGCCTTCCCGTGGAGATGCCGTATTGGGGTCTAGGCTTTCACAATTGCCGATACGGCTATCAAGATGCCTACGAGGTCGCCGAGGTTGTGTATAATTACAGCCAGGCCGCTATTCCTCTTGAAACCATGTGGACTGACATTGACTACATGTATCGACGAAGAACGTTCAGCTTGGACCCTGAGCGATTCTCCCTCTCAATGATGCGCGATCTTGTTGATTACCTCCACAAACATGACCAGCATTATGTGTTGATGGTAGACCCGGACGTCGCCTATCAAGATTATCCTGGCAGTTTTCAACGCGGCATTGAGGATAATGTTTTCTTACTACGCGAAAACGGCTCCGTATGGAAGGGCGTTGTGTGGCCCGGTGTTGTTGCCTTCCCTGACTGGTTCGCTGAGAATACCACCAAGTTCTGGACGAACGAATTTGCTCTCTTCTTCGACAAGGATGAAGGTGTCGACATTGACGCGCTCTGGATCGATCTAAATGAGCCTTCCAACTTCCCATGCTACTTCCCCTGCGACAACGCTGACGAGGTCGCCGTTGGCTTCACACCGGAGCCGCCGGCGGTCCGCACGCCTCCCAGACCTCTCCCTGGATTCTCCTGCGAGTTCCAACCCGAAGGCTGCAATGGTACTGAGACTCGCTCGGTTGAAGTCACCCGCGACAGCACGCCCCCGAACTTCTTCCCCCACCTCACTCGCGCAGAGCCCGCCAGGGGTCAAGCGCTAGGGTTGCCCGGACGGGATTTGCTGTATCCCAAGTACGCAATCCACAACAAGGCAGCATACCTCGACAGCTGGAACGCGGCCGAGGGCGGAATCTCCAACAAGACGGTCAACACGGACGTGATCCACCAGAACGGACTAGCTGAATATGATGTCCACAATCTTTACGGCAGCATGATGTCCGAGACATCGTACGATGCTATGCTGGCTCGTCGCCCTGGCCTTAGGCCGTTGATCATTACTCGCTCGACATTCAGCGGTGCCGGTAGAAAGGTTGGTCACTGGCTCGGTGATAATCTATCCACCTGGGACGAATATCGACTTGCTATCCGTAGCATGATGACTTTTGTAGCGGTGTACCAAGTTCCTAGTAAGTAACCCAGTTATTATTCACAAGTCGTCTCCTGTGTATACAGAAAATCAATTACTGACTCTGATACCGTAGTGGTGGGCACGGATGTCTGCGGTTTCGGCTCGAACACAACGGAGCAGCTCTGCGCCCGCTGGGCCGCGCTCGGCGCCTTTTCAACATTCTATCGCGTGCACAACGAGATCGGCAACATCCCACAGGAGCTCTACCGGTGGCCCTCGACGACCACCTCTGCACAGAAGAACATAGCCATCCGCTATCAGCTGCTCGACTACTTGTACACGGCGATGCACCAGCAGAGCATCGATGGGACGCCAGCAATAAACCCCATGGTGTTCCTGTACCCCGAAGACAAGAACACGGCGTCACTCGAGCTGCAGTACTTCTTTGGCTCCGGCCTCCTCGTAGCCCCTGTCACAGAGGAGGACGCGACGAGCGTTGACGTCTATCTCCCCGACGACACCTTCTACGACTGGTACACGCACAAGCGTATCGAGGGAGCCGGAAAGACGATCACCGTGTCGGACCAGGAATGGAGCGACATCCCGCTGTTCCTGCGCGGCGGCGTCGTGTTCCCGATACGCGCCGAGTCTGCCCTAACAACCACAGAGCTGCGCACGAAGCCGTTCGAGCTACTCGTTGCCATCGGCCGCGACGGCACAGCTTCCGGCTCGCTGTACGTCGACGACGGCGTCAGCATCGAGCAGGAGGGCACGACGGACATCAAGTTCAAGTACGCCAAGGGTGTATTGAAGATCTCGGGATCCTTCGGGTATACCGCAGAGGACCTGCGCGTGTCCAAGGTCACGTTCCTCGGTCTCAGGGGCAAGGGCGTCAGCTCTGTCGAGGTCGCCGGCCAGCGTGTCCAAGCAGACGTTGATGCCGAGAATGAGACCGTCAGTGTCGAGGCCGACGAGGCCTTGACACAAGCTTTCACTGTCAAAGTGAAGACGGAGTAGAAATGCTCCTAAGGAGCGAAGTTGAAAGAAAAGAAAAGTGTTGTAATTGTATCTCATAATATGATGAATGAATGAATCCACGATATGAAGTAAAGAGAATGAGAAAATGAAGTCTGAACGGCAAAAGATATTAATTTTGGATTGCACGTAAATATATACCACCGAATCGAACTCGTTATACTCAATGTAGGCTTCATAGGTCGGTGTGGAGCAAATTCGGGTGTTCAGAAGCAGGAATGATCATTCCTTGAGACTCTTAAGTGCCTTTAGTATTAATCGCGATCCATCTTCCTGCTCATGGAAAGCCACTGGAAAGCGATGCGTCACAATTCAGAATGACGTACACCTTTTTGCTTTAATCCGCAGAGCACTATTTTCATAGCTTCCTCTCTCTATGCTTGCTTGATTGTTTGCGATGAATTGTACGAGGACGCCACATAATTAGCCAGCTGAGATCCAAATTGACGCCCCGAGTCTCCTAAAATACATGATGCATGGGAATGATACACCTTTTTCAACCCTCTTCGCCGACGCCAACTCCGACCAATGCTATATTTGGCAAGCAACCTCTTTGCTCATAGGCGCTGCTTTGGTTGTATATGCGAGAAGGGTAACATAAATATGCCCCTACAGCTGAAGGTTAGTAGCAGGAGCTCGACTAGGGCCACCGCGGAGATGAGCAGCAGAATTCTTGAACAAGCTCTGCCATATGAAGGCCTCACTAAGGAGAAGCTCGATATCCTTTTCTGTCCAATCTCGAGTGGGCAAGGCCTGGAGAAACATCATGATCTCCTGAAAGTCCATTTTGACCAGTTTGGAAGACCACTTGACGAGAAATGCAGCGCAAACATATAAGTGAAATTCTGAAAAGCCTTGCTCCTCGGCCTGTTTAGATAATTAGAAATGTCCAGGAAAAATAAGGGGCATACTTACGAGGTATGTGTCCCACATGCGAATTGTGTTTCGGACACTGATCTCCCTCATGAGAAGGCAATTCATCCACCGGAAGCTGAACTGAATGAACTCAACATTTTCGTGCTCAAGATGCCTCGCAAGTCCTTCGTCGATTCTAGCGGTCAGATCTCGAAGCGCTGCAACTTGCCTCTGTATGCCGGGCTGCGCGACAATATAGTGGTCCTGGATGCCATCAAGCAGTTTCGTCAAACACCAATACGAGTCGGCCTCTACGGCGTCGAGCACAGGCTTTGGTAATTGGCCGGGATCCATGCCACTTTCAATGTTGTAATCAGTGATGTAGCTTCCCAGGAATACCTGCCAAAAGGGTGTAACAAGGTCATTGATGCCCTGGACGTAGCCGCTGGCAGGGTGCCGAATGGCCCATAGATACAAGATTCGCTCCAGTGATCGTTGCGTCGCTTCATAACCGTATAACTCGATATGGGGGTTCGTCCTGGGCACGTCAATACTAATCTGATGCCAAATCGCTTCATCGAGGCCTCTTGTGCGGCCAGATGGGTTTTGACCGGCCCCCCCGCGTTCAAACGCTTGACGGACCCCATCCAGATACTCCTTTCTTTTCCGCTCAAGGGTCGCGACCCGTCTCTCACTGCTCGTTGGTAAATAACTGAGCAACAACTGCCAGGCCATTGCACGAACTTCCTCCGGCACCCCACCCCATGCCAGGGCTCGAAGGTCTGTTAAAGGGATTGTAGTCGCCTGAAGAAGCTTTTTAAATTTATTGATTTTCGTGACACGAGAGTTAATAGCGTCAATTTCTCTTGGTGAGGCATTGGCTGGAGTAGGCGGATGGTCTATGAGGTGTAAAGCATTCGCAGGATCTGCGGCTACATCAGCGACTCATGCGCTTTGCACCTGAGGAAGCAACGAACCTCTAAGAATATCTTTGTATTGAGGCCGGAGTATCTTTCCCTCCGTCTTTTTGGGCATAGGGTATACGACGGCGGGCCGTTCTATTGCTATATCGGCGCTGTCGGAGAATCGTCTACTAGAAAACCCGGAGGTGTCCAAGGCTGGCTGGCTTCGGGATGTGAGACCGCTATTTTGCGTAGCTGCCGCTATCCGACGAGATCGCCGCTTCATGTTCGATAAACTAGGAAGCCCAAAATCATCCCCATCATCGTCTTCATATGCATACTCATCTTCACCATCAGGGTCATCAACATTCCAATCCGAGTTTGTCGTCGATAAGAAATTGAAGTAAGACTTCAATGGGGGCGAGGAAAGAGAATCTTTGGATTTGCGCGACGTGGAGCCGACATCGCTTGTTCTGGCTTTTTGGGAGGATGCAGACGGAGGTGTTTTTGGTCGTGATGAACCGGATACATTTCTTGATCTACCAACAAGATTTCTACTGTTAGTGAACGAATTGGAGCGTTTGCCATCTATGACGAACGCACACATTATCGAACTTGAGCATGTCAGCATGAGAGTATGCTGCGCCTACAACAAGATTCGAATCTCGGCCCGTTCGTTTAGGAGCTCCCTCTCGCGAGGAGCGCCAGAAAGGCGAAGAGGATCTAGAGAGACAAATGGTTAGCTAAATGAGCCGGATCGGAGAGAGGGCCGGAATCGAATTAGAATCGAATTAGAATTGACTTACTCAGACCTGTCTGTTCGCGCCAATGCGAAACTCAGTTAGCAGCAGAACGTCTTCCAGCAGTAGGCATAGGAGAACGAGGCGAAAGTCGGTAAAGGCGCAGAGCTATGATCCACGGACCTCTTCTCTGGTGGTTGTTGGAGGCAATTGGACTTACCAACCTGAACCATCTCCTGGCCAAGTACGTCATAGTCAGCTACTATTCATGTTGTGACATTTGGGAAATGGAAAATAACACACATACTTGCTGTTGCGAAGGCTTCTTGCCACCGCCCGAAGATGAGAACATGGTGGCAGAACAGCGATGTTAGCTTATAATGGCATTCTGGCTTGGGGCCAATATCATGGTTGTTTGACTGGCAGGTTGTCTGATGGAGGTGTCTGCTGGCTGGCTGTAGGCCTGCTTAGTACAGAAGGTCGGTCCCCTGTCAACACTTGCCCCTCCTCGAAGTGCCTGCTTGTTACATTGCCAGTAAGTACCTAAGGTACCTATATCTGCTTAATTACCCCGTTCTAGAGAGTGCTACATGCGTAAGCCACAGCATATGTGGACAAAGAGTACAGATAAAGTACGTAAAAGTTACCTATGTATTTTGGCTCTTCTCAAGAAGCTATTATGTCAGTTTTATGCCTAGATACATCTGCAATTTTAGAGATGCCTAGCAATTTCAATTTTCCTGCGTATCAGCACGGAAGTGGGATAAGTATCTCGCACTGAAGGCCTCTTGAAGCGTGAGATGCCTAGATAGACCGGCACTCATCTTAGCTGAGAAAGTTCATACCCCTTATCAGTTAAGCCACATCTGTCTGCCACCCCAGCCACACCGAGCTGTCACAGTGGGTACCAGGTAGGTACGTACACCTGTTATGCAGATCGGCAGGCGCCGCCTGGCACTTACCTTTGTACCGTAGGTTAGGTACCCACCCTGGCACACCCCCTGCCTTATCGTTTATCTGGATGGCAACTTCCAGGCGCGAGGTCAAAGCCTGCAGCCTATTGGCTCAAAGTTTCTCTCAGTCTGTCTCGCAGCTCCATACCTAAGCATGGCCCATTGCCTCAGCACTACTCACAGTGAACACAACCTTCTTCTCTTACACCACGATTCCGTCTCGCTCAACCCCAACCTCCATCATTTCTACTCTCAAGCATATCCATTTCGAGCCAAGATCAACAGCTTGAATTGTTTACGCCGTCAAGAGAGGCATCGTGCGCACCCTCTCAGATTACGTGAACTAGATAGATTGGTAGTCCAGAGTCGGGCTATCCTGAGCCTTACCTTACCTTGTCATTCGCGCAAGCAACTAACCTTGACCATGGCGGATCCCGAAAACTTCGAGGACGATCTGTTTGCCGACCTGTTAGTACTCCAACCTTGGTTCTAAATTCTGTCAATCGTGTCATGCGTCCTTTGCGCCGCCTATTTATCTTGGCTAACAGTCTCGCAGCTACGAAGATTCAGCTCCTACCGCGTCCGCACCTGCTCCTAAACCGGCTTCCGCCACGGCTCCGGCCTCGACACCAGCTGCTGTCACAGCTTCTATACCTCAACCTGTAGTAGACAAGCTGCCAGAGCCTCAGGCCGTATATGATGAACAGGCCCATGGCGCTGTAGAAAATGGCTATGGCGATGATTACCACGAGGATGCCTATGAAGATGACGATGATGTGGATTTTGACCTTGGCAACGGCCCGGCTGCGACTTCTACAGTAGGGCCATCTAAACATGGAGAGTCTCCCGGTCCTGCTTTCCATACTACTCGCGGACCTAGCGCTAAGGAAGATGGGTGAGTCTTTTCATTTACATTGATTTTCGTATACTACACTCGATCTCCACCGGAGTGGTCAATAGCCACATGGGTAAGGGTGCGCTAGCACCAGATCAGTCAGTTGGTGGCTTGGATGGCTAGGCAAAGTTCCACGCGAGTGAGTCAGTTTTATACCGAGGAAGGGTTGGCTCAGTATCCTGGATCACGCCGGAGGTTGTGTTAGGCTTAAAGGGCATTGTGCACAGTACCCAGCTAGCGCCACGAAAGGTTGTCAAGGTTTTAGGATCCTGCCAAAGCAGGCGGTATCGAATGCTGGCCAAGGAACAATACCATCGTCGTGACTGAAGGTGCATCTCAAAAAGACTGATCAAGAGGGGGTTTGATGACTGGGTGGTTCACACTGCTGCCTGAAAGGACCAAACGATATAAGTCGACTATAGCCGTGCGAGAGCACTCTACTGCTTTTCATAGCCATTCGTCAGGATAGGCTCATAGAGCTCGCCAAAGAACAACTCTCTGAAGCTGTAACAAGAAGACTGGCAGCGAATAGCGCACGAGTTAGATGATCTAGCTTGACGATAGCAAAGACCAGAGCAAAAAATTCGACAATCGTTTCGGTCATCCTTCGCTGTTCCCATGTCCACATGAGCAGTATGACTGTGGCCAATCATCGGGATCGGGCCATTGGCTCGTATGCTCCTACAAATGAACTGCACAAATTCGCACATATCTTCTACACTGCCGCCAAGACTCATCATTTCTAGCGACAACAGTCTAAAAGAAGATAGCTTAAGCCCGGGGTTAAAGGATGTGGTCTCGTATTTCTGGTGCCAGTCTTGGGCTTGGCAAAGGATATCTCCAACCCGTAACGACAACAAGCCTATGCGCATCAAAGATTCCATGTCTTGCAGCTGAGCATTATATGAACGCCATGCAAGGCTCGTTACAGCATCGAAGAGTTCTATTCAGGTCCTACTCCCCAGAGCCAGGATACTTGCTCAAGTGATGATTGATGCCGATTCAAACTACCAACTGCAATCTAACTTGGCCTAAACTGGGCTGTCTATATATGTTCTGGGTTTGCAATGCGTACTAAACTAACGGGAGCTTTTAAATAGGAAAATGTTCATTGGAGGTTTGAACTGGGAAACTACCGATCGTAAGACTTGATATGCAAGCGTTGCAGCTTTCTACGTCTGGATACCACGCTAATCTCTGTATTCACATAGAATCGCTCCGCGACTATTTTTCACAGTTTGGTGAGGTCACCGAATGTACTGTTATGAGAGACGGGGCTACGGGACGGTCTCGAGGATTCGGTTTTCTCACATTCAAAGACCCGAAAACTGTTAATATTGTCATGGTCAAAGAGCACTTCCTCGACGGAAAATTGGTATGTCATGACGCCAGACCGTCAAAGTTATGATGATTCACTAATATATTTAGATCGATCCAAAACGGGCCATTCCCCGAGATGAGCAAGAGAAGACGTCCAAAATATTTGTTGGGGGCGTGAGCCAAGATACTACAGAGAATGAGTTCAAGGATTACTTCGCTCAATTTGGACGTGTTGTTGACGCTACCCTCATGATGGACAAAGATACTGGGCGACCCCGCGGCTTTGGATTTGTCACTTTCGAGAATGAGGTCGGCGTCGAAGCATGCTTGAGCACACATCTAGAAATCCATGGCAAGGCTATTGAGGTCAAAAAGGCACAGCCTCGAGGCAATATGCGGGAAGAAGAAGAAGCTTCAAGACGTGGTGGCAAATTTAAGAAAGGGAGCATGGATGACCAGACCAGCAGTCAGAATCAGATGGGAAACCAGATGAATCAAGGAGGGATGACACCACAGCTCATGGCGCAGTATATGCAGAGGTTTCAGCAGTATATGGCCATGATGCAACAGCAACAAGCCGCTATGAACCGAGGGATGGGTATGAACCCTGCCATGATGCAAATGCTTCAGATGCAGCAGATGCAACAACTTCAACAACAGATGGCCCAGGGTGGAGCAAACGCGGGGAACATGGCCGCAATGAACCAAGCCATGATGCAACAGATGATGGGTAACGCTGGTTCAAACCAGGGCCAGGGCCAAGGTGGCGACGAGCAACAGGGCTACAACGATTACAGCCAGCAAGGATTCAACCAGCGGGGCGGTGGAGGGAGACGTGGTGGCCGAGGCGGATACAACCAAGGTTATGGAAATATGGGAAATGCCGGTGGTGATCCGACGTCCTGGGAAGGAATGTATGACGACGTACCTCAACCCAACTACAACCAGGGTGGACGTGGTGGTTTCCATCGGAATCGAGGCGGTTATCAGCAAAGTCAATCGCCTGTCGACCCCAACCATGCCCCCCCGGCCAACGCCCCGACAGGTCCCAAGAATGCCGGAAAGCCCGGTGCCAACTATCGCGGAGGCGGCCGAGGAGGCAACCGCGGTTTCCATCCATATGGTCGCTGAGAGGACGGATCATGAGATTCCTCGATGCCTACTCTGCTCTTCACAGAAGCCCAAAGGTGCTTACTTGTCTATGGTTAAGTCTAACATGATTTCGGCTCACTGAGGATGAATACTCTCAATACTGAAAGAGGAACTCCTTACCGGGAACCAGCATGTCCGCGCTTAAATTTGCCACACTTTACGATTCCGATACTTACGGGGCAGTCAACTCCCGCAACCAATTGCTGCTGTACTCGTTGCCTGTATTTATATCATTTCCCCACGGCCATGTGCATAATATTGCTAGATGTGTCATCTCAGGATGTTATGACACTTCGCACATGGAGACAAAAAACAACTACAGAACCCATGGTGGCGAGATGGGAATAGGAAAATACTCCTTTTTTATTGGCCATATTCCATTGCGATCTTCCCACACTCTATCCTGAAGCAAAATGGCAAATGAAGCTAGCTTTCACCATCGCTTCGGCCACAATTGCAAAAGAACAAAATTAGCTGAGTGATTAGTTAGCCCCTCGCAATTCCATAGTAACAGATAAGGGAACCATCAATGTTTAATCAATTACGTTTATCTACCTTGCGACTGACGCTATTTTACCGATATTATCCGCTCTGCATATCAACAACACATGATATTGAGATTTGCTACCATTTTTGAGATGAAAGGCAAAAAGGATATACATCGTGTTCGTAATTGATTTCTCTGATTACCTAACTTGAATCACCCTCTCTATCGCTATTTCCATGTTGGCGCGCTTCTCCCCCCCATCCTGAACCTTGCAACACTAGATACATCCCTACTATTACATACAGCAAGTAGCCCCTCTGTCGTTCAACTCTTTTTCATAGATTGTATCCAATCCTCGGTCCTATATACCTTTGTGAATCCCTCTGCGGGAGGCTGCAACCAATTCCGCTCGTCGTACGTGGTGCCTTCACCCTCGATCACATGGAACGTATATATGATGCGTCCCTTCTGGCTCGTATTCCTCTCGCTCTTATGTAGCAGATTCCCATGTATCAGGATGAGCGATCCGGCCTTGACCTCCCCCATAACGTAATCCGCCTGTTTGGCCCCCCACTCCAGATTATTGCCCCCGTACTCGTCGCCCACGGGGAACCGCGGACCCGTGTTATCTATGAACTCGGTCCCCGATTTCCCGTCCGCGGCCCGCACGAAGCGCCTGGCGTACGGGCGCCCACCGGTGGCTGCCCGGCAGGAAACTCAGACACCCGTTCTCGGCGGTTGCGTCCTCGAGCGCGTACCAGAAGCCCACGGCGCTCGGCGGGTCCGTGTACAGGAAGGTGCTGTCCTGGTGCGGCGGCACGGCGCCGCCGATCTCGGGCTGCTTGCAGATGACCATGGACTGCAGACAGCGCGGATCCTTGAAGCCGAGGGCGCGCGCCACGGCCGCCGGGTGCGACTCCTTGTGGCCCGCCGCGGCGCTGCCGACGCTCGTACCCGCGCCCAGGAGGTCCGGATTCCGCGCGGGGTCGAGCAGGGACGCGAAGGGCGGGGATAGGGCGTGCAGGTAGTGCCCGATCTTGTTGATGGCGCGCGACTTGGGCTTGGTGAGCTCGCCCGTGGGGGAGAAGGCGTCCTCCTCGAAGAAGAAGCGGATCTTGTCGCCCGAGGACAGGAAGTAGTCGTCGCGTACGTGGTCTGACTTCTCGCCTGTGCTGAACCGCGTCATGGGGTGATCTGAGAGCGAGAAGTCGTCGAGGAGCTTGTGCGTCTCGGCCAGGAGTGCTTCTACGGTTGTCGGCGGTAGGGCGTTGGGGATCACGAGATAGCCGTCTCGCCAGAAGTCTGCGAGCTGGGAGGGCGTGAGCCCGCCTGTTGATGCTTGCTCGGCGGACATTGTGGTTGTTTTGAAAGTGTTCGATATGCGGCACGATAAAGTAGACTATGCCGTGCAAAGGAACGTTGAGTTAGTGATTATTATTAACTCTATCGGCCATCAATATTCTGATATGTTCAATGATCTGGATGATCTCAGATCATGGTGGGGAGGTTAACCACGTGCCAATGCATGCTGCTGCAGTAGGTGCCTACCATACCTACCTATGAAATTCAGGGATGAGGGGTCGGGTATGAGGGGTGATTGATGTATGTGGAGGGGCAGCTCTTTTTCCCCTGCTACAGACTGGAGCCTGCTAGCTACCTAAGCAAAGCTACCGCCGATCTTAGCCTTAGACGATACCTAGTCTATCTAGGATGCCGCTTAAGGGGTAAAGGACAACACGAACATCTATTGACATTCCTTGTATATTGCCTTTCACTTGGTGACATACCGTCTTTCACCCAAGACTATATTTACGTACAACTCTTTCCATTCTTCTCGGAGGGTTTGTATTGCCGTTTACAAGCATGAGCGGAGAAAAGCCAGAGCTCTATGACGAGCGAATATGGTTGGATGGATGCTGGGACTTCTTCCATCACGGCCATGCTGGCGCCATGCTGCAGGCGCGCCAACTCGGCAGCGAGCTCTACGTCGGTGTGCACTCGGACGAGGACATCTTGAGTAATAAAGGCCCAACAGTCATGGACCTAGACGAACGGTACGAGGATTGCCCTGCCGTTCATATGTGATACCTATGTGTAAACTTACACGAATCACACCTTATCGTATCGCATGAGTAATGTACTAATACCTCTCCAAGACTCGCTGCAGTAGATGCATGCCGTTGGGTCACGAAATCCGTGCCAGACGCGCCTTACGTGACAGAACTCTCCTTCATTGGTAAATATCACTGTCGATACGTGGTTCACGGAGACGATGTCACGTCAGACAGCAACGGCGAAGACTGTTATCGCTTTGTGAAGGAAGCCGGCCGCTTCAAGGTCGTCAAGCGGACGCCGAGCATCTCGACGACAGATCTCGTGGGTCGCATGCTGCTGTGCACTAAGACACACTTCATCACGTCGTTAGAGAAGGCGCTCGCGGGACAAGAGGGGCCCGGCACCGAAGCAGAGCGGAAGGCGGAGGGAGAAGCCATGATGACGCGCATACGCCAGTATTCTACCGATGAGGACGGGAAGAGCCCCGGCGTCGATGTTTTCTTTTGGACTGCCTCCGACGCTGCGAAGGCAGAGGACACGAGAGAAGAGACAGGCACCTTCCGTCGGTTACTTGAGGGGAAGGGCCCCAAGCTGGGTCAGAGGGTCGTGTACGTCGACGGAGGATTCGATCTCTTCTCTAGCGGCCATATCGAGTTCCTGCACCAGGTCGTTCTGGCTGAGGAAGAGCTGGCGAGGAAAGACGGGTGGTACGATCAACAGGCCGTTGACGAGCGCGTAGGGAAGGGGGCCGACTACGGGCCCGTGTTCGTGGTAGCCGGTGTGCACGACGACCGAGTCATCAACCACTGGAAGGGAATCAACTACCCCATCATGAACATCTACGAGCGAGGGCTCTGCGTCCTCCAGTGTCGGGTAAGTATTACGAAGCCACCACCATCCTGCACGACACAAACTAACTAAAAACTTTTTTTTCCTTCTTGCGTAGTATGTTAATGCAGTCATCTTCGGCGCCCCATTTACCCCTACAAAGTCGTATCTCACGACATTACCCTGGGGCACGCCCGACGCTATCTACCACGGCCCAACGGCCTTCATACCGCTCTCGTACGACCCTTACACAGCCCCCAAGGAGATGGGCATCTTCCGTGAGATAGCGGTCCACAGGTTCCAGGATGTCAATGCTGGGTCTATAGTCCAGCGCATATTGAAGAGCCGGGATCTCTACGAGGAGCGGCAGCGGAAGAAGGGTGTCAAGGCTGTCGGTGAAGCTGCGCAGAGGGAGAGGGAGATACTCGAGGAGGAACAGCGCTGGAAAGAGGAGAAGATGGGCCTACCACGGTCTTGAGACAGGTAGATCTTTTTTTTTTTTTTTGGTTATATAAAAACGGGTTTGGCGTGTCAGAGGATTAGACGCAATGAGTCATGCCTATTACATAAAGAAGTGAGAAGTTTCCGCTGTCGCATTTTAGGTGCGACGGCAATGACACGCCGTGGGAGGCAGACAGATATATCTAGATAGAGAGACATATGTAGAGATACACAAAAACTCGTTTGAGTTGTAGGTGTATAAGAAGACCGGAAACTGGCAGGCACTCATTCATACATCAATATCACTACCTAGTTAGTAGGTGTCAGATACTTGACGTCTTACCCTTGTGATACGGCCAAACTACGTAGAAGTCTGGTTTGGAGTCATATTGTTTCCCGGCAGAGTTAGAATGTCTTCAGCTGTCGTTTGGTGCGCCCGGCTCAAGTAGCACCACAGAAAATCTGACGTGGGACGGGATATCCCCAGCCAATCGTGGTCTATGCTTTGATATTTATTGAGTGACATCGGCTAGATACCAAAGTAGTGAAGAGGTTTTTCATCGATGGCTGCTGAGCTTAGCTTAGCTTAGCTTAGTCAGATCGGCAGTGAATCTGCTCTACGCTGGTTGGATATGAGACGAATGTATTGCAAAACTCTGGCGATTCTAGAAATAAGGACGGCACCAGGTTTGGACAGCATGCAAATAGGTGGGGGTTATATCTGACTTGTCGAACTTCATAGAGCAGCAGGCTGTAGATAAGCAATTGCTGATGTACGTGAGAAAGGCTCCTCTCGGTCAAAGTCAAGCACGCGATTACTTTCCTGCTGAAAATGATAGAAGGGGCGCGGTATGCTAACTCAGAAAATAACATGCGCAACGAGGCGACACGGAGTTTTTGCCCCTGATGGATTGGATGGGCCGTTCGGGTTGATTATCTTCGCGTATCATGTCGTCTGATTAATTCAGTGGTGTTATCTTCAGACCTTGTGTTGTGCGATCTTTGTGCAATGAATCTGGCTTTCGGATATTGTACGACTACTTAACCGAGTTTTCACAAGCCTGATACGTGGGTATATATGCATTCTCGTGTCGGTACTGCGCCCCTTTTAAGCAGTTTATATTAGAAGTTTGGACGTGACATATCGAGCAGAAGCGAGACTTTCTCTTCCGTTGTCTTAGTCTGGTTTTGAGTCAGACACAAGGACAGTGTCGGTGATGGCATACTGCGCCTACAGATCCGACTACTAGGCCATGGGAGTGGTTGTGGTGTAACCCGGAATTCCCAGTCAAGCCAAACAGGCCGACAGACAGCGACTTATCAAGCGAAACGATTTAATAGTACTTCAAGAAATGATGATCGTGATACTGCAGCTTGTTTCATTGATGAGTCAGGCAGTGTGATAGGCTGCAAGGGAGCACGAGCAGGGCGGGTGCGTCAAAAAATGACCCGCGCCCATCTTCCCACCAAGACTCACCAGCTTCAATAACCTAGAGCATGGTCAAAGAAAATTTAAAATAATCACTTTGTATAATTATACAAATAGCTAAAGCCGGGGAAGTCTATATATGTAAACCTTATCATTTTCTAATTTTATTTAATTGTTATATGGCTAGCTGAAGCTGTTGAGTTCTGATGAGAATCTGGAGGACGGTCGGTTTTTTTTTTAACGCACCCGCCCTGCATGGGCCAAGTAGAGAGAACTAACCCGGTTGGATGCCAAATGGATGGATGAGGGAGATGCCGGCATCCCATGTCGACAACCAAGCCCGGAGCCAAAGCTTCTGGAAGGGGCAAAGAAGTTTGTCGATCATGACACACTGCAGGCACCACCGCACCAGCACAGTCATCTTTCTCTCTGGTCAGACCCGATGTAGAGGTAGGTAGATAGATAAGCTCCTAACCTACAGTGACACACCTTTTGTACGAACTTAGAGGTCGCACTACCTACATGGACAGACAAGCAGCAGGCAACCTTGACAGATATCTAGGGTCAGACAAAAAAAAAAAAGAGGCAAAGGTTTATCAAAGACATACAGTAGGTACCTGCTTCAAGAGACAAAGGGGGCCGACGACCCACGTTTTACATACAGGCTTGTCTCGGGCAAACTTACCGTGATTAAACTCTACATGGGGACCTTATAGTATGTAGGTATATTGAGGGGCCAGCCGTACTACTATAGTGAGCAAACCCAGTAAGTGGTAGGTACCCGAGGTACCTACCTAAGCTCCCTAAACTACCTGTGGGCTACCTCGGGAAGGGTTGAGGGGAAACTTCATCAAAAAAGAAGCCGGGCTGGCGGGGTAGCTGCAGGGCCGACCTAGACAGACACCTAGACACCTAGCTGAACCGTGCGCCCTTCTGGAAGGCGCGAAGAAGCCTTGGAAACAGGCGAGACAGGCATCGGGGCCGGGGGCCGCTGCTGGGCTCTGCTGGGGAAACAGCACTTAATCAGGCCCCACTGCCTTTTCCGGCCAGTGCTCCCTCTTCTCCAAGTGCCATCCAATCGTGTTGGTGTCTCAGCACGCGATGACCAACCTGTTGTGCTAAAAAACCCCCGGCCTTTTCTTTAACGACTTGCTCATGCTGTGCTTAGCAGTGCTGTGATAAAGTACTGTACATCGACATTGCCTCCCTACCTACATCCACTGGTAGGCTACAGTAGGTTGGTTGGAGGGTCCCTTCTAGGCCGTTCCTGTTGTCACCCTCTGCGACGCGAAACCGCTGTCTTAAAGTGGTAGGTAGGTCATCATCCACCTATCGAAGTCGCCGCCACAGTTACATCAAGCGCCGAAGCTTTCTCGATAACATTTCGCCAGAAAAGAATCGCCCCCTTTGTTCCGTCTCTGCCCTACACTTGGTAGGCACGTCTTTGTTACCTGCGAAGATCATCCACTCTCTCCGGTATCGTTTACTCCACCGATCAATCGTTATCGCCGCTTAGGTAGGTGGTCTACCGTACGCTACTTGCAGTACATTGTTCCCAAGTGCGCTGACTGCTCTCCTTAGTATTTGCCTCTGCGACATAGACTCCGGCAGTACCTACCTCCGTACTATAGTAAAGGTACCTTACCTCTTCCTTGCTACACACCGTCGATAAACCTTACCCATATGAGTTCTCCCCTCCTCCCTCTCTTATTTTATACCTACTACCTACCGACTTACCACGACCGCTTTTCTACAACATTGTTCTAGCACCCTCTCAGCTAGCATCAGTCAATCCGCCCCCTTCCACCTGCTACATCAGCTTTCCAACTTCTTCTGCACCCACGATCCTACGAGCTGCATGGAATAACATCTGCTTTGCCTTGAGACCACGGCACGGCCCTGTACCTAGACTACTTAGGACCCTTCTTGCGTGGAACTCGACATCTTAGCTCCCCCTCTCTCGCTGCAGCTCGAGTAGGGAAGCTTTCTAATCACGACAAGAGTAAGCACATACAACATAGCATAGCATAGTACAGGATCCTGTCTGCATTCATTAATTCCTACCCGCGCTTAGCCCTCCCCTTCCCGTCTTCCCTTCCTTGTATATCACAATTCGGCTCTCTAGATTCTTTATTTGGCGCGACCCCACTACCGCCTCTAGATCATCTCGTGCCTTGCCGGATCTCTCCTTTTACTATCTTGTTGACAATTTGCCTTCATTTATATTTCGTTGATAGGCTACGCCTAGACTTCGTCATATTCTCCCCACTAGAAGCTCAATTTCGTTCCAGTCTTGCTTTTGCCCCATGCCCTCACGCTAATTGCCTTATTTGCCTTGAAATCATTCTAGTACCATTGACTTCAATCCTTGGTACCGGGCCTCTAGCTAACTCGAGTGGAGAAGTTTATAATTACCACTGAGGTTGCCTGCCTTCGGTATTATAGCCTTGCTTGCTTCCATCAAGTATGTTGTGCTCCTTTTTTTTAGTTGTTGTTTGCCGTCTTCTTTCTCCATTACTCTCTTTCTCAACCACTCTTATAGTAACCATCTTTCCACGGCGTCTATTCACCTCTCCCAATCCCCACACAAATAGAGGAGTGGTCAATTCTACCTCATATATACGCCTCTCCCATTGACTATCGCACTTCCCGACATGATGGCTTTACCTGGTACTTACAAGAAGGAAATAGGGAATCTTGACGCACTTGTTCGTCGCAAAAAGCCCGCCGATATTCTTCAATTCTGTGCCGATTACTTCCTCCGACGTCTGGCCGAACAACGAATCGACCAGTTACATAATACATTGCAATCACACAATCTAGGTGTCATGTCTGGGACGACTTTCACGAGCCCCTTCGCGGCTAATTCGAACCCATTTGGCACGGATGGACCCAAGCTCCAAACGACGTCGTCCGGGCAGTTATTGAATGTTGTAGAGGAGGATGAGAACGACGCTGTAACGTCGCCCACAACAGGTTCTTTTGGTGCAAATGGCACTTTCCGCAGTCCCTTCGCTGGTGACGGTGCTTCAGATGGACCTCCATCGTCCGTGAGAACTCCTCCGAACCCAGATAGCTACCCGGCACAGTACAACTTCGGCCGACGTACATCCGTTTCAGCAGAGTCATTGAAGCCGGTGGCTGATGTTAATGACAATTGGTCTCCACCCTCATATCCCAAACCACCGGAGCAACTTCAGAGGCTGCAAAAAGCCATAGAGGGCAACTTCTTGTTTAGCCATCTCGATGATGAACAAACTGCCCAGATTCTTGGCGCTTTGCAAGAAAAACCCATCCCCGCTAAAGATATCAAGGTAGGCTTTCATGTCAACCCGTTTTTCCTCATGGTCATAATTGACGATTACGTAATGTTCAGGTTGTCACACAAGGAGATGCAGGCGATTATTTCTACGTAGTAGAGAAAGGGTCTTTCGATGTGTACGTCAACGACACCGGTGCCTTACAGCCAGGGCCGGATGGTATGGGGCAAAAGGTGGGAACCGTGCAAGCTGGAGGGTCCTTTGGCGAACTTGCCCTGATGTACAACGCACCCCGAGCCGCAACTGTTGTCTCGGCCGAGCCGACATGTACCCTATGGGCTCTTGATCGTGTAACATTCCGCCGAATTCTCATGGAGTCGACGTTTGCCCGTCGGCGCCTGTATGAGAAATTCCTCGAGGAAGTCCCCCTTCTTGCATCACTTACCCCTTACGAAAGATCGAAGATTGCAGATGCCCTAGAAACCCAGAAGTACCCCGCTGGAACAGAGATCATCAAACAGGGTGACATAGGACAATCATTCTATCTTGTTGAGAGCGGAGAAGCGGACGCATTCAAGGACGGCGAGCCCGAGTCGGTCAAACATTACCAGAAGGGCGATTTTTTCGGTGAGCTTGCGTTATTGAACGATGCACCACGAGCCGCAAGCATCATCAGCTCTACGGAGATTAAGGTGGCAACATTGGGCAAAAGTGCGTTTGCCAGGCTGTTGGGCCCGGTTGAAGGGATCATGCGAAGGACAAGATACGTTGGGGTAGCATCTGGCGTAGAAGATGTCGATCCCCTTCATGCACCATAGACGACGTTTTCGTACCTACTTTTAGACATCAGGTTGGTCCAAGATTGGGGGTTTTGGTGCGGGAGGCAACGGTCACATCCATGGCAAGACGAAGCCATTTTGAGGGTTTAGGTGGCGTTCTGTGGTATTTTTCTCTCTTTTCCAGTATTGAACAGGCCCTTTGGAAGCTAGTCCTTGATACCGTTATACAACATCACACATCATTTGTATACACATGCAGAAGCCTACGGGTCCATAGAATTAAAGTGAATTGGTATCATGAATATCTCTAACGCCCGCATGCTTTACGACTTGGCTGGAACCATCAGCATAAATGTAACAAACGTGAAAAGTAAATCACTCCGATGTCCACCAATATCCTCTCATCGATATATAGGCATTGAACTAGGGTCCGCTCATCCGCCTCCTCGCTGCTTCGCGAGAACCTGCTGTCTCAGGGCCTCAGTAGCAATCTCCGTCTCAATGACACGGCCCACGCCCTTCCTCCAGGTCTCCTCGAGACCCCTAAGCTCCTCGCCGACCTCGGCCTGCAGCCTGCGGCGCTGGATGTTGACGACGTCGATCTCCTTCTTGGTGGCGGCGAGCTCGCGCTCGAGGCCCGCAAGGTCGGCCTCGGCCTGCCAGTTGCCGACGAGCCAGGCGTTCTTGCCGTAGGCGTCGAGGAGCTGGAGGTGCGTCTGCCGGCCCCGGAGGTAGGTGTGGGTTGCGTAGGCGCGGGATAAGGGGGGGGATCAGTCTGCGGGGGACGAAGATGGAGAGAGGGCTTCTTCTTGGACTTCGTACCGGGATAGGTCGATTGCTTTTAGGGCCTCGTTTTTGGAGATCCGGTCTAGTTCGGCTTGGATTAGGGGTGTGAATTTGGGGGGGGCGTGGGAGGGGGGTCCTGGGGGAGATGTGGAGGGCGAGGAGGAAGAGGAGAGTTCGGCGGTTATTAAGGCTTCGGCTGCGGTGCGCTCGGAGGGGGTTGGTTCTTTGTCGACGTCTTGTTATGGGAGGGAAGGTTAGTTTCGTTTTAGATGTGAGGAAATGTGGGGGAGAAGGTTGAAGGTGAGGAGGTAAGGTCGAGATTGGCTTACAGGGCAGAGACTCGTGCACTGTCGTGCGGATTGAGGATGCCATGTTGAAAGAGTCTAGAGACGAATTGGCGGCTTGCTCTGAATCTGTGTATGTCTTCAGTCTTCTTCGGGCGGGGACTGCGGGATGGCGTATATATTCCTCGTTCTCGCGTGACAAGGGGTTGATTGGAGAGATTTGTTATGCCGACGTTTAGTAGGTGGTTGGTTAGGACGGGTAGGTATTTAGTTGATGATCACAAGCAGCGCAGCTCGGAATGGCGCGTGAAGTCGCTGTTGCAATGCAGGATCGCGACCCAAATTTCGTTATCGATATCGCCAATGCAGACTGTTGTCACCTGCGGCGCGCAGCTACAGCGAGGAATGCGGTTCCATCGGTGGGTCTCAATCGCAGCCCTACCAAAAGGGCCCAGTGACCTGCTTGCCGTATTAGTGCAACCCTCAATGCTACCAGGAAGGAACGCTTCAGCGTGCTGTCTTTTGTGAGGGTGTCGTAGCCAATGGCCTCGTGATGAAGTAGAGTTACCACACAATGTCTCTCTTGGAGCTATAGGCAGGTCCTCTAGCAGACCTTCATTTACGCAGTTTACTTGTATTTTATCCGGGCATCATCTGCTCGTCTTTGTCGAGGATCAACATTATTGATTTATATCCGAGCCCTCCCTTGTCAGCTGGGAAACTCAACTTTCTATCTTTTGAGTAAAAGCTCAAAGCTGTCACAGAAGGTTAGCTCACAGTTGAGACAGCTTTCACATCAGTTTATACAGATGCGATAAAATTCGGAAGAGATCATGGAAGACATTGATCACGAAAAGAAGGCTGGTCCTTCGCCGCTGCTGCCGGATCCGCGGAAGAGCAAATCCACCAGACTCACCGTATTTCTAGGCGCCATAACTTTCGCAATCACATTGCTCTTTTTGGCTATTGCCACGCCGCAAAGCCTGAGAAACAGATTGACACCATGGCTGGGCTGTGAGCCACCAGAACGGGGATGGGCAGTCCCATCGGGGTCTGACGGAGATGAATACCTTTTAGGAGTGGGCAAGGCTGATATCACCGGGTATGTTAATGATGAAAGATCCTCGATAGGTTATCTCATAGCTAACTGATATCCGCGCACCAGCCCCTGCGTAGAAATCAACTTGATGGGCTATGCCGACCCAAACCAAATTGGCACCGGATTGAGGCAACGGTTGTATTCACGTGCATTCATCGTTGCAGATCCTTCGAGTCCTTCAGATAGGTTCATCTATCTTGTCCTCGACACTCAGTCTGGTGACACAGCAGTCCGTTACGGCATTCTCTCCGGACTTCAAAACCTGGGCCCTGAATACGCGGACTATGGTCATCACAATCTAGCTGTGACCGGTACTCACTCACACTCGGGCCCTGCGGCTTGGTTGAACTACTTGCTCCCTCAGATCACAAGTAAGGGCTTCGATCAGCAAAGCTATCGGGCCATAGTAGACGGTGCCCTATTATCCATCAAGCGAGCTCATGAGAGCCTCACGCCAGGACATCTGAGTGTCGGGACCGCGAAAGTCTTTGGTGCAAATATCAACCGAAGCTTATTTGCCTACCTCGCAAATCCCGAAGAAGAACGCACGAGGTACAATATCAGCTCCGAAGATGATGGATCCGTAGAGAAAGACCTGACTTTACTCAAGTTTCAGAGATCCTTAGATAGGAAAAATATCGGTGTTTTGACGTGGTTTCCTACTCATGGTACTTCGGTGCTTGGCAACAATACTCTCATCTCTGGCGACAACAAAGGCGTGGCTGCCTACCTGTTCGAAAAGAGTGTGGCAGACGACGACACTGCTGCCGAAGGTTTCGTAGCCGGCTTTTCGCAAGCTAACGTGGGTGATACGAGCCCCAACGTCCTAGGGGCTTGGTGCGAGGACGGCACGGGGCAGATGTGCAGCTTTGAGAACAGCACATGCAGCGATGGCAGGTCCCAGAAATGCCATGCTCGTGGACCATTCTTCCGGACTAATGATGAGGGCACTTCGTCCTGTTTCGAGATTGGCAAACGTCAATTCGAACCGGCGAAGAAGTTATATGATGAACAAAACCAAGTCTTCACCCCCATACGCGGGAAATGGGTCAAGTCGTTCCACACCTTCCACAATATGTCCAATTTCGAGTTTGAGCTACCCAACGGAACAGAAGTTAGCACATGTCCTGCGGCCCTGGGCTACTCGTTTGCCGCTGGGACATCGGATGGCCCTGGCGCCTTTGACTTCACACAGCACAACGGGGGTCCTAACACGACGTCGCCGGTGTGGCGGATTGTTTCCGGCATATTGAAAGAACCTAATGAAGAACAAGTCGCTTGTCACGGCGCGAAACCCATCCTCCTAGACGTGGGCGAAGTCTCGACGCCGTACGAGTGGACTCCCAATATTGTCGATGTGCAGGCTTTCCGAGTCGGACAGCTAGTCATCATCGTGAGCCCCGGGGAGGCCACGACGATGGCGGGCCGTCGGTGGAAGAATGCCGTGGCGGCGGAAGCTGAGGCACGATTTGCTAGTGAAGAGAACGCCGAGTCGCCTGTTGTTGTGTTGGGTGGCCCGGCGAATAGTTATACCCATTATATTACTACTGAGGAAGAGTATAGGTAAGCTTGCCTATAGGCCTGCCCGTTGAGTTTTCGTTCATCCGCTTCATGATCTCCATTCTCCGCCCTCTCTCTTTCGGGGTATAGTATCTGCACTGACCCCCAGAGTGCCTTGCTCGTTACATCAATCGCAAAGCAAACTCCAATACTAAAAACCCTGTGTAACTATAGCATCCAGAGGTACGAGGGAGCAAGCACATTATACGGACCACACACATTGGCGGCATACATCAACGTCACTGTATCATGGATCTCCTCTCTCGCCTCTTCCTCTAATATCCAACCACCACGGGGCCCTGAGCCCCCCAACAACAGCAACCGGAGTCTCTCATTCATCCCCTCCGTGATCCGAGACGGAACCCCATTCTTCTCAAATTTTGGCGACGTTGTAGAAGACGTTGACGGCAGAACGTTCCAGAAAGGCGAGCCTATTACTGTCAAGTTCGTCGGCGCAAACCCGAGGAATAACCTACGACTGGAGGGCAGCTACGCTATCGTCGAGAAGCTAATGATAGGCAAAAATGAAGGACATGCTGGAGAAGAGGCGTGGCAGGTTGTCCGCGACGACGCAGATTGGCACCTCGTCTTCCGCTGGCGCCGCATCAGCGAGCTGCTGGGCACGAGCGAGGTGTCCGTCACGTGGGAGACGGTCGATCCCTGGGCCGAGGCGGGCACGTATCGCATCAAGTATTTCGGGAGTGCCAAGAGCTTGGGTGGGACTATTACGGAATTCGAAGGTGTGAGTGGAAGCTTTGAGCTTGTAGATTGATTTATTACTTATATAGCCACGGTTAGATGGCATGGGTATGCACTGGTCTCCCTCGTGCTTTCTCCTGTTTGGAATCAAAGATTGATTTGGATTGATTTAGTTGGGGGTGGGTGTTTTCACGGATTTCAAGGTCACGGGCAAAGGCGCGTGGTGGTGCCTTGTCAGTTGTGTTCAGTTTAATCCAGGTAGATTGTGAAGATATTAGTAGTAAGAGCGGCAGAGCGGGAGTATAAATACCCGTCAAACGATGATAGTGTACACATATTGCATATTACTACTTCCTCAGCCTTTTTTTCGGCTTCTTCCTCGTCTATTTCGTTCCCAAGAATTGCAAGTATGGGAAACGGGAGAGGTGGACTTACTATATGACGCGAAAGTAACCCATCGCATTACAATGCCTAGGTAATCAAGTTTCTCGAGAACTGGCTCAGATACATTATATCACTTATCGTTTTATGGCGACGTAATTGCGCATGGCTGTATGCAGGTACACAGACCTGAGCGCATATTTCATGGAGTATATGGGTCGCGCTGCGGAATATTGATTCTTAGATGAGAACATCGATTGCTACCTTGTTGAGGAGGTAGCTAGGGAGGGAGGTACCTACGATAGTCTTAGTTCTGTCGGAGGCGGTCCAAGATGAGGTTAGGACCTAATTAGCTATAATGTGATATCTTCGGGTATAAGTGTTTATACTGGCAATGAAATGAATGAATCTAAAGTTATATCCCTTTTTTCCCTCAGTAAAATAGAATCTATTGCTCATCACTGGTAGATAAATTTGATAAGCCTTTCTGTTTCGTCCATCAAGGTGCTTTACAAGTTGTCATGGTGTCAAGAGTGATTACCTAGGCAGGTAAAGGAAAGACGAGTAGCCGCTTCGTACCTGAATATGGGTATGAGATCAGGAAAGAATGAGAATATCTTCTTGTTACTTAATCCTCCTTAACGGCAACGAATGGGTAACAAGTCTAGTTAGACATCATGATTCTAGGTAGGTACGCTTCTTCTTCTTCTTCTTCTTCTTCTTCTTCTTCTCTAAAGCCGCTAATGCAATGCACTCCGTCACTTTTACCGACATGCTTCCATGGCCCACGGGATTACAGAACACGAGGTAACAAATCGTAGGTACCTGCTGAGGCAAGCTGTATTGAAATAGATAGAGACCTGGGCTTCACTATATATATCTCATGAGCAGATCTTATGCGTTTACATTGGCAGCCGACTTTACGGCTATCTATCTGCTAAGCGCCGATGTGCGACGAGTTTCATGTATTCTCTTCTCCTGGTCGATGAGTGGTATGTATGTGATGTCAATCGGGATGTTAATGTGGGGGGTATGCAGATGCAATGTGACCGGGTAGTGACGGCGATGCTTATGCAATGATGACGAGGGCGGGCATGGGTTGGATGATGAGCCGTAGCCTCATAAGCATCATAGACATATAAGATAGACGTGAGATCAGATGAAAATCTCCACGGTAGGAGAATGACCAGGGTGAAGATGGTCAGCGTGCATTCTCCCATCTCATAGTATGTATATATGAAGACATGTAGCTGTAAAATATGAGTCGCAGACTTCAATAATCATACTGGCATGATCATGACGAGGGCTTCGATGTCGCGGGTAGATAGATACCGGGGTATCGAGACAGAAACAGAGTCCTGAAGAATCTGAAGGAGATTGGGGACACTCGATTAAGTAAGCCCGGGCCGTGTGAGAACCCGTCTAGTGAGGAGAAAAGTGAGCAGAGACTAAAAGAGAAAATGCGTGACTCGTGATTCTAACTCTATGAAGGCAATGCCAACAGCGCAAAATGACCGCCTACCACGGGTCGTGCCGTGAATGTAATGCCCGGGTGCTCGCCTGTCGTGCAGTCATAGAGGTCGGTGAATGCCCTGCCGGTAGGCGTAACATTGATCCAGTTGGCCATACGCGAGATAAAGTCGTCCCGTGTCTCCTCGGAGGCGATGGCGGCAGCCCAAATCTGCCAGTCAGTCTTTGAGTAGGTGTGGCGAGTGTCTAATGGTACACAGTATTTTAGGGCTACGGTAGGGTAGAAGTTGCTCTGCATCTCGTAGACGGACTGGGGGACGAAGTCATCGAAGCCCAACAGCGAGTTGGCGTATAGGTTATAGAGGAGACCGTGGGAATCGGCGTCTCCGTAGGACAACGTCGTGTGTGGCGGATCTGCCTCGCTGTTAATACCGAAGCCTTGCCATTGCTCTAGGTAGGAAGTGGAGATGTTGAGGTAGTTAGCGGCGTCATCGGCGTGGCCCGTCAGGTCCGAGATGTCAGACATGGCGCGCAGTCCAATGATACCTTTGATCGCAAGGTTGGTTTGGTTGGCTAACGAGCCGGCGAAGTCGTCGGTTGAAATCTGATCCGCTGGGATCAAAGCCTCGTCAATGAGATAGCCGGCCCACTGCTGCAGAATCTTATAATGTTCGTTAAGATAATCGATATCATCGGTACGTTGCACGTAGGCAAGCACCATGATGATCATATTGCCGCATTCTTCAAGGGGTTGTGGTTCGTCCGTGCCGTCGGGATACCCTTTAGCCAAGGGGAAAGTACCGAGATCATGGATGGCGTTTGTGTTAGGGTAGTGGCCGTTCTCTTGATTGAGGAACAGAGGTTTCAAGAGGTACTTCAGGAGACTGGGGTTGGAGTATAGGATCAAGGGTATTGCAGGGAAGATGACATCTACGGTCTGAATATCGCTATTCGAGCTAATTTCCTTGAGGAAGACCACAGGGTCTGAGTCTGTCCCCGTGAACTGCAAAGCACCAAAAGTCTGTCGGACGCTCAGACTGGTTATGGTCAAGTAATCTTGACCAGCAGCGGCGAGGGAATCTGACGCCACCTTGTCATCAAGGTTAGTGGCCAAGCCAGCAGCTGTACTATAATCGTTGAAGAAGAAGGTCACCTGTGATGACTTTGTTAGTGATAATGACCTTCCTTGTGGGCCTATTAATTTCACTCACGGCAGCGAGGCTAGAGTCGAAGTAGCTCTTCCACAATGAAGGGTATGTTGTAAGGCCATCGCCCTCTCCCAATAACTGAATAGCATTGTCCTGTGTAAGACCAATGGTGAACAGAGTGTTGACAGAGTCACTGCCCACGGAGCCGAGATCCTTAGCGAATCCAAATACAGGCCTTCAAAATACCGTTAGACCTTAGTGCCATTCAAGGTGGACAGGAGATTGACTCACCAGTTGTTATTCACAGCCCTGAAATCGGTGTCCTCGGTGCTCGGCAGGACACCGTCGCTCTTGAAGGCACCTCTCACAATAGTATCAGAACCACTCTGGTAGGTAAGCTGCAAGACAAGTTAGCACTCTTGTAGTGACTGACAGGCCGAGCATGAGGTCTAATCTCTTACTCCATCTACATCAGCGGTGGACCAGTAAAAAGTACCCCAGTTCGCCATGTTATTCGATTCCGTGATTTCAGTTTGTGTTTGTCGATTAAATGAGTGATACGCAACTCCATCTGATGTCCCGTAGTCCCATTCAAGAACAGCACTAAGATCGCCCGACGCCCATTCTAATAAAATATGTCTTAAGTAAAAGGTCAGGAGAGGGGTCGGGCTCTCACTTACCGCCAGATACGTCGGTATATAGCTGTACGTCGTGGCTATCACCGTCCAGAGAGTGAACAGCGACATCAAGGTATGAGAACGTCAGAGATTGCCTCTTCAGGTCATTGGGCGTCACTGGGGATAAGAAGGTGATATTCATCTCCACCTTGTCACCAACGTTCATGACGAAATTGCTTCTCGTTGATGTATAGGAGAACTCGGTCTGTTCAACATTTTGAGAATTTGGCACGGCGCCCATCCATTGGTATGTAGTCCCATCGACTCGGATCAGGCCTACCCAGGCCGTGATTTGTCGCCTGTGTAGTGAGGTTAGGCCTATACCAGTTTGCTGAAACTTGAAGGGGCAACGAACGTCCAAAACACCGGCCATTCACCTGCAAGATAACCTCCATTCCCGACATCACTTCCAGCAGCCAACCATGTATTTAAGTAGGGTGCTTTTACGGCCAGGGGGATCGCAGGTGGTCTGGCTGGGGAGAATGTAGACTCTCCCAAGGCAAGACCCCCAAGGAGGAAAGCGCCGGTCAGAGCGCTCTTGAAACCCATAGCGGACGACGATAACAAGCCGAGGTAGTGAAAAGGTAAGGCAGCCGCTTGGCTTGCGGTAAGACGTCTGAGTTTATCAAATTGTCTTGTATATACAAGGAGCGGATATGGGATAACGTCGAGATGAGGTGAACCAAGGAGGAATGATGTATGGGTTATTATACTATTCACAAACTTTAACACCAAATGGTACCAACAGAGCCGTCGGTACTATCTGCGCGCAGTATCAGATGGCCAGGACAAATAAGGAAGGTTTCCCAGACAATAAAAGGGTCACGAAGGCTAGCTACACTCTAGAACACAAAGGTCTAAGTCATGCGACCCGAAGTGGCCATCTAGAATCGTGTGGGAGAGACATCATGGAATGGTTTCCTACAAGGGGGGCAACCTGCAGCATGGGAGCCGACTTGGCTTTAGAAAACGATATTTTGCGACTTATAGCGGTCACTGTCCTGCCTGGACAACTAACGCTAGGGCCTGGGCGGCCGGTTCGCGGCGGGAGAATGATGATGTCTCCCTTAAATTGTCGTGACGCCATGGGCATGAGGGAGAACCGTCGTACTGCAGACAATAAGCCTCCGGGTGGGCCTTATGTCCCGCCAACAACAAATAGCAGATAAACTGTCCTGCCGCAACGCAATTAATGCATCTACCTCAAAGCTAAGAAGCATGTCCGAGCTAAGTCGTTGAGTTGGTGGCATATATTAATGCGGTTCTCATGTGATATTTTTTGCTGGCAGCATTTCGCAGGCTAGTCCCACATGAATCACAGGCGGCTGTGGAAGCGGAATGGAGTGGAATGTGCCTAGCACCCGGCAACCGGGCGCATTAGGTTGTAATTGGAAGAGATCAACATATAGGTACATGTGGGCGGGTTAGTAGTTGCGTTTTCTTTTTCTTTTCTGTATGCGGAAACTGGTAGGTACTTTAGGGAAGGCGAACAAGCCAATGTAAACGTCGGACGAATCAATAACGGCACGCACGGCTTTGAGATTGCGGAAGTTTCGTGTTCCCGAGGGCGCTTCGATGGTAGCACTTCCCATTCGATAAACAGTTCGACCAAAGACAGGTCACAGCCAGGAATGTGAATACGCGTTATACCAATGCTGAGTGACAACACAGATGGCGATGCAAGGATCGTGCGCAAGATTCGTGTACCAACAGGTCATACCTACTATGTATGTAGAAGCAGGGAACAAGGCTCTCGATTTACCGTAGGTAATCGACACGGATTGGGTTAGAAACCGGCTTAGAGTTCAAGCTCGTCATGTTTTCGGTACTTCAAAGTAAGTGGCCGCCACTATGCAGGTCCCGGGAGCCCCAAATTTGGAGTTGTCTTCCGCCTCGTCCTATAGCCAACCAGGCAGGTCAGAGAGTCGGCGGGCGGAACCCATTGCAGCCCCCTCCAACAAGCAGATGCAGGTGACGCGGAGAAATGACCCTCATTCCTCCCAATTTTGGATTCATTCGAGCTGAGGTCGGGACCATGAGGGACGGCGAGGCCAGTCGATGCTGTGTTGGCAAATCGACTGTTACAAGGAATATCGGTCGGCCTGGGGCGCTGGCTTTGCTTGTGGTGACGCAGACGCATTTGCTGTCATTAGTGTTACATCAACGTAAAATCGGGAGACGTTCATGGTGAACCTCAGCAGCGCCAGCAGCACGAGACCTGTATGCAAGTCGACAATGCGAGTTCTTTGGCTAGAAGAGCACTACTAGGCGCTCGGCGGCTTGGCGCAAGTTTGGCATCATCGGGTCTTGGCCTGACGTGCTGTGTTGGATGCAATACACGAAACTAGACCGAACGCAGATAGCTTGTCCTTCCCCGCCTCTCCTTCTGTCCTGGATTTCTCCAAGCCGGCCTTGTAAGGGATGCGGTATCTTGGTAAAAATCTGGGGGAACGGCTTGGCGTGAGGAGTGTGCACGTGTAAGTCTCTCATGACAACCTTGTTCTTAACGTTTCATCGTCTATCGATGACCATGAGGGCACCACGAGCTTCCAGTTGTTGGATAATCGAGCGGTGTGTGGCTGACCTTCGTCATAGCACATGTCTTTTTGTTACCTTGGCCGTAAGCCCGCAGGTCACAGGGTTAGTGTTGCCTACCACTCGTTTTACCTGCGGCTCTCGGGAGGGATTGGTCGAGAATGGGCAGAAAATGGGCAGCGAAATGCGGAGAGGCCTAGGGCCAGCTCAGGTCCTCCTCAATGATACAAGGTAAGACGAGCTCTGATCGGGTATCTCCCCAACGCCAACGCGATGATACTTTCCCCATTTAGAAGCCACAAATTCATGTGAGTTTGAAGAAAGGCAGAAGTGCCATACACAAGATCATGAGATCTTGTTACGTTGCACCCCTGACGTATTAGCTTGGGTCTACTGCCTGACGAAGCAAGTGACACCAGATGAGCGATCGTGGCGGAAGCAAAAGCGGCATATTCGTGACTGATGCGTTTGCAGTTGTATGCACTTGAGCCCGTTATGCAGCCCAAGTATACCTGTATCACCCCACTGTACAGCCGACTTATGATTATACGCCGGAACCGCAACGTTCGTATCGATATTTTACGGGCGTGATTGGTCTCGTAACGTTCTGTAGTAGAACCCGAGGGCCAGGTTGTGTAGGAATACCGGGGCCATGGCCTGTGAGCAGAAGCGAGAATCATCAATAACGGCCATCGAAAAGCCATAGCGTCTTAGGGGTGATGAGGACAAAATCGGCCAATGATTGAGAACCATGGCTAGGGACTTCTACCTTGGGTCAAGGGAAATGCGGCAGCTGCTTTGGTTTGCTGAAAGTCCATTGTGGTTGCCTTAGATGCTCATTGATTCAAATCATTCTGATGTTTGCGCCGAAGGGGTAAGCCGCCGCTTCCCCGCCTAGGTGAGTAGAGGCACCATCTGATGAAATAGGTTAAGGATTCTGCGAGACCTGCAGCCAATAAATTCCGAGTATCCCAGCTAGAGATTGACTAGTAACGTCTTCTCATTCGGTTGCCGCCCATTCTCTGTTGTGGGGATTCTGGGCCCAGCACTTTCTTGTATCATTTGACCGCCAGTGGTCGTAGAATAGTAAACCAATGGAGCTCTGTCCGAGTGAAGCTAGCAAAATAAGCCGTCGTATGTTACAAATGGTAAGGAAGTTAGCCTTCTCATTGTTTAGACATACCCATCGGGGTGATAGGATACTTGGTGCCTGAAACTTCAAACAATAGCTCGCTATTCAGGTGACAGCTCTATCACACCCGCAGAGCGCGTGAAGCAACTTCATATGTCTTCATGATGGGGCCTTATAGGTTTCCGGGAGCTTGTGAAATTGAGTTCATTGAGATAAAGGAAGACGAGCGAAGGAGGCGCTCCGTGTATTCAAATATGTAGTCAGTCTCGTATTAACTCCAAAGAGATAGGCCCGTGACGTCCCCATAAGTGTCTTCACGTGGTGATCCGTGATACGAGGATTCCCGTTCAGTTGAATGGCTTGATTGGGTGTTTTCTTCCAGCATAAGGAAGGAGGATCCATCCGGCATAAGAGACGATCACTTCACGACCTATGTGTGGTCATGGCATCTAGTGATGTACCTACAAATGATGGTGGCAGCAAATAGAAAGAGTAGCATTGCTGCTCGTGGAAGCATGCACATGCGTAGGCGGTTCCCCATAGTCATCCCAAGCTGGAGAGGCATCAACAAGTTTGTCTCGACCCAGAAACGGCACAGATAGTGCCTATGTAACATAGGTTTGTATCAAATTCGAATGCCACATCTGGATTAATGAAGGTCCACGCTTTCACTGGTAGCCGCCATAAACCACTTGTCTCATACGGACCATTTACTCAGAGAATCTTACTCCATTCGTCGAAGTCAAGTGACATTGGCAGCTCTGCAGGTCTCATGTCGGCATGGAGTCTGGGGAAGGTCATGCATATGCCAACTGGAGACTGAATGCGGCCAACTGAGAATTGAGTGCCTAACCATGGAATGCATAATAGCCAGAGGAAGGCTCCTAGCCGATGACTGGCCTCCATCTTAGCCGTTGTATGATTCTTGCGGCAATAGAGCTTTGAAGGGGGCAGATGGTTGTAGAAGCATCGCCCTTGGCCATTTCTTTCTTTTTCTAGAATATTTCTGTATGAAAAACCAGCACCCCGCAACCGCTTGGTCCTTGGCAACATATCGATCCTTACAATAAGCGTCTGACACCGTCCTAGAGGCGCAAGAGCACAGCCACTGTCTCAGGTTGGCAACGGTGAGTGAGATCGAAGCAGGAGGCTGACCGGGGATGCTTAAGCCCTAAGAGGAAGGATTGAAAGGAACTACTAAACATCAAGTAGGTAGGATGACTGAGACCGTCACGGACCTTGAAGAGCCGGAGGCTCATCCAAAGCTTGCTTGCTGGTTTCACCGGGGTTTGACTGCGATGAAGAGGGTTATGAAACAGGGACACAGTTCGGCCAGAATCGCCAAGGAGGCGAAGTCAGTCCATGGCTTGAACTAATCGAGCCAACTCGTAGCCTCTGTAGGCACCCGAAGCACTAAGACGGGCTAACCTCCAGTGGTGCTAGCGCTTCTACTGTCATGGGTGAAGGGATTCGCTAGCGTCCCCGATTGGTGTATTGTACGGGGATCGAGAGCTCTAGGAAGAGTCTTGTATATCTCATACCTGCTGCGCAACGTGTTGTGGCACCATCATCAACTTGCCCTGATGCTATCTTCTATCCTGCGCATAAATCACCAGGGAGCTCATGCTCCCATCATTTCTTATACTACGCCTCGCCTTCGTCACGCTTGGACTCTGATAGTGTAGTGAGCTCGTAGCTTCTTGGCATTACGAGCTAGTCCCTGGATTCGAAAGTATTAGCCCTCGTTCCCGCCCAACATCGCGTACGCAGTACAGCCAGATACTTACGTAGGACCAAATCAACATACCACACAACAGTCCCCAGGATGTATCAACACTTGACACTTCGCCTGCCTTGCCGTGGGCTTAATACCACAAGAATTCTGACATTCTGAAGTTTGTCTGACAAAAGCTGTGCGCATAGAAGTTCTGAGCACCTACGTTACCAACTCCCCCTCCACCAGACGAATGACATGAGAAGCTCTCCTGAAAAACATATCATTAGGTTATTCGTCTTACAATCAAGAAAATCTCAAGCTAATGATGATGTAATGCTTGACTCGGGATAATCGCGTCTTAACGGCATACTCATAAGTGCCGCGGAAGTGTCGCTTAGTATTGTCCGGGATCTACTCGTGGTCTCTTGATGAACTCAAACAGATCCTCTCCAAATTGAGTAATAAACGCGATCCCATATGTCCACCTGGTTTAAAACGTTCATATGATTCTTGCAGGGTTACCCAACTTCTTGGCTAGTTTCTGATGTAATCTCACCATATATGTTAATTGACAATGTGTCAACCCTGGCAGGGGCACCTGAAGCAGCAGTTTTCAACTTCAGAGAAAGAAGGCTGTTCATTTCACAGAAAATCAGATATAAGTTGAGAGGAAGGGCGCCCCTCGACCATCTACTCCGTTCGGTTGTTTCAAGTCAACCGTTCCTCTAGCGCCCACTCGCTCGTTTCTCTCATTTTATATCACTCCTTGACATCACTCCTTAATCTAAATTGAGCAAGACTCTAGAGATTTTCGTTCATTATGCAGTTTTTCACGTATCAGCTTTTTGCTGCTGCTGTGGTGTTGTTGAGTGGCATTCAAGCTCTCCCTCAACTACCTAAGCTACCCAAACAGTTCACATTTGCCAACGCTTCATCACCGGCTATCACCCCTACCCTGGAGAGCAATGCGACAGTAACCAGCACCGAGCTGGCCAGCTCAACGATGCCGCCCCTCGGCGACGCTTCCGCGACCTTGCCTGGGCAAGAGGAAACCACAATAACAGTGTCTGCAACCTCTATCCAGACTATTATTTCATGTGCGCCCACTGTCACTAATTGCCCGATCAGCTCGGGGTCGACGGGACCAGTTACTTCGCTTCCAACTTCTTTGCCAGAGGGAGTTTCAACAGTTATAGTCACCACAGTCATTGGAGTTACGACAACAGTATGTCCTGTCACAGAGGTCCCAGCCATCTCTTCGTCAGTTCTGGCTTCGTTCAGCTCCTCGATACCCGCCGAGACTTCTGTCGCAAGTTCTGTTGATGCGATCGAGACTAGCACGCCAATCGTGTCTGTCATTACTATGACTACAGGAGATGGGTCAGAAGCAAGTGAAGTAATAAGCACGGTGACCATTCCAGCCTCATCGGCCACAGCAACCGAGTCAGTTATTACTGTGACTGTAGGAGAAGGTTCAGAAACGAGTGCAGTTATAAGCACAATCACCGTTCCTGCCTCCGTCAACCCCTCTTCTACTACGGAAGTCTCGCATATTACGTCCGTCATCACTGTTACTGTTGGAGAAGGGTCGGAGACAAGTGCTATAACAAGTACCATCACTGTTCCCGTCTCCATGCCTCCCTTGCCCACTCCAGAAGTCTCGACAGCAGTGTCTGTTATTACTGTTACCGTGGGAGAAGGATCAGAAACAAGTGAAGTAATCAGTGCGGTAACAAGCACGATTACTGTTACTCCCACGCCTACTCCGACAGTTGTCACTGTCACTGTGGGCGACGATAGCGATGGGCAAGCCACGACACTGACAATGACCGTCGCCGAACCAACTAATCCAGCACCACCTGTGTCTGTTATCACAAAAACCGTAGGAAGCGTCGTCACCGAGACTATTACCAGCGTCGTTACATCGACAATGGTGTCCATCTCTACAGTCGACGCGCCTGGCACTTGTGTCTGTACCGCCACGCCGGGAAATGACTCTGAGTACCCAACGAAGAACTCCGGCTCACAGGCGGATGCTGTTGAAGCAGACAAATACAAACTCAGGCGCTCAGTTCTATACTAACCCTCGTGACAGGCTAGGCCTGTTTCCTGCTTTCTTCATTTCTTATTCAGTCTCTCCCGGAAATTTATAGTCCCAGCTTTCATTTAAACTGCTAGGAGGCTGCAGAAGGAGTTTAGGCTTGGGCGCATTTGGTATTACACTTGATTTTTCTGGGTTTCTCCTCCCAAATCCAAGGACTTGCACATTTGATATGGCAACACGTTCCTAGGATGGAGCTTGATGTGAGGATGGGGAACAACACAACAGACGTCAGGCAACGTCCAGGGCAACGGGGAAAAGTCGGTGGAAGAAAGTGATAGACGATGAATTGAATTGGTTCACTACCAGGCACGCCGTGCTTACAACGCCCTTTGACATCAGATAGAATGCACATTTCTAGCTTAGGCTAGAGATCAAGTGCCGTCTGCAGTACACAGTAAATGCTAACCCGCCTAGAGTCCGGCTTTCAATGTCGAGCTGGCATTGTATACTCGCCTACGTTGCTCGGTTTGATGCGATAGCCCGATTCAGCGGTGAGGGGTGACGCCTCACATCGGCGTATATATCTAGATCTATGTGTTGCCGCACCTCTAGAGTCTGCTATGATTCACTAGGTATACTATTGTGATTGGTTTTCTATAATCCGCCTGGAGTAGTCCCTATAGCCTTGAGATCTGGGAGTCCATTATCATCCCTTGGGGGGATACATACCGGATCATGCTTGAACAAGGATCTAGCGGCCATCCGGCCACCAATAAGGATCCCATAGTCGTTCAAGAAGGGTCGCAACGTATTGGGACTTGGTTGGCTTTTACTTATTACCATTTATTCCTCAATTAATTAATCTAGAAACTGAATCATAGGTGTTGACATTTCATGATTGATCCAGGCAATTTGCTGAAAAAATGCGTGCAATACCAACTAAGCGCGTGTGTCTCTATTTTGGTGTTCTGCACAGAAACAGAAAGAAACATCCGGGGCGCAACTTCTGATCATACCTACTGCTCCGGTAATTATAGGGGTTTCACTAGGTTTCTACAGCGCACTAGGCTTCTATAAGACTTGAATGAAGCTGCAGGTGGTATCTGCAAAGTTGGAAATGTGATGTGGCCGTGCACACTTTGTGGCTGACGGTGGTGGCGGACCGAAGTGGGAATTTCCATTGGTATTTCCCAATAATTCCCAAGGAAATGGGAATTTCCATTGGCATTTCCCAATAATTCCCAAGGAAACGAGAATTCCAGTCGAGGCCTAAGCTTATGAGCACTTCAACTGTGAATTTCTTTAATCACGGCTTCTGGTCGAAAGATATCTCCATGCTGGGCAAATGCAGAGCACTCTCACAATTATCCCTAGGTTTCAAAGTCATCAAGTTTCACGCCTAGTTATCTTCAATGTCTACCATTCGCTGCTCAAATATTCCGACATTTTTTTATCTTCATTTACACTGAAGCCGACGTTTCTTTACCTCGAGCATCTGCTCTACACACTGCACATACCCTGCGCACCGTACCACCTCCTCTCGGCTTCATAAGCAACATGACCTCGCCTTGGACCGATATATGGTACCCTAACCACGAGGAAGTCTCAAATGGGGCATTGGTTTGATCTCTGGACACGGCGGGGTACACTCTGTCTTCCCTGAATCTGTCTCCACAGAACCTGCAGAGCCGATGAATTCGAAAGCCATAGGAGAAAGTTCTTCTTCAAAATGGTTAGTAAGAGGATCATCGGTTGTGGGCTGTCCCAATTCCTTTTGAGCCTCAGCCTCGGCCTCAGAGTTGGCCGGGTTTCTTGGGATGCTGTTGTCGCGGTTCTGTTGTCCTTGGTACAACTTGACTACCGTCATGGCGAGTTGAATCAAGCCGATCACCGTCATGATGCCACCCATGGTCGCCATGACTATAAAGGAAGTACGATTCAAGTTGTATGATTTCATTGCTATATTCATCGAGTTGTCCTCTGGAAATCCTGGTAGTGCCAGCACCATGTGGCCTTGAAACCAAAGAACGGTTCGCATAGCAATCATGTGTCGTATATGAAAGAGGTTGCGATAGATCTTGGTAACTGTGAGGAGACCATATAATGCCATGATCTGCACCATAGCCAGCATAGGTGCCATCACAGCTTCAATGAGCATACAAACCCCGTTAGTCAACGAGTACGGGGAATTCATGATGATTGGGTCAGCCATTATCTTTTTGTACTCTACGGTTCTGCGGGCTCATCCGATGGCAATAGCCTACAGAATACCGTTAGTTATGCTAGAGGAACTGCAAGTTATGCTATGAAGTCAACATACCACAGTTGGGTGTGGCGGCTAGTGTGAGGATTTGACGGGTCCCTTCAATCGATGCTGAATAGGCAGAGACTAAAAAAACTGCTGCGACAACATTGGTTAGTGGAAGATTTCAAACCAGCCTATCTCTAATCACTTCATGCAGACAACCTTCATAGTTCACCGTGCCTTGGCGAATACACTAAAGATCGATGGCTATCAGGTTCATAGAAGGAAAGATGATCATCCTTCAGTGCAGCGATGGGACGAAGACGAGGTGAACATACAACACACAAAGCAAATAAAACGATCAAACCGTGCGTTGGGCTATTGGTACAGCCCGAGCCCCGAGAAACCGAAAGATCTAACGAAGGTCGCCAATGGATTGTAATCTGATGTTCGGCAACTCAGTGTCTTTGCTGAAGAAGTGATGTAAGGAATAACAATGGCAAGCAATATGTGATGAGGCAGATCAAAGAGTGAGGTGGTGGGTCAGGCATCGTATAGGAGAAGACAAGCAGGAAATACGAAAGTGGGCGATTGCTGGAGGTAGGAGGGAGGGGCAGAAAGAGCATGCAATGGGCGAAGCATACGAAGTCCCCTGGCACCTCGCTGCGGCCATAGCCGAAGGCAGAGAGGAGAAGAGAGAAGCCTTGAAGGGTAGCCCCTATTCGTCAACAGATTAATGGCGGTATGGAACAGTACAGTGCTCAAACCTACAGTCTCTATTGCGGCTAGCATTGAGAATAGGTGACAGAGAGCTGACTTCAAGCGGATATCAGGTATACAGGGTAGCCTGATAAGCTCGTTACGATATCAAGTTAGTTATGAGAATCATTCCATCATTTCATACACTCCCGTTTGAGTCTAGACAAAGTTTAGTCCGTTTGTATGTAATGCCTAGATGGTATCGTAGTGCTAAAATGCAGGAAGACTCCGCGTATGAACACAGACCAGAGATACCTTCACCTCCACTGCATAGTCACAGGTCGGGCACATTTGCAGCTTGCAAGTCTGGGATCGGGAACTAAGCTTGCCAGCCTGCTGCTTCCATACATCGCGGATGCTACCTTATAGCGTTTGATTGGTTTCCCGGAACTTGGCATTGATATCGACACTTACTACAGATTCAGGTGCTACGCCTCTTGGTTGCTACAATTGGCTTAGGACGACCATGGTGGCGTAATTTCATTCATGCAGTATGCTACCGTAGAAAGTCCGAAACGTATAATGCGCCCTTTAAAGAGTTCTATTACATTCCACTGATATACGAAGTCTGACCCTTGTGAGATACATTTCAGGCGTCGAGCTACGGTGCTTTCTATGCATTTTAGTCTCGTACTTTCCAAGCACAGCTTTTCATGGGATATTTGGTAGCGCACGTGTCGAATCCCGTTCAGCAAATCAACCAGCACAGATTCAGCAGCATAATGCTACGATCGGAGCCTAATCCAACACGGCAGACTTCAGCCAGTGTAGCAAGCACAGGTGCTGACAGTTTCCTTGAATCACTTCGATCTATGAGCCCACGCACAAAAATCATAGACAGCGATCCAGATAAAAGTGCCCACAGTAAGTAGCTTCAATCCATGACATTCCTCAACCTCATTTTACTACTTATTTATTAAAATCCTCCTCTATTCTCCCCCTTGGTGTCTAAACAGTTAACGGACCTGTCGTTGACAAATGTTGTGGAGCTCAACAAATGACTCAGGATAGCATCAAAGCTATTCTCCTTCAACTCCAAGAAGATCTCATCGAAGCGGTGCGCAAAATACCATCTTCGAGCGAGGAAATAGGTCACGTATCGCCGCACGAGACAGGTGCTGAAAGCAGTATCGAAACCGCCATCAAGAGATGTGTCAAAAGTGCTCTCGAAAAATGCGCCGCCGAGTCGAACGCGGAGTCGATGTCGCAAGCCGAGGCATCCAAATCATCTATAGCCGGCACTACGTATTCGTACCCGTCATCCCTGGGCGGAGCGGCAAAGAGATCGCCTAGCGTATCCTCCGACCTTTTTAACACGATACTTCCCCCAATGCCTGATACGCTCCCTGAACTTTTAGAATCGCATATGGACGACGACCTAGATCTTCCACAAAGAGATTCAACCAATCGCAGAAGAGTTGATACGGATTCGGAAGGTTTCAAGGTGTATAAAAAAGTGTTACAACGCCTGTATATGAAAGAAAGGCGACCCCTCAACGAGGTCATGAGTTATATGGCAAAGGTGCACAACTTCAGGCCAACGTAAGCCCATTTCATCCTAGACAACTAAACAGCGCCAGCTGATAATAATACATAGTCCGAAGCAATATCGATATCATTTCAGTGTAAAGTGGGGCTGGAAAAAATACAACTCAGGCCCTTCTCAACCGCTTTCCCACCACAACGAGGGTTTAAACCATGAATACAAAGGAAGCCACGTTGGAAAATCATTGAACCGAACCTGGGAAGATTGCCGGTCACCTCTCGACCAATCCTCCTCCAATACTACATGCCAAGGACGCGAAGCAAGAGGATGCACGAAGCAACATGGTTGCCAGTGTGGTCATAAAGGGGCAAGGGAAACGCATCATTCTATTCTTGATCGATCTTCTCCCTGCCCTTCAGATACTATACGCCACGAATGTGATGGGGGCGATGGCGCTGAAGTGCAACCGAGGCGTCTACATCTTATGGATCTCTTGGTCACTTCGGTCAATGACACGCTAGCATCAGTTGAGGACGCTGGGACTGGTTGGCATTGGCCGACTTGCGACTCAACGGAAGAGCATTTAGATTTTATGCCCACCGACGGAGGTTGGGACCTTACTGACCAAATTTGATCATCGGCGCTCAGTATTGCAAGGTAAAAGACATAGGTTGATCGATGAATGGACAGTCTTTGACGCTGTCGGTGCCTCATGGGCGCGACAAGCTGTCCTATAATCTATTTTATATCCCAGCATCGTATACATTCTACTGGTCCCAAGAACAGATCTCATACTTCGTGACCGGAACCTAGTTTTCCTTTCACCGTCTCGATAGGCTAAAGTGGCCCGTAGCCCCTACCTTTTGCTTATAGTCTCAGATAAACGTCTGATGATATCTCTGCAGATAAAGAACCAACTGAGTTGGATGAACTTAATGTCTCTGACAAGATGTATATAAAAAACCCGCCACTTCCAGTTGTTTCATTCGCCTTCACAAAGCTTTCTATGGTTCTCTTTTACCGGCGAATAGTTAGAGGCGATGAAGTTTTTGCTTATCAGCGTATTCATCTCATTGTGATTTCTGGCTGAGGAGTCTCCTTCTTTGCAACACTTCTAGAGTATGTTTCTACCTCGCAAGCGTGGGAGTCACGCAATGGCACACTAGAATTTAGTATGTATTTCTATGAATATGTATCCATGTTAAAGGCCACCGTCATTTCCAATACTATTATGAACGTTGCGACTCTGGCACTCCGACTGCTCATCGTGTAGAACTTGAATATATCCGTTAAGCGAAAGATTGCCGTTAGCGGTATGACAGATCTTTTCTACAACATAATGGCTTAACCCCATTAAAATAACCCAGCGTAATAGGCGTCAGTATCGCAAGGGTTTGCTTCTTATGAATGCGCCCCAAGTTGTAGAGACGCCCTAGACATCACTGGTTCGTTACGTCCTAGACGGCTGGATCAACTAATATTGCGCCGAAGCTTCATTAGACAGAGCTATAAGCGAGCATTGCAGTAATTAGCGCGTGTTTGCCGACATTGAAACCACTTTTTCATGGCCTTGGGCCAATATTAATCGAGCTGATAAGCAAGTTCCTCATCGCCAGTGCTGCCAAATCGTTTGAGCTACTACCTCGCAGTACGGCTAACTTGGGTCCAGAGTCCCTCAAAATTATTATGTCATCGGATGTAAAACTCGTTAATCGATGTAAGGCAATCCAACTGCATGATATTGATACACACTCGGCGCATAACAAAGCATAGACTAGTATCTTCGTGCAAAAGTAATTACAACAGTACGAACGTAACCGATGAGCATGAAGGGGACTAGAGGAGTAATTTACTTGCGTTTAGCAATACTGCTAGTAGATTATTGTAATCTGAAGCTATTTCCAAGCCCTGAATCCAGCCCTTGTTATAATAGCTGCAGGCGCGCGTATTAGGTACAGAAATTCAATCCACTCAATTCATTAAGGTTTCAAATACCACAAATAGAAAACATAAAGCCCATGCCGAAAGATTCTCGCAATTCGCACATAGACATCTTAAAATATGATTTTGGTATGAGGTCTGAGACCGTTGTTGAGTCCTTCTGAGGGAGGTGGTGAAGGTGAAAGACAGCGGTTTGCCTCCATTTTCTTGGCACAACTAAACGACTGTACGCTACACAGCAATTGACGATGAGACTATCTAGGTATGTACATGGGTAGGTCAGATTAAGCTACTATGTCACGATCTAGGACTGAGCTAAAACTATGCTAGGCGCCCGCCCCTCGTCCTCCACCCTATTGTTGGTTACCACTTGCTTTAGTTCGCTGCTGCCAGAGACTCCAAAGTAGCATCGTTACTGAGTGGTGCCATGGAAATTTCATTACAAATAACTAGTGCTGTGTATATTATGCTTACATGTGTCATATCTGCTGTCTGGCTGGACCAACAAGATCTCGAAATGGCGAAAAGCATATGCAAGTTACCAACAGATCACCTGAGCCGTACCTTCGTGCGCATCCCAAGCTATGAGGCTCGACCCACTATGTTTCTCGCCAGAAGACGCATCACACACTCTGGCGATTTTAATCCTCCCTCGGTTCCCCCTCACCCTCTCTTATGAGTGACTGCCGCAACGAGAAAACTGACACTTTAGCTGTATTCAACTTCTATCTTTCGTTTACTATTCACTCTTCTACAATGCCTCCCTCTCGTATCGTTGAGCTAGCAACTAGAATTGCAAACAATACTGCTACGATCAATGACTACCTCCGCAGCCATAATCTGCCCACTCCCAGTTTCGATGTGGACGGCCCTCTTGACACCTTAATCCCTAAGCATGAAACTGACGTCGAATCAGCTAGGGTCGCAGTTATAGACGATACCTTAGAGTTGCGACGTCTTGTTCTCGGTCCAAGAGAGTACCTCATGAGCTATACCGTAGGTGCATTGTCTCGACAGTAGCGACGCATATTGATCAGGCATACAGCATGACGAATTGATCAGCCAGCAAGCTATCACGCGATATAAACTTGCCCACTCTTTTCCTATCGGGAAAGAGGCCTCATTTGCAGATATAGCTACAACTACAGGTCTAGATCAGGGTCTTGTTCGTCGGTTTATCCGGCATGCTATCGTCAAGAATATCTTCTTGGAACCTCGCCCTGGCATAGTTACTCATAATGCAGTCTCGAGGATACTTGCCGAAGACAATGTCGTTCATGATTGGGTCGGTGCTAGCACCGACGACTTATGGCAAGCTGCTGCTCAGACATGCAACGCGATAGACAAATGGTCTGCTTCGCAAGAGCCTAACGAGACTGTGAGTGAAGATATACATCTAATACGCAGAATACGGTCATTCGACCTTTTCAATAGACAGACGCTTATTAGTTCTAGGGGTTTGCGCTGGCAAATGGGACGGATCAGTCCATTTACCTGGAATTTTCCAAGCATCCAGAGCGCGCCCGTAGATTCGGCAATGCGATGAGGGCTTTTACTGAAGGGACCGGTTTCGAGCTAAGTCATATTGTGAATAATTTCCCGTGGGGCGACCTTAAAGACGGGGTAGTCGTAGACGTGAGTCATTTAATGTCCATATATGTCAGACAAGTATCGATTACTAATGCTGAATCAAGGTGGGAGGTTCTCAAGGGTTCGCTAGCTTTGCCATCGCGCGTCAATTCCCGCTACTGTCGTTTGTCGTCCAGGACCTCGAACCTGTAATAGCAGCGGTCGAGAAAGCAAACTCAGGTGAACTGAATGATCGCGTCAAGTTCATGACGCATGATTTTTTTACTGAACAGCCCGTTGTTGGGGCCGATGTCTATTTCTTCCGCTGGATATTCCACAATTGGTCCGACAAGTACTCGATCGAGATCTTAAGAAAGCACATACCAGCACTCAAGAGGGGCGCCAAGATCGTCATTAATGACAATATTCTAGCGCTACCTGGAGTTTTGTCCCGATGGCAGGAGGATCGTATGAGGCAAGTTTCGACCCTAGCGCCCCCTTTCTTCATCCGTCTTTCAGATCATCATCTAGCTAATAAAGAAGGATCTAGATCTATGGATCTTACTATGACTGAAATACAGAATTCTTATGAACGCGATCCGGAAGATTGGGCTCGTCTATTTCAATGTGCTGACCCGAGTTTCGAGTTTCAGGGTGCCAAGCAGCCAACTGGGTCAAACCTCGGATTTGTGATCGCTGAATGGAAGGGGAACATGTAAATACCAAGTATTCTGATCAATAATTCTTCACGTGGAGCCTATTGCTTTGTCGTGCATTTACTACCTAGTCTAACACCGTACCAAGATCAGCTATAGTATTTTGACACCTGAAGGTAATCTCATCTTAGCACAGCCTATGCTTTGGTCAATTGTGAGCACGACAATACTGTGCCACATGTTATTAGTAATCATAGATCGCAGAGAGGCTCTGTAGTAAGTTGGGATATATAGAAACAATATGCTTTAGCTTTATAAATGAGAAACTAGAGTGAGCCTGCTATAGAGAGAAATATATGCGTTGCAAGGCATTGGTGTCACCTCGGTGCCTTACCAGCACCCAAATATCGTCGTTTCCCACACCCTCATGGTCTTGCACAAAGTCTAGATCAATCAAGCCATTATCCGCCAAGTGTCCGAAGTTCCGTTCAAGAACTGCCTGTAGATTTTCAGGGGCTTTTCTGAGTCAAGTTCTTGTCGTTGGAATCTTAGAGCAGTCGGCTATGTTCTATCCTTAACAAACAATTGTTATCTACGCTTGGTGTACGAATAGTTTCCTGTTCTCTGTTAGAACTGTTATCGCCACCGAACCTTCGTCCTACCGTAGGTACTGCGTACAGTAAATGAACTGGCAGGGATTGTACTAACATCCATGAAGTTATCAGCTTGCTGAACTAGGTGGGTGTCGACCTTGCGCTGTGCAACTCGATCCTCAAAAAATGTGGCTCGGTACGATGTCGGTAGATGTAGCCACGACTTCGGAAAGAAAGTCTTTTCTCAGACAGCATCTCGTGAGTTTGGGAAAGATGTTTCATATTGCGTGGCCGCGAAAACCATATATGAGGTACGCATAGATGTGGTTCGCCAAGGCGGGTACTGAGGGGACGGATGCAGAGGCGGTTGTGTAAGTCGGCCCCGAGCGATCGGTTCGGGTTCTAGCCCAGCTAGTGCTATCCAAGAACGGTTAGCCCCCACTCTAGACTGACCAAGAGAAGAGACCTCTCGAAGGCGTCGTGGAGATTCTGGGGCACGACCTACACGAGTAGGCATCCCATATCGCTAAAGAAAACCAGAAAGTAAAAAGAAACAAGCTTCCTTTAAAGTTCCATAAATAGCTACGGGTATACAATGCAGATATTAAGGCAAGAACGCTCATCATACCTATACCGTATTCTTGAGAAACGGTTTGGGAAAGATATCGGCGATATGCTCGTGCAAGGACTAATATAGTGGGTGGAAGGGCGACAAGCAATGCTATGATAGCAACGATAGCTTCGACGGAAACCCGCATCTCGGTAGCTAGTGTCGCCTCATGGGGAGGTAGACCTGCGACTGAAGGAAATATCAGAGATTAATATTGAGTTGAAATATTAATGGGCAGATAACTGTTTTTAAACCCTATCGCACTTAGATGGAGTATATATACCGTTAGACTGTATTCACATCTAACGGCGTCGTTTTTGAGTGCAACAAACCCATAGCGTAACAACTACGCTAGAAGTACCGATTTAATAACGCCTAATCGCCATTCGAACACCGCCCCCAAGTCTGGGCCTCAGCGTCCAATAATGAGGGAGCACCACCATCTGACAAGTAGCCTGTCGTCCAATAAGAGGCAGGACGAGATCTGACAACCTAACGTGAGAAGTAGCGGCTGGTTATGCGACGGTCGCGAGGATGATAATTGTTAGCGCAGCGCTAGAGGCTTGTACAGGCAAGGGTTTTTGGCAGAGGAATTATCTTATTCTACTTACTGAGCCGGGGGGTTTAAGTGGCAAAACGGCTTCGAGACTGATCAACAGCGAGGTCATTCAACAAATTTGTATAATAGCCTTACAGATTAGCAGTCTCCTACTCCTTTGGAAAATAGCGCGACGCTAACAATTACCATCCTCGCGACCTGTCGAGGTGGGTGACAAAAAACTTGTCACTCGCCTCGTGTGGTGTGGGTAGTGTGGGTGGTGTGGGCGGGTGACAAGTTTTTTGTCAACCACCTCGCCTGTATTTGTTCTAGATATATTTTCCCATTACGGTCATGGAGGTGCCTTCGGACCGCTAGGCATAAACTGCCCTACTCAGTAGTGTGCCTGCCGGAAACATGCTTGTTGAATGAAGGATTGCGTCTCACCACCCCGCGTCTCCAAACCCCGCGCATACCGTGGCCGCACAGGGAATCTCTGCAGCTGAGATGCTTGCAGAACTCGCCCCATCAGCCATGACTCGCTTGGCGAATCCTACGCTCTAAACTACGGTCCGGACCGCTATATGGCCCTGACCCTTCCTTGCTGCCACAGCGTTTTCCATTCCTGCGCAACCTCAGAAACCGTGCCCCGCAAAAGTTCTCGCCTCTCCTCCACCGACGGCGGGACAACCTGCTCGGACAGCCGCACGGGCACTTGGTTTAACAGATAATCGTTATACCAGTTGATTTCTTCTAAAAGATCCAGATCGATGTATAGGGATGCTAGTGGTTCTCGCCCGAATAAGAGTTTCCAGATGTCGCACCGCCGCTCCGCCTCACCTTAGGAATTATAAAATCCCACAACCGGCCAAGAACATAGCTAGCTAGCAGGGCAGGGCGCCATGAAGTTAACGCATATGGAACAACCTCCTGTAGTCTAGAGGTTGTGTTTGAGACTTGCGAAATGGGTCTACAACGCGCACAGTGATGCTATTAAATTACATAGGTGCTCATCGTACTTGACATCTGCCAGTAGCGTCGTAAAGAAGCCTTAGTGTGGGGTCACATTGGGGATCCCGGTGCCTTTCGCCGAAGCGGTACTGGTGAAGTTATCGAAGAACGGGTGCCGAGCCCTGAGGCGCGCAAATTCTTGACGTGATATAAGATCCTGACATCCATGTTGATGAGAGTTAGACCATTTGGGATGTGCATACTTTGAGGTCACTTCTAAGATCAACTTAGATCGGACGGTCGAGTCCAAATGATGCCTCAGCCCGTCCGGAGAAGAGATCCGATTGGTGGATGACTGAGCTGTCAAAGGGTAAGGGTTGCAGTCAATGGGATAGAGGAGTTGTATTTGGAGATGCTATCTAATCTTGTGACAACTAAGTGTTTCTGACCTCTTTCCAATAAGATTATCTTTTCTTTCCAGGTTGTATTCAATCTACGCCAAGCTGTATTTATATTCCACGTGGTAGTTACTTAGCTTCGGTCATCCACTTCACCCATTTTGTCTTCGGCATTTTACCACTTCCCGAACCCATTACCCTTAACTTATCAATATGCATCTACTATCGTGATAGTATTTTAGCGAGGCTTATAGTCTTGTAATTCAGTACCTTTCTCGCTTTCGGGTCTATAGTATCTTTAAATTCATCTTAAGTGCTAAAGGCGGACAACTATTATATTGTAACATTGCGCTGACAGCAGGATTCGGATGGTGTGTCAGCAAACCCGGTGCCACCATAATGAGTTAGCAGAAACCTTTGTACTGAGTCCTTAATATTGCAAGGGTTGTGTTATTAAATTTATTAGGCACTTCCCGTCTGGCAATGCGTATTTGGCTAAGAGGAAATATCTAGTTGGAAGCGCCTATATCGATAACGTAGTTGAGGCGGCGAATGGAAAGAGAAGCGGCCGCGGCGAGTAGGTATTTGGCAAAGGTCCATGAGTGCAGCCATTTTTCAATAAGAAGTGATGCAATGAAGCAGCTAGCTAGTACAGCTACACTACCACCCTTCCCATGGCGCCATTGCCAAGGCGTGCGTCTGTACTCAGTGTGATGTGTGTAGATGCACGTACGTGTACAGTACTGCACTCGCAGCGGACTTGCAGTTACTAAGATGGGAATAGGCATCATCCTAGATATTGAGGGCAAGAGCCGTGCTTTGCAGATGGGAAGAAGTTGTATGGAAGAAGATTGATTCCTTAAGAATCAGTCGGAAAATGCGGGACACGAGATGCCCGTTTATAACTACTATATGAAGCACCCTCAGGAGATAAAACCCGATAGGAAATCTCGATGTCACCACATATACAGTTTAGATAAGGCAAATGTCTTCGAACATATGTGAGCCTCATGGTGCGTTCGTGATACTCTTCGCAGAAGTGAAATGAATGCAAGTTGGTGACAAGTCATGCGAAGCTCTTTCTCCGTCGGGTCCAAATATGCATGTTAGCTCTCCCAAGTATTGCCCGGCGATTAATGCTTGCGCCAACCCACCGGCCTTTGAGGGTCATCTACCCCATGTACCGCCTTCTGCCGTTGCTCATGGTAATTTATTTTGATACGGATACTAGCGCGCCTGACGATCTAGGCGATCTGTGAATGGAGCATTGCAACTACGCAGACATTACAGTTAGTAGCTAGTTTAGTGGGGCCAACGTGCCGTGCATACAGTATCACCAACAATAAGCATGGTAGATTGTATTGCATTGATAGACGGGGTGTTAGGCTAAGTATTAGACTCTTGGTCGGTGAGGTGGGTACGTACTGAGATAGCACGCAGGTCGTCAAGACAAACATCTGTGGCGCAGGGATTGCGGAGAGAGAGCCTGACTTGTTTGCTCTTCTACAAGCTATTAAGAATAGAACTATCGAACTCGGCCGCTATTTTTCCCATAGCACACTAACAGTCTCTTTGCTAACCGACCATTTCTCACTGCTTAGTTACTCCCAGATTCTCCGTTCGCTCGTCGCAACAATTCATCATGTCTGAGTACACCTCTACGCTTGAAGGGTTTCAGAAAGCTATGGAGTGGAGTCTCACGGGCCCGCCTGATGAAGCCCATCGGTACGCAGAAGCCACTTCGATGCCAACTTTCTACCACCTCATGAACGGCCAACGGCTCCCTTACGATGTATACCTTAAGGGAATTGAAGAATGGCGTGGTAAAATCAGCGAATACAAGCCTGTGGTGTAAGTCTCTGTTCAGTGTATAGCATGATTATCTTCCCGAAATACTAACGTCTGTGCTTCGATTATAGGGACGAGTTCCTTCGTGATGGTGATCGTCTAGCAGCGCATATGACCGGAACAATCAAAGTGGAAGGCACTGACACAAGCTTTGAGAGCTTCATGTTTGGACGGGTAGACAAGGAGAGCGGCAAGTTGGAATGGCTGGTTGAGCGCTCCATATGGGGTCCTGTCGGAGGTGCCCCTGAACATGGAGAAAACTGAGTTTATATGCATTCATTACCAAATAGAGCCATATGGTGCTTTCAAATAGACACACAACCGCAGAACATTATTTAAAAAGCGAAATTACTCAGGATTCTCTCGGGTTACTTTATGCCGTACACGCCTGGGTAACCTTTAACATGAATTAGGCTATATAAATTTTATGTTTGGTGGGTGTATTGTCGCTATCTAGTGTTTAGAGAGATGTAGTATACCGAAACGCGAGATAAGACACGACGGACGAGATGCAAGGAGAAAACGTTGCCAACGTAAGCTAGATATGCACTAGAGGGGGTCTGTTCTATACTGTTGAATGGAACACGAGGACGGAGATGATCTTTAAGATATTTTCGATGTTGGGCGCAATCGCGAAGACTGGACAACGGCAATTCAAGTGATGGAAGTAAAGTAGATGCTTTATAAAGATGGGCTAGCCGTTTAAAATTTCATGGTTTATTCTATTATAAGTCTTACATTATAGGACTGTATGATTCAATTATCACTCGGTTGCTAAGAGTTCTTGACGACATTGAAACAGGTACCCTTAAGTACAAGAGCCACCTGCTGAAGCTATATCGGTGCTAAATGGCAGCACGGGGAGGAGAGAATCAGGTGAAGTTCGTACGGCTATAACCAGATTCGCTTTTGCTGAACGCAAGCTTAACAGGATGGGTAATCTCGTTTCTAAGTTGAAAACATGTTGTGTTAACAAGAACGACATCGAGCTGCAAGCTGCTATCATTAGCATGTTCAGCTAGTACCAAAAATTCCAACCAGTGTTATATCTATTTTAATGACGTATTGTATCGTCACCCAGTCTTTAGGACCTTTACAACCATGCTGTCGACGAAAAGAAAGGATATAGGCGCAGTCGTCGCCACGGAGCCGCCTTGCCATTTGGCATTCCGAGGGAGCCTTTGGTCATCCGCAGATGGACACTCCAAGAACTTTTTGCGCCAATATCCATCGAGTTCTTCTCAAGAAAACATACACTACTTTGAGTAAGATTTTCCTCGAGTAGATCGTTTGCGATACCATAAGGATCCCTGCAGGAGTGTTACAAAACTGGCCAATGTCTCACTTTAGCCTAACGGACAGATTCAACTGGAACCCCGCTAGACAAAATTGGAAGAAGGCAAAGCATACGCGTTGCTCGATTCTGATACAAGCCTTCGTACACTGACGAGAGTCATTAACCTTGATGTCGCTTCTTATCTTTGCGTCCCTGCATGGCAGGCGTCTAAAGGATTGATAAGATTTCATACAGTATTTACCATATTCTACAGTTTTATAGGGATGTTTAAGGCGCTGTTGCTATTACACTCTCATACAAGGAGGGGGGAAACGATCACTTGCTAGATGGCTATGTCGTAACATTTCGGCTCGCATATTTAGGTTGGTTCCAAAGCGCATGACTGTGACACTAATATGACTAAGACTGTGAACGGTAGATCATAAGAGATTTCTGTCTACCAGTCATGGCACATTGGCCGGACTAGATGGTAGACTCAGCCATAGACGCAGTGTACAAAAGGCTACGTCCAACAGCGACACAATGCATAGTGACACCAGGCCCATTCTAGATTCTTATCCCATGACTCGTGACGTTCTAGTACAAAGCAGGTACATTATGTATGAAATGTCCGTGACTCAATGACTCTTCTCAACACTTTGAATAACAATAAATTTGTCAAGGGGAAAAAGGTTGCCCACGCAGAAGGCCTTTCCAGAGCGCCCGGAACCTCAATTGCACGGGACCGATCCTGGGAATTGGTGGAATATATGTACCTCCGGATCTCCAATGCCAGGCACAGTGAGGATGTTGTCGACACCTTAGTCGCTTGTCAATATATAGTTGGCTACAGCGCGTTCATATCAACTGAAATCGTTATCAGAACAATTGAGAATAAGTGCTATAGCCACGTTCGGTGCAGAGTTGGCTCAATACAGCACCTACCATATTCACCTGTTTTCTAGTCTGGTCCCCGCTGGTGTGCATAAGATCTGTAAAATAGGAGCGCAGTTTCCCCATTGGGTAGGATAAAGGGGCTGAAAGTTTGAAAGGAGGGAATGAAAATACGACCAAATACCCCTGCCTGTGCGGCGTCATCAAGATGTTTATCTAATACAACTCCATCCAACTTACGCTCGCCTATTTTGGCAGGGAAAAGCGGGAAAGAAGCCAAGCAAAGCTAATCTTAGCCAAGCCGTAGGCGGCCTGTGATCACAGCATGTCTCTACCTTTGCCACCGAAAAGGGAATGACGTTAATGATCAACCCTACAATGTATGCGTACGCGCTCACGGAGAGTAAACATCTATTTTCCCACCACCAGAGTCACTACCCTAATTGCGAAGAGAGATGGTTTTCAGTGGACGCGCGTCTGACGTGAACGTCAATTCACCTATTGGTTAGTAATCTCGACTCAGTCTCAAGTTTATTACCGGCCGGGGTTTAGAATTTCCTATTCAGGCCGTGAACCCCAGGCCTGGGACCATGCAGACATGGTTACTGGCGGCACTGAAATAAAGGTGAGGTAAATCAGATGTTGATCAACAGTGATCGGATGCACTCTTTGACGGAATAACTGTCGTTGTTTTTTTGTTTCGCAAGAACGCGTGCTCGTCTTGAATATACAGAAACTAGAATTGGATGATATGAGCGCAAGTCGTCATACTTACTCATTATGAGGAAGACCCGGTTCACATTCCTATTCGGTTCAGTGACCGAGGCTGCGCTCATTGGGATTTAAGGGTACAAATCATTGACGTCGGGAGATCAACATTGCCAAGATAGTACGCCAGTTGAGTTCAATCTACATGTGTGCTAGAGTCGATAGACGAGACCTCCCACCAAGATGAATGTCAATACAATCAAAATATCCCCCAATTTTGAAGTACACAGCTTTATATTGGTAAGTACGTATTTTTATTCCAAGTAGTATGCGTGGTATGTGCCCACCAAGCCGCCCAGGCCACCTCGTATGCTGAGTAAACATCCCCTGTCGATCATCATGATCTAAGTACCGACATTCGTGCGGTTTCTCGACCAAGCTGTTCACGTTCCCACATTTAGTCCCCATTTGTCACGTATTAATGTTCCTACAACTGGGCGTTAGGCTTTGGCCAGACTCTAGTCTTAATTAACATGGAGGAGGGTCTGTTTGCACTCCGAATTAGAGTTAATGACTGGTCCTCCTTAGTTCATGTACACTAGGCAACATCGTATCACGTATATATCAGTTCGATGACGACACCGAAGCAACGTATGGAAGCAGTTCGAACAATAGCATAGCAACGACATGCTCGTTCGAGCATCTTGTAGATATTATAGTGTAGGAATGAGACGTTCACGGTAACCTCAAGCCGTATGCCGACAGCCCGTAGGATTCGGTGGCTGTTGACTTGTGCAATGTCGACACTACCTATCCTTGACTACCTATACCTTATCAGACCCAATTAGCATCTTACCAGGTTAGCGCCTTGTCCCGTCCCACAAGAGGCTGCATTGACAAGCATATGGAAAAGCGGGCTGACTATGTTTCTTACGTGTACACGTATGCTCGCAGTGTTTTTGGAATACGCTGTACTACTCAACAGCGTTTGCATTACACCATGTTTCTAGTTTCGTGAAACATAGTACAAGGTTACTAGGATCCCAGTAAGTCGTCTGGCCCTTGCATCGTACTATCCTGCTATGGACGGGCATGTTTTTCCATCTTTTCCCTTTTAGTAATGCAATCTGGGTGAGTTGGCGCGAGTTCTGTAGATCAACTAAAGCCGTCACCATGGGTCGTCCGATGGGTATATCAATGGCACCTCCCAGACTCGATAGGAAAGTCTAGAAAGAGAGAGGTCAAGCTGGTCTTCTGTACTCCTCACTTCGAATCCGGTTTTCAACACATCTCGATAACGAGCTCGAAATACATTCATTGCCAAAGCTTACATACGAGTTTTTCTCTTATCCTTCTATCTACATACTTTCGCAACCCATCGAATACCGACTTCACAAAAATGGCCCGCGTACCTTTGGCCGTGCTTGCCGCAGTCCTGCTCCATGGCAGCTCTGCTCTGCCTCTAGAGGAGAGACAATTCCCAACTGGCGACTTCCCGACTGGCCTTCCATCAGGTCTGCCAACGGGATTCCCCACTGGCTTCCCTACTGACTCCCCTACCGGCTTCCCTACTGGCTTCCCTACTGGCTCCCCTACCGGCTTGCCCACCGGCTTGCCCACCGGCTTGCCCGACTTCCCCGGTGGCAATGAGAAAGTGAAGCGACAAGCCGAGTCTACAGGTGTCCCTTCGGAGATTCCTACCGGCGGTTTCCCCGGTGGGTTCCCTACTGGCACCCTATCTGGCATGCCCTCCGGAGGGCAGGGCGGCTTCCCCACCGGCTTCCCTTCTGGCGCGCCCAATGGTAGCCAGGGTGGTTTCCCTGGCTTCCCATCCGGCGATGCCAGCAACGTCCAGCAACAGGCGGAGCCCACTGACCTCCCGTCAGATATCCCAACAGGCGTCCAGTCCGGATTCCCTACCGGTTTCCCTTCTGGCTCTCCTAGCGGTGGTCATGGAGGTCACGGCGGTTTCCCCGGTGGCTTCCCTACTGGCGCCCCCTCTGGCGGCCCCTCCGGTGGTCAGGGCGGCTTCCCCACTGGCTTCCCAACTGGAATTCCCCAGAGTGGCCAGAGTGGTTTCCCTACGGGTTTCCCGAGCACCTTCGAGACTATCTTCCCTACTGGCTTCCCCACTGGTAGCGATTTCCCCGCGCCTACTGGCACTCTTCCACAGGGCGGTGAAGGCCAGGAAGGTGCTCCTGAGGGCGAGAGTGTCCCTGTGACTCTCAAGTGGCTCCGCTGGCTTCCCTTCGACAGGATCAACTTGTAAAGGTCCTCAGCTGTTATTGACGTCGACGACTCCGAGACTCGAGGGAGAATGGGACGAGGGACGGCCGGATCCGATACCACGCTGGTCGCCCCTCGTGGCTGAAGAAGCAAAATCAATAACGAACACGTCTATCTGCCGAAGAGAAGTGAAGAGAAGAGCACGAAAAGAAAGGAGTCCCCGTTTGAGAGTGAGTTGGTTCGGAAAGAAAGGCAAGAGAAAAGTTAGGGGCCGGGGAATGGAAAGTCAATTCGAACTCCCTTTCCCTACCAATGTCGCGTATTCTATTCTTGTAGATTATTCAAGACCTCCTTGAGGGGTATCTCCTGCCATTGCGCCTTTTCGCGATGCGGGTAGCTTCTCAGTGTATACATGGCAAGCGAGGTATTAGAGCCCTGGCCTGACTACTGGAGGACTCTTGAGGTACATATTCTTTCATTGACCGGTAAATTCATGCATGTATCATAACTATATTTACGTCTTTATGTGAGTTTGAGTGTTCCAATGTATAGTAAGGGGCTCGCCAAATGCAAGTGTGCCGGGATTCAACCCAAAGATTGTGATATAGGAGTCCCAGTCCTCTACTGAACTAAATCTATAGACAGAATTCCCATAGCACTCTCTTTCCGTATCAAGACATATCTTGGCTTACACACTACACTAGACTAACATCGTATCGTAGATCTATCTGTATGCACTCCTGCGGCACAGTCATCACGCTAGCAGCTACTCCGTATTAGGGCGCTATGTATAATACCAATGAAGAGTTCGTGCGTAGCGATCTTAAATACTCTAGTCGCTAGCATAAGCAAGGATTTCTCTCACGTGGCCTGCAAATGGAGAGCGCGATAAGCATATCGCCTGAAGAGTACCTCGAACTGTGAATTCGTGTTTTCTAGTACCATATATCCCAGCTTAACAGCTAGTAGATTGCCATTACAGCATGTTCATGAGCTTCGTCATCCCCGAACCTAGGGTACACTGTAGTCGCAACGTAGATACGACGCAAGTTGATAACGAGTGTCAGGCTGAGTTGCTGTTACCAAAGTAGACTTGATCCCGATCCTTCTCAAGAACGAGCCTACGTAGGTACATCTAGGCACACGCTGAGATGTAATCAAAATTATAACGTACTGCTAAACGTTTGGATTGTTAGGAGGAATGAGTTCTGGCGTAAGAAGACTTGACTAATGCCTGGGGTCGCCCTTCTAGGGCTGTCGTCAACGGAAAAGGAGTAACATTGCACTGGATAATAGACCACACAATCTAGAATGAGTGCAAATGAGCTTAAATTGCCAGTAATCGGATTTCGGCGACCGAAAAGGACCAACGAGAGTTTATGTTGGCATCTCTGTCCCGTACATGACCGCTCACGCAATGATCCTTGCTCAACCTTCTGCCTCTACAACGTGGCGATTTTGATTTGGCACGAGACCTCAACAATACGCTAGGACTGCGTATATTGAAGCTGGCATCGCATACTTTCGGTTTAGGGGTTAAAGAACTTTTATATTCTTCTTGAATGTGGCAAAAACTGCAAAATTGAAAACTGTCAACTGCCAATACTGGTTGCCGAGCGGCGTATCCATCTAGCGGATATGAAAGCTCTAACATGCCTTCAGCATAGAGGGAGTTGTGGTATGATATGGCCTGATCCTGGACGGACTTAATTGTAAGTTAACGTCGACTGAGAATGCACATTTAAGACGCGGCTCGGATGACGTAGGCGTGTTGATGAAGCCGGACCTGTCATCTCCTAGAACGACAGGCGTTGGTAGATAACAAGAACTACGCATCGGCTCTTCTCGTACACTACCAACCTGTCTTCCGTGTTACCCTATAATGGTGTATATCCAAGTTTAATAATCGAGATATACGAAGAGGACGGTATTTATATATATAAGTAGATCTCATAAATTCAAGAGTCGAATAGTCAGTTAGGGGAGATTCGGATAAACGTGGCAGGTGGCTCTCATCTTAATTCAATACTACTCACATATCATCTTACATCAAGCACGAGGATATCATAGGGACAGCACATCCTTTCAAATGGACATGTCGAAGTATTTTCAGTGAAGTTTATTAACATATCATTCGGGGTCAACAGAGTCATGCCATCATGGCTACCCAATCATTGCTATAAAGGTGAAATAACTCACCTACGTATATTAGCTCCATTACCTTTCTTCGCTTGGCGCTACCAGGTAACGACATACAGCGTTGCCTTAACCGATAGATATCTAAAGAGTATTATCGGGAGCATAAGATCGCCTAACACTTCATTAACCTTTTCCTTTACTGGATACCCCACATCCCCGGTGTTTACTACTAAGAATACGTTAATCTTCAAGGGTCAAACCAGACACGGTAACTACTCACACACATTCATCTATATAAGCCTAGAGCAATGCTATCAGAGAATTATCCTGTGAAGTGATGTAAAGGGGCACGCTTAAGAAAGACATCCAGACAGACAGACAGACAGATAGACACGATAAAACAGAAACGGCCGATTCGTCGGTAATGAGCTTCTGTTGAATCAGGTCCTCGAGAACAAAATTGCGGACAAAATAATTACGGAAAAGACGACACCATTCGTCTTGAGCCGTTGTGATAGCCGACGCAGCAAACCCATAAACATAAAGTGATGTCCTTGAGAGACAACGTAGCACGCTAAGTAATACATGACGCCTATGATTATCTGACAATACTAGCTAGAACGATGGACAGCGGTCCTACGGACGGCTCAGCAGTGTTTGAGCTCATTCGCGAGACTGTGATATCCAGATATAATCTAACTACGCAGAGAAGTCTAGATCAGGACTACGGCCCCTTATATCATGCTCTTGAATGAGCGGCTCACAGCCTTGTGTCCCTTTTGACCCAGCAGCACAACGTAATCCACAAACCTTGCGCCGCATAGTTACTGTCTAATCGACAGAGATAAACAACACCATGTATAATATGTATCAAGTTCGATAACACGTTCAATGAAACCCGATTAACAACCTAAAGTACAAGATCTTCGCCATCCGTTGGTCTATGGGAAAACGACCAATAAGTGTATAAGGCATGATGCAGAACCAGTGATACAAATGCCAGTCCAGCCCCGTTATTACTTATTTCCTCTTCGTTCTTTTGACACACCACATCGTGATAGGAGAGCTCAGCCTTAGCGGCGGTGGTCATCTCCGTATTCATGATGCATTCGTCTCCTTGAAATTCGGCTTCATAGTCCGACCGGTCGAAGCAAAGGATCGTGAATTAGGTACAAGTTGGCACCTAAGCTTCGATTTCCATCGGCCATGAAGCTAGCCTAGTATCCCGGCAACCGAGCCCTCTAGCAGCTCGCATCGACCGTAGCCTTGGAGTTCATAAGCAGGGCAACAATGAGACCGTAAAGACCCAAAACTTCGGCGAAAATGAGAATCAAAATCATGCCAACGAAGAGTCTAGGTTGTTGAGCAGTTCCACGGACACCGGCGTCACCAACGATACCAATAGCGAAACCGGCAGCCATACCGGCGAGACCGACGGCGAGACCAGCACCGAGCTGAATGAAACCAGTGTACAGGGGCAGCTGCTGCTTTAGACCATCGGAGATCAGGACGGAGACGACGAGACCGTAGATACCAATAATACCAGCCATAATGACGGGAACAATGTCTGGGGTTTGTTAGTAACGAGTCCTAACGAGTGGCAAAACCAGAAAGGCGCGTACTCTTGACGATGAGATCGGGTCTCAAGACACCCATAGCAGCAATACCAACACCGGACTTGGCAGTTCCGTATGAGGCACCTAAGCAGGTGAAGACGATGGCGGCGGTACAGCCCATCGCACCGAAGAACGGCTGGATCCTATGTTAGCGCGCGTCGCACAATGATTGCAACACCGAATTCGTGACGACTCGTGAAGCTTCGCCACGATGGAGTGTAGGGAGACGAACCGCGTAGACCGGGCTAGACGGAAAGTAAAGTCAGCACAATGCATAACATGGCGATGGGAGAGTAGATGTGTTGTAGCGAAAAGCATCGCTGATGGCGCGGCAGTTGGTGCTGATGGAGGTTGAATAGGAGGTGTCAAGAGTCAATTACGTACCACGCTTCTGAGAATTCAGACATTGTGTGAGTGGTAGAAGTGTTGGATTAGTTGACGGGTTGGAGATGAAAGCCGACAATGATTTTATCGAGCAGCTCGGGTTGATGGTGTCGTGGTCGGTCGGTCGGATGTCGAGATGAGATGGATGATGGAATGAAGGAACGACGGCGAAGGCGAGAGAGGTGGTTTGCAAAGTGCTTGTTTTCGGGGCTGGTCACAGGTTGAACAGTTAGTGCAGTAGAGAGCTAGCTCAAGGTTTCGCTGCAGGCAGGGGATCTGGCCGCTTACCTAATGACAAATGAGACCCACTAATTGACCCACCGACCCATCCGGAGCGGATTAATATCAGGCCCACCAACCAAGATTTTAATCTAGTACCAGAGCTGGATAAGATAAGCTCGGTAATAATTGAGATTCATGCGTTGAAGCTTTTGTCAGAGCTCGAAACCTATAACATCCCTCACCCCCTTTCGATTTCCTACCACCCACGATCTCTCTCCGCGCAGGGCGAGCCAACGCAAGGAACCCTGATCTCTCTTTCCTTTTACAAGTGCCAAGATGTCTGGTCAAGAAAGTGCTGGTAAGTTGGCGGTTACCAGCTCCGATTCCACCCAAAGCCTTCTTCGTTTGGAATTTGGATGGGTTTTTCTTTCGTCAAGATCTTTCTTTACGCTGTCGCTTGGAGGTCTTCTTTACTAATCAACTACTAACAGCGTGGCCGCTCGCCGATCCTGCTCTCACCCAGGAGCTACTAGACTTAGTCCAACAAGCTAGCGTATGTAACTATGTCCTGGATGGAGAATATTGTATGGACTTCGACTGACCGAATTACAGCACTATCGCCAGCTGAAGAAGGGCGCCAACGAATCGACGAAAGCCTTATCCCGCGGTGTTAGCGAGCTCATCGTGCTGGCTGCCGATACAGCGCCCCTGTCCATTCTGCTTCACCTGCCCAACCTGTGTGAAGACAAGAACGTCCCGTACGATTCGTCCTCGCTCTCATTTATAAGACAAGTAGCTAAGAGATTTATAGATACGTCTACGTTCCCTCCAAGGTCGCCCTCGGTCGCGCATGCAATGTCAGCCGATCTGTGATTGCGTGAGTTCTACCGATACCAAAATACCGCTAGCTTCGGAGGTTGCTAACAGCGAGCAGCGTCTCGATCACGACCAACGAGGCCAGTGAGCTGCAAAACCAGATCCGTGCGATCAAGGACAAAGTCGAGCGTCTCATGATCTAAGATACCCAGAAGTGGACGAAAGGCGTTGCATATAGGATGAAATATAGATAATACAAGTCATCATCGAAATGGAGTTGCTAATTTATGTCCTTTTTTTTTCAGAATCTCGGAGTAACTGTGGATAAAGAAAGAGGCTGAAAAATTGAGCAGGCAAGTACTTGGAGAGAGAAAATGAAAGCTTCTCTGAAGAGCGCATTCAATCTATCTTTTCGCTACAATTCCGTCCAATAAAAAATCGTAAACTGAAACAGAAACATCATGCGCGCTGGTGATTGATCGAAGAGCTGATTTGGCAGCGTTGCGTTGTGCATGCATGTGATGGAGCCTGGCTGCCCGACCCCGGCCTCGAATGGATCTTGATGCGACCTGATGCGATCTGATGCGGGAAGGTCTTGGGCGGAGTGACGACGTCAGGAGGGGCCAGTCTTTCATGAGACCCCACTAAATTGTCTGGATCCATTCACTATTCACTCACCCATGCCTCTAGCAGCAACAGTCGTCCAGATATCTCAGAGTCGACATTGGGAGTACTGTTGACTTGGTCATTTACTCGATAACACCGTCTATTATTCATTTCATTATTTCTCCATGTCACGGTTGCTTCTGGCAAGATGAATCATTACTAGAGACTGGGTATAACTACCTATTTACCTATCCACGCAACCACTCATATACCCATAATCCTAGCTTACTCGTCGTGTCATGATTATCTACTCCAGCAGGTCTATCAATCCAGGAACATAGTATCGTAATCTTAATTAGAATGCCAGGCCTCGTGCGAAAGCTCTTGGTTTGTGCAGCCGTCGACGGCCTTATAATCCAACCGCTTGCTACCAAGGGACAACCGGCCCGTACGCCGGCATCTCCAGTTAAAGTTAGATATGGAGATGCAGCCGTAACCTCAGTGGCGCGAGACCAAGCGACCTCAACGGACTCTAAGCTACCTAACTCTTCCTTCGAGGCCTTTGGGATTATAGGTGCGTGCGCGCCCCCGTAGCTCACAAGCTAGGAACCCTGAGCTTAGAACCGGCAATAGACCTCAGTGTCTCCAGAAAGTTCTACTCACTGACTATCATCCCTTTACCGACGATTTAGGTCTGTTCACTGTCGCTCGTCTTAGTTATCTCATAACTATCACCGGCCGGCAACAGGTTGCTCAGATTCGTGGTTTTCCTGTATATGTCATCACTGATGTTGCAGTCACACCATGTACTAGCCAGAGCGAAGCTGAGGCTGCTGTAGGCCACACGGCACTCAAGCTACGCCGGACTTCCGCCGAGAAACCTGTAGAAGAAGCCTTGGATACCGATAGTGAGACTGAGGGGCCGCCCTCGGCCACAGGTGCAGAGGATGTCGAAGATCCTGGTGCACAAAGTGATCGCGAAGCATCACCGCCTAATGAATGGGGAGAGCAGCAGGGCATTGCTCAAGATGTATTCAAGAAGAGTGGCAGCTATGGCCGGTTCACAAAGAGATGGTTTGGCAGTAAGGGTTGGATGGCCAATCGCCAACAAAGTGTTGGGCTAAGTGGTGGCGGAACGGCACCCACAGTCGAATATGACGATGCAGCCAGCCAGAGCAACAAGGAAAATGACGATAAGGAGTTAAGCAAAACGGTATACCGAGATAAAGCTAATGTACCACCCGATTCGACTGCCGGCGAGACTCTCATTCCCAAGCTTTTACGCATGGCACACATATTCTTCGGGAGCTCGAGAAGTTTCTTCTTCTCATACGATTTGGACCTCACCAGAAGCCTTGCCAGTCGGTCTACTACGGTATCTAACATTCCACTCCATAGGTTAGCAGACCCTGCGTTCTTTTGGAACAGAAGCCTGCTTAAATCCTTCATGACCCTGGGTGACGAATCTCTTCTGCTACCTGTGATGCAAGGCTTTGTTGGCCAACGATCATTCATCGTTGATCAGCATCCACCTCAGGTTGATTCTCAACTAGACTCTATGGAAATGAACGATATGTCAGGGCCCGTGCCTCAATCACCACCACCTGAACGTGCATCCGTTGACCTTCGGCCATCCGAGAAAAAATTTGTGATCACCGTGGTATCACGAAGATCTGTTCAACGAGCTGGTCTTCGATATCTGCGTCGGGGTGTTGACGAGGAGGGGTTTGCAGCCAACTCTGTCGAAACAGAGCAGTTACTGTCCGATCCTTCATGGGGTTCTTCATCCAAGGTTTACTCTTTCGTACAAGTTCGAGGGAGCATCCCCCTCTTCTTCACCCAGTCCCCTTACTCCTTGAAACCCACACCCGTGCTCCAGCACTCCCCAGAGGCCAATTTCCGTGCGTTCTCGAAACATTTTGACCGAATGAGAGAAAAGTATGGCTCAGTACAGCTTATAAACCTCGTTGAACGCCGTGGTCTAGAAGCTATCATTGGCAACGAGTACGAAAAGAATGCGAAGAAATATAATGAAGAAAACCCAGAGACTGCTCAACCTCTAGCGTTTGAATGGTGGGATTTCCATAATGCCTGTCGAGGAATGAAATTCGAGAATGTCAGTCAACTCCTAGATATACTGGGAACAAAAATACAGGAGTCTGGTAGTACTGTGGAATTGAATGGCCAGGTTATCCAAAAACAGAGTGGTGTTTTAAGAACCAACTGTATGGATTGCTTAGACCGCACGAATGTTTGCCAGAGCTCATTCGCCAAGTTCATGCTTGACTTGCAGCTCAAGGAGGAAGGCTTTGACATGTCTGCTCAAAGTGACCAGCTAAATTCGTGGTTCAATACCCTGTGGGCTGATAATGGCGATGCGATTTCCAAGCAATGTAAGCCACTCCCTACCCTTGAATCATCTAGCAGAAGTCCGATTTCTATGATGGACTCTCTCTGATCAAATGTTTCCTGCAGATGCTTCGACAGCTGCGATGAAAGGCGACTATACTAGGACGAGGAAGAGAGACTATCGAGGTATGGTCAATGACCTCGGCCTCTCTCTTACAAGATTTTACAACGGGTGAGGAGTCTAATAACCTACGCTATGAAGACTCTTTCGTCTGCTAACAACCTAACTAGAATGGTGAACGATCATTTCAGTCAAGCTGCCATCGACTTTTTCTTGGGCAATGTGACTTCTCTAGTGTTCGGTGAATTCGAAGCGAATATGATGACAAAAGACCCGGGGGTATCGATGGCCAAAATGCGTGAATTGGCTATCGAAACATCCCAGAAGATAGCCATTGAAGATGAGAAAGAAGATTTCATCGGTGGCTGGACGATTCTTAGCCCACATGTATCTGATACGATTAAAAGCTTTCCATTCGAGGAGGTCGTTCTCCTGCTCACGGATGTAGCGTTATATATCTGCAGGTTCGATTGGAAACTGGACAAAGTATCGTCTTTCGAACGTGTAGAGTTATCGCACATTGTGAAGATCACGGTCGGCACGTATATTACTTCGACGATATCACCGACAGAAGCCGACGAGACCAAGAATGTCGGCCTCGTTGTCACGTATGAACCTGGCAAGACAGACGTCAAGCGAACCAACACGCGGTCGTTGTCCAGTCTCCCCAGATCCGGGCAATCTTCCGCGAAGGCCGCGTCTTCCGGCATCCTCGGCTCAATCACAGGGAAGCAGGCCTCGGGACCGGCGGTCCAGCGAAAGAAAATCGCCCTGAAAGCACTCTATGCGCACACCGCCATCTCCGAGGCCCAGGGCGATAAGCGTATGACGGAGATCGAGCAAGTCAACGTCATCGCTGCGGAGATTGAAAGGCTCGTGGTGGCCTGTCAACCGCCTCCGCCGGATACGAAGCCAGATGCTGCCGCCACTGAAGCCGACACTTCTAAGGAGGGGAAGAAAGAGGAGAAGACTGGGTTGATAAAGAGAGAGGATATCATCTCCCTCGAAGAGGCAAAGAGGACTACGGGGCTCTTTGAGCAATTAGGTCATACTATTAAGAAATTGGTCTGGGCTTGAGATTGAGCTTGACTCTGATACTGGGGATGATTGGGATGATGGCTGCTCCGCGTTTGGGAATAGGGGGCGGGGTGATGAGGGTAGCGGGGAAAGTAGAATATGCTTAAGAGTATATATGTACGTAAATAAAAGTAAAAACATTCTATTAGAAAATCAGTATTACGTTTGGAATGTGCATGGTGTTCGTATTTGTTTCTGTGGTCGTAGTGGATTACACACACAAGGAGTTGCCGAAAACCCGTATGCTACTTGCATGGATCAATGGTTCGATGAGTCTTGCTATTCGAAAAGAGATACTGATTTTGCTAGCTCTGTTGGAGCATTGGCGGCAAGTGTGATAGAAGTGCTTGGTATATCAAGACATACAGGCCGATGAGATCCGACAACGTGTATGCGCTTTACGGCAGAATTATTCATGGTTATAGATTATATCTGACTGTAGCTACACCTTATACCAAAAAAACGGGGAGTCAAGAATATATGTAACCAACGTATTGTCAGACAAGTTTTAGGTTTATCCAATGCTATCTAGAACTCTATACAGCCTCATATCATCTCCTCAATTACCACATGCGCGGTACAAATGCATCTGATACCGCATATTCTCCAGTGGGATCGGATAACGCAGGCCCTCGGCGACGCGGAACCAAACAGAGTCATTCGACTCTATCTTCTCCCATCTCGGCTCCTCCTCCCCAACACCAGCCCCTCCTTCCTGCGCACCATTATTATCCTCTGTCTTCTGCCTACTAGGATTCGAAGGAGAAGAGAGGAGCGTGTGATCTAGCAGCCATTGCATCGGGTACCGCTTCGCTTCCTTGCCTACGGCGGCCTCGGAATAGCTCCCCGGGCTGTCGATCACGAGGAGCAGCGTCCCCGGAGACACGAGGCTCGAGAGAAGCCGCAGGAACGCCGTCGTCAGCTTTATCCCGCTCGTCGTGTACAACTCATTGAGCGTGAAGAGGAGGGTGATTAGCACGGGGCTTTTATCATCCTGCCCGACAATGAGCGCGGATAGTTCCTCTCTGTTTAGGGATAAGATGTCCTTTTGCGCGAAGGTTGAGGAGAAGTGTTTGGGTAGTAGCAGAGGCTTGTTCGCCGCCCGTGCTGCGGCACTTGCGTAGCGCGATAGCGGTGGCGTTATTGTTAGGGCTGTGTGCAGTCTTTTGACTACGGAGTCCCAGGGCCCGACGTCGAGGAGGGTGATTTCTGCTCGTTGTGGGGAAATTGCGCTGGTATTGTGGCTTGATATATAGTCTGCGAAGGCGACGATTTCGGCTGCGGCGCCGCCTATTGCGAGGATCTTGAGGGCTTGGGGGCTTTCTTCCCTTTCTTCGTTTGCATCTTGTTGTGCCGGCGGCGATGTCGCCGCTGACTCGTCCAGGCTTGCATCTCCGTTTGCATTCCCAGGGTCGTCCTTTACGGCACTCTCACTATCATTGCCATGAATTGAGGGCGCTCTAGGTTCGCGCTTATTTTCTCCCTGAGGCGGTTCATTGATCCCTGCGTCATGCGAAGAGCTCTCACACACAGTTTCGATATCTGTAAGGCTTCTCAAATGCGAATCAAGCCCACGCAGAACCTGCCCATAGCAAAGTGCTCGCGTAGGCGACCAGCGCGCCGCATACACATCCAATGATGCTTCGCGCGCAAAGGCGCCCTCGAAGTCGCGGTTGAAGAGGGCCGCCTTTACCTCTTGGAGCTGGGAGTTGAAGTCCTCTGCACCGAGCACATCGCGGAAGGTCTTGCTGAAGATATTCAAGAGAATCTGTTGGCGTTTCAACTCTTCTTCGGATTCAGGGCCTTTTAATCCTTGTGCGTCGCTTTGATGGGATTCTGTCCTTTGGTTTTGTGTCGTGCGTGAGATGCTGGTGGTAGGTTTACTAGCTCCTCTTTTCCGGGCGGTTTTGGTGGGCGCTGAATTTTTCTTGCCAGCCATTATCAATTGAATGGCGACAGGCCAGTACACTGGCTACCTGTTATACATGTATAAAGATTATTCTTCAATTGTGAGGATAATGCGAATTAGGGTAACTATCTTCTGCGTAGCGGTTCGTTTCTAGCAAATTTTGGAGAAGTCATAGCTTTTCATGGCCAGACCCCTTTTCTGATTCGTTCTCTTTTTCGAATCTTCCAAAGCCCTCATGTCATACGTATAAACCACAACACTATGCTCATGTTTCATTCATTCAACTGGCAATCTCAACTACAGAATGGATATCTCTTAATTCATACTATCGTAATAGAATTGGATTGTCCTATTAGGTTTACTTCATTTAATGAATGCTTCAATAGCTATTACGTGTCATAATCACATATAGAAAAGCCAAGAGCCGACCTCTGATGCCATTGCATTAATGGGATGAGACACAACGCTTGCCCAGGTACCCGGGGAAGTTCGACGTGCGACATGGAACGTGACAAGAAGCTGTTGAACTGTACCACGCTATGTTGTCTTCATCGGAGATAGTTAAACCGCCGAAAGTGGGAGAAAATGAACGCCTTGCCATTGTATCTGGACTACCTCAGGTTCCCAGACCGAGCGCGTAAGAGAAGAGCTAGTAAAAGAATTATAGAGCTTTGTTATCGATGGTGATGATTTGTATTAGCTCATCAAGTTGAAAGGCTGGCGTGAGAGACGACCAATCTCGACTCTTCCTGCAAGTGCCAGGGCAAATCATGTTGATATCCATATGACACACAGGAGGTCTATTTCCTCGCAATGGCCAGCTTCCTCGGAGTTGTCAAGTCAGAACCTCTCACTTGACCTGCTAGCCTCATGTTTTCCCCTGCCTTGCCTGCTCTTTCTTTCTCTTCTTTGGCCCCCAAAAATTTCTCGGTATTTAATTGGAGCGCAACGAGCTGAGTAGGATGGGTGGGGGGTTAAGAAAAAAAATATTGCGCGACTACGGTTCAGTCTACTAACTTCTATCACATCACTACAGTTTGGTCTGCAATACGTGCTAATCCTTGGCTTCTGATTTGTTACCTTGTCATGTGCCCGAGTTGACCAGAAACGACCAATCTAGCAATCCTGGTGCTTTACTCTGGTCGCCAACTCGGAAACAAATGGCTTGGCGCGAGATGCCCCTCATATCAAGTCAGCGACACCGGGCGATTAGTAAAGATAAGAAGAATTATTTACCGCTCCCTACCTACTTATTGTACTGGCTTGCGTCAGAAACTCGAACATATTAGGCTAAAATGAATTACAGTGCTCGTACTCCTATTATCATAGTACCTATCCATCGAAAGCAATTTTCCAAGCACGTGGCTGCGGTATAGGACCAATCCAATGTCATGGTGCCAAGTAGGTAGTATGGTTACCTACTCCCACTCCTACACCGTCATCCTCAAGGCTGAAAGCTAGTCACCCGCTCTCTGTTTCAATGTACATTCAAGCAATGACTTGAATAAAATTTCTCAATGGGATAATCTAGTCCGGTAACTAGTAGCAAGGGATAAGAGAGACATAAGAGTCTTGCTAGCTAAGTAGGTCGCGGGGTTTAAGTAGAAATAGCTGTAAACCCTGTCATCCTGTCGTATTTTCCAGTATCGGAGCGAGCAGACGATGGTGAAGATAGTGAGAGAATAGGTCGAACGGATAAGCCGACAATCCCGCCTACCTCCATTCTCGACTTGAAGAATTCTTCACATCACATGTGAGAGCTCTTTTTGTAAGTTGATTCTCATGCACTTATCCGAGCTACGCATGATAACTCCATACGAAGTTCACAGAAAGCACGCAGATATTTGGAATCTTACTGGTTGCCTTCACTACAGCAACGAAATAGCCTTGAAGCCGTAGTAAGTCTATACGTAGGCCGCTCAGGGAAATAGAAATTATCGAGTAGGGGCTGAGACGGACAAAAGTTCCTAGTTTGGAGAGCATTTGTTTGCTTTTCTAACCTTACTTGGTCATCCGAAAAGAGAAAAAACGACCAAGAAGTTAGTGTCTAGGTAGAGCAAAAGCAGAGTCAAAAGACGAAGGCATTGGCAGAGAGGTGTACACACCGCACGCAAACCGGGAGGCCGGTCTGGTCTCGCGTCTCGGGACTCGGGGGCATATTCGGGCGCCTGTCTGTCTGTCTCTGGCATAGTGGAAGACTCTACTAGGTTCGTGACGTTGATAGCATCTTTATAGTGCTATTCACTGGTTGAAAAAAGGTCTAATGGTGGCAACGGTGTTGATTTACGACATCATTACGCCCCAGCTCTTTCTGTATGTACTTCATAGAGTAGGTAGGTAGGTAGGTAGGTAGGTACTTGCAGTAGGTACAGCGATGCGCCTTACTAAGTGTAAGGGCACTACGCGAAGAGGGGTGGAACTGAATAGCGGTCCATGATGCTATCTGTACCTGGAGCCCATTGCCAACTGTCCCACCAACCCTGAGCCCCAACAATATACAGCATGTACCGTGGGTACTTGCGAACTTGAGCTCTCTCCTAGCATGAAGCGTGCTGGCAACGTGCCCTGAACGTTGTACCAGAAACTCCCCAGCCAGGTATATGCCCCCACCTGGCGATCTCACTAATCGTGTCAGAGGAGGTCATCCCCGAGCCCACCTTCTCTCTGCCACCTCCCACCTCATTATGCAGGATCAACTTTTCCCACCTCCACTACCTACATACCTACTTCTTCTACTCCCTCCCCTTCCTCACAAAACTCACATCGTCATTTCTTCTCCTTCTTTTAATTTATAGACAAGAGGAAATTGAAATAAATTTTGCAAAAATGGGTTATACCGACACAGATTGGCTTGCCATCAACACCATCCGCGTTCTCGCGGTAAGAAGAACCCCGCCCCCGCCTCTGCTTCGTCTACTGCTCTTTGCTTGTTGCCCCGCCATGCCGAAGCTGTTCACGGCGAGAATTTCCCGCAATCCCACCTCTCTCAATCGCGATACGAAGCTGAAACTGACACAATTGATAATTCACAGGCTGATGCTACCGCTCATGCCAACTCCGGCCACCCGGGTGCCCCCATGTAAGCAGCTGCGCGATACTATCTCTCTGAAAGACAATGGCTTACGAATTCTAGGGGTATGGCACCCATTGCCCACGTCCTGTTCAACAAGTTCATGAAGTTCAACCCCAAGAACCCCGATTGGGTTAACCGCGACAGATTTGTGCTTTCGTGAGTCGCCATTTTTTTGGTTGGAATATGGTTTCCCCCAACAAATCTAATGCTTGGTGCAGAAACGGTCACGGTTGCATGCTTCAGTATGCCCTTCTTCACCTATTCGGCTATGCCCTCACAATAGATGACCTCAAGGCTTTCCGAGTAGGTGAACCAACATTCCACCGAGAAAATTGGAGCAAACGTTGACCGAGATGACAGCACATTGACAGCATAACCGCTGGTCACCCCGAGTCCCACGACACCCCTGGTGTTGAGGTCACCACTGGTCCCCTTGGTCAGGGTATCTCCAACGCTGTTGGTCTTGCTATTGCCGAGGCCCAGACCGCTGCCAACTTCAACAAGGATGGCTTCAGGCTCATCGACAACTACACATACTGTTTCTTGGGTGACGGTTGCTTGATGGAGGGTGTTTCTTCAGAGGCTTGCTCCCTGGCTGGCCACTTGCAGCTTGGCAACCTGATTGCCGTCTGGGACGACAACCACATCACCATTGATGGAGACACCAACTGTGCCTTCACCGAGGACGTCGCTAAGCGATATGAGGCTTATGGCTGGCAGGTTCTGTACGTCGATGATGGTGACAACGACCTCGAGGGTATGGAGAAAGCGCTCCGAGAGGCTCAGGCTTGCAAGGACAAGCCCACACTGATCAAGCTGAAGACAACCATTGGTTTCGGCTCTCTGAACCAAGGTACGCACAGCGTTCACGGTGCAGCCCTCAAGGCGGACGACATTAAGCAGCTCAAGAAGAAGTTCGGATTCAACCCTGAGGAGAGCTTTGCCGTTCCCCAGGAAGTTTACGACCTCTACCACAAGCACTCCGCCGAGGGTGCTGCCAAAGAAGAGGAGTGGAACAAGCTCTTCGCTGAGTACTCTAAGAAGTACAAGGCTGAGGCTGACGACCTCACCCGTCGCGTGAAGCGCGACCTTCCAGAGGGATGGGAGAAGCACCTCCCCGTATACACCCCTGCCGATCCCGCGATCGCCTCAAGAAAGCTTTCTGAGACAGTCCTCTCCAAGATTGAGGGTGTTCTTCCCGAGCTCATTGGTGGATCGGCTGACTTGACTGGCTCCAACTTGACCCGATGGAAGAGCGCCAATGACTTCCAGCCCCCCTCGACTGGCCTCGGTACCTATGCTGGCCGCTACATCCGCTATGGTGTGCGTGAGCATGCTATGGGTGCCATCATGAACGGTATTTCTGCTTACGGCACCCTCCTTCCCTTTGGTGGTACCTTCTTGAACTTCGTGTCTTACGCTTCCGGTGCTGTTCGTCTATCCGCTCTTGCCCAGGAGCGCGTCATCTGGGTTGCTACCCACGACTCCATCGGTTTGGGTGAGGATGGTCCCACTCACCAGCCTATTGAGACTCTTGCCCACTTCCGTGCGTTGCCCAACACAATGGTCTGGCGCCCTGCCGACGGTAACGAGACTTCGGCTGCCTACTACGTTGCCCTGACCTCCAAGCACACACCCAGCATCATTGCTCTATCGCGACAGAACCTGCCTCAATTGGAAGGCTCGACCATCGAGAAGGCCATCAAGGGTGGCTACGTACTCCACGAGGTTGAGGGTGCTCAAATCACCCTTGTATCGACCGGCTCCGAAGTCTGCATCTGCATTGACGCCGCCAAGGAGTTGGCTGAGAAGCACAACATCAAGGCTCGTGTCGTCTCCATTCCTTGCTTCGAGGTCTTCGACACACAATCCAAGGAATACAGACTCAGTGTCCTCCCCGACGGCATCCCATCGCTGTCCGTTGAGGTCATGAGCACAATGGGCTGGGAGCGATACACACACGAGCAATTCGGTCTCAACCGATTCGGCGCTTCTGGTGCCTACAAGGACGTATACAAGGCAAGTTGCACTATCCTTGCTTTTTGGTTTCTGATTACTAACAATTCACAACAGAAGTTCGAATTCACCCCTGAGGGTGTCTCCAAGCGCGCTGTCGCTACCATTGACTTCTGGAAAGACGTGCCCAACGTCCGCTCGCCGATCAACCGTGCATTCCAGCAGATTATCTAAAAAGTAAAGGAAGAGTGACGATACCAAATGTGATGTGTTAATGACACCGTACATAGTACGAGCTAGGATTTATAGACGGTAACCAAAATAAAAAAATTTCAACTAGACAAAATATAAGGATATAGCAGTAAAGCTATTAATTTGTCACCTCTTGATGAGTAAATGTACTAGCAAACTATGGTAACAATAGACCCTATTGAACACTAGCCAGTCTATCCAATAACGCACAGTACTTTCAAAAGCTATGTAGGAGGATCATATTAGGCGAGCATTGCCTCTGCGTGGATGGCAACTCTTAGGTTTATCCATTTATCCACTTCGACCAGCTCCTCCACCTTTTCTGAACAGTTTTGACTTTGAGCATGCTAGAACCTAATACTTATGCTTGATTACGGAATTTCAAGCATGCTTCTTCAATGTGTAAAGGGAATATTTCCCGCATCGCCCGAGGTAGGGCAAATGAAACTCGTTCGCAGTTCCCTGATGTACTACGTTGCACACCTGTCGCTGATTCGAGGAACTGGATTTATCCCCTCGACAGGCATAGCGGAAGTTATCCAGCTGTCGAATAGGGGTTGGTTTGGGAGTCCCAGAATCAAAGAGGGCCTTATCAGGCCCTCGGCGCGGAAGATAACTTGGAGGAATGTTTTGTCCTCTCTCTAAGTCGAATCTACGTGAACTGACTGACTGCACGTAACAGCGTCGTGAGGTGTGTAGCCGTTTTCGTTTTCTTTTCAGTCCCCGGCAGCACCCCCTTGCGTCGCGCCACCACCACCACCACCAGCGGTTCTACCCTGACCTTGGCGTCCCCGAGGAAGACGAGAAGGAGGAGGAGCTGGGTTAGTCGTTGTTGTACCATGGAACTCGAACCACCGCCCCTGGATCTCGCGGCCAACGCGCTCTAGCCGAGCCGCTGCGCGGCGCGCCTCGCCGGTCTCGTCTGGGCTTGGAGCTATCACGATGCCGAGGAGCAGGGGCGGGGCGTTTGGGTCCTCCTTGTCCCCTTCTTCTTCTTCTTCGTCGTCGTCGTCGAGTCGCTTGGGTTGGTGCTGGGGTTTATGGAGTATGTTCGTAGTTGCTCTTCCAGAGGTTCTTCGTCTTCATCTTCGTCGCGCCGGCGCCTCCGCGGAGATGCGCTTCAGTGGTGCTTGTGGCTGTGGCGATGGGAGTTGTGGGGGTTGTGGTTGTGTATGTTGCTGCTGGGGCGCGGTTCTCGACGGCCAGGGCCAGGGCGCCTTGGTGTTGGCGAGGAGTATTGTTGTGGGAGCGGAGGGGAGTCTGGGGGTTTGTATCGGTGGTGGTAGTGGTTGGAGGATGAGGGTTGAGGAAGTGGACTGGAGGACAACGGGGCCGTTGTCGCCGTGCTCGACCATTATCCGCTGCGGCGCGCCCAGCCCGAATCTCTGCGCGGACTCGTGCGCGTCGAGCGCGGTGTGCGAGAGGGCTGTTAGGGACTCGAGGTGAGACTGGGCGCGGGCTGATGTTATCAGCGGTGTGAGGGCGCTGTCGGTTAGGTGGAGGGAGAGATTGGGGTGTTGCGAGGGGAGGTTCGCCATGGTTGGATAGATGGATGGATGCGTTGAGTTTGGGCTGTTGGAAGGCTGTGTTATTTTACACAGAATGGACGTGAGTAAAGCTGAGCGGCTTGTTGATTTCGAGGTTTTGGATTAACTGGCTGGCTAACTGACTGACTGAGGTGAGACCTTTGTACGAGTCAAGTGGGAGGTCGATCAAAGCCCGTAAAAGGCCGAGGGAGGTATAAGTATTTAGGTGATAGAGCTGTGTGTGTGATTGTATTTGTAGCTACCTAACCTACCTAGGTAGTTACATGTAAAGTATTGATGGTATTAATATAAAAGGTTTCTAACTTATTTCTCAGATCTTGAGAGGAAGAAAAGGCTTCGTGCTTTTGCAGAGTTGCACCAGGTTGTTTGATGTTCGCGATGTGAAGCTCCTCACATGTGATGGTCATCTGCAGGTGATCACGGCGGTCAGTGTCCCCACAGAGCGCGCGCTGACGTATGTGCCACAGCTACAGCGTATTAGTGCTTGCAGATGCCTTTTGCGGCAGGGACGGGAGAGCGCCTGACCCCAACCAACACTGCTCATTCTTTCTCAAGTTCTGGATAGATTCTTACCTAATCCTCCTTCCCGTAAGGTCGTTCCTGTCCTGGTCGATCACTCTTGCTTCTTCCGTGTCCAGTTCTGTAGGTCAGCGTAGGTACTGTACAGTAGTCCAACTAAAAGCTCTCCAGAGTCTAGGCTAATCGTCTCGAGATCCCCAGCGCCTCAATTCCTACAGTACCCTACACCACGGTCTGCTGTGTGCCGCGCCCACACGGCCCTCTTCCGGCTTGAAGCGCCTAGCAAGGCAGTCCAAGAACTACGTATGTAGTTATGATGATGGTACCGATAGCGAGAGTGCGCTTTTAGGAAGAAGCTCGTCAGCAGAGGAAGAAGCTGCTGGGCGCAACGACCCTCAGCATGAACGGCAGCGCTAGCAGCACTAGCTGTGGTGCTCTTGGCGGCTCGAGTGCTCGTGGTTGGAGTGGTAACGATGCTACTGCGAACGGCGGCACCATGACGATGAGCACGCCCCCCACATCGCCTCGCAGGACTAGAAGGCCGGCCCGTAGCGTAAGTCTCTATCCCAAATTCGAACGTCATGGGTCCCTTTATTTATCGAGCACCGTCATGCTCAACCCTTTGAAGACTCGGATGAGTTTTCCTGCCTCGTCCCCTTTGTCATCCCAGTGTGCCTCTGCCACCTTGGCAAGCCGCCCGTGGAGCTATTCAGTGTGCTAACACGATGCCCCCGCGACGACAGAAGTTGCGCAATGGCACTTGGATTGTCCCTAGCACGGGCGAACGAACGAGACGCACATTCACCCTTCGACACCCTAGCTTCGATGGTCCCGGTAACAACGACGACCAGATACGGCCCCTCGTCAGCGCCGGCACCTTGCGCGACAAGGCTCGCGACGCGTGGCACAATGTGACTGTCTCTGCCCATTCACTATGGGCTTGGTTGAATTCACCTAAGGGGAAAGGGACAATCAAATGCTCCATTGCCTATTTATTGGCTAGCATGGGCACCTTCTGGTACCCGGCCGCGCAATTGCTGGGACCGATGGACGGTAAGCATATCGTGGCGACTATTGTCACGTACTTCCACCCCGCGAGGACGGCTGGCTCGCAGATCGAGGCCGTATCCATCGCCATCATAGCCATCTGCTATGCGATGCTCATAGGAATGTGCTCCATGGCAACCTCGGTGCTTTTTGGCGACGTGCTGGAGATGGAGAAATTCTCGTATGCCCTGATTCTCATTTTGTATATTGGCTTCGGTCTGGGATTTGTTGGCTGGGTCAAGCAGAAACTCAACAACCCCTTAGTGAGTGTCGGTGCCAGTATCGCGTCGATTGGTATTATAACTATCATCACAAAGGAAGGCTCCGTCCACAGGGCTGTATTCTCAACCGACAAAATCGAGCAATACCTCAAGATATTGCTCATGGCGACTATTATCTCGACTGTGGTTAACCTTGTGCTTTGGCCCTCGTCTGCTCGGCACGCGCTTCGTAAGTCGATGCGTACTGCTTCCATCTCGCTTGGTCGAATGCTATCCATGATCTCGAGTGGTTTCCTTAGCGGTGCCGAGGAAGAATTTACTTCCAAGTCCTTTATGGAGGCTTCGGCTACATACACATCCACATTATCACAAATGAACAAGAACGCCAGAGAGTCTAAATACGAATACTACTTGATCGGACAAGAGAATATTTACCGCCGCGATAAGGCGGTTGTGAAGTCCATGGAGAACCTTGCTCAGTCTATTGGTGGCTTGAGGAGCGCGGCTAATACCCAATTTGAACTCCTCAAGGAAATAGCCACTGGGCCCTTGTCTGCCGACATACCGACATCTCCGGACACCAACATATTCTCGCCTGTATTCGGACGGTCGTACTCGTCTTCGTTCAAGAGAGCTACGGAATCTGGGCGCCTATCAGCCATAGACGAGGTTCCAGATGAAAGAAGTGATCGTGAGGAGTCTACCCCAACTCCAATTGTAGAGTCACCCCCAAGACTACACCATAGTACGTCAGACTTCGCACCTAGGTCACCTTCAGAGATATTCGAGCTCTTCATACAGCGTCTGGGGCCGTCTATGAAGTCACTGGTGCATACAATGGCCGAAATACTCAACCAGCCACCCTTTGACAAGCCGGGCTTGCCTATCCAGCTGAATGAACAGTTTAAATACAGCCTAGGCGAGGCTGTCAGTTTATATAATGAGTCACGGGGTAAAGCACTAGAAGAACTGTACAAGATCATAGAGAATGCGAGGTCAACATCTGAGTCCATCCAAGCAGACTTTGAGGAGGTGGCAGCCGCGTGTGGACATTTCTCTTTCAGTCTCCTTAGTTTTGCGGATGAGATGAAGAAGTACTTAGACGCGCTTGAGGAGTTGAAGTACACTAGTGAGCAAGACAAGCGGACTTGGGGCTGGCTGAAGGTCTGGAACAAGATCGTCGCTTTATGGAAATCGCGAAAGGCAGCGGACGGGGATCTTGAGAGTCAAGCTCTTATGAAACCCATCAAACGTATGAGGCAATCACAGCTACCGCAAGGAATGCCGCAGGCGATGACGAATCGTCGTGAGAATCTTCGTTGGGGCGATGCGCCTGCCCATGGGTGGTGGGACAGCATTGTTCGAAAGACTTCACCCACTATCTGGAGGTTCCTCAACTTTCTTGCGCGAGATGACGGTGCGTCCTTCTTCGCTTTTCCATGCTGCTTTTCTTGCTAACATGATCCCAGTTCGTTTTGGAGTGAAGGTCGGTATCGGTGCGACCCTCTACGCTATGTTCGCATTTATTCCCCAAACAATGGATATTTATCGACACTGGCGCGGTGAATGGGGCCTTCTATCGTTCATGATCGTCTGCTCCATGACTGTGGGAGCGTCCAACGCCACTGGGTTGCTCGTTTCACGGGAACAGTCATGGGCGCATCCTTTGTGGTGATTAACTGGCTGATAGCAGATGGAAATCCTGTGGGCCTGGCTCTTCTGGGCTGGGCCGTCTCTTTTGGTGCGTTCTACATCATGGTAGATCGCGGTAATCCAGCGTTCGGTCGCTTCATACTGCTAAGCTACAACGTGTCTTCGTTGTACGCATACTCGCTGTCTCAAAACGTTGAGGATGATGACGATGACGAGGGTGGTATACACCCCAGAATCAGGGAGATCGCCTTCCATAGAGTCGTAGCCGTGACCATCGGCATTATCTGGGGCCTCATCATCTGCCGTCTTATATGGGCTATGCCTGCACGCAGGAAGTTCAAGGAGGGCTTGGCATTGTTATATCTACAGATGGGCCTCATTTGGAAGAGAGGGCCGCTGGCTATCCTGCTCCGCAACGACGCAAACTTTACTAGCTATATGAAAATCGGCGAACAGGCGGCCATGCAGCGATATGCTGCGCAGCTACAGACCCTTCGAATCGCAGCGAGTAACGAGTACGAGCTGCGCGGACCTTTTCCCTTCGAGGCTTACGGCCGCATGATGGCGTCAACACAACGCGTGCTTGACGCGTTCCACGCTATGAGCCTGGTCACGCAGAAACACGGGCGGCTCAGCGAGGGCGAAAAAGCGCTGCTGAACCACACGGCCGAGGAGCGCGCTCAGCTGTGCGCTCGCATCTGCCACGTCTTTGAAGTCCTTGCGTCAAGCATCATGCTGGAATACCCCCTTACAGACGCCATCCCTAGCGTCATGGTGATACGCGACAAGCTGCTCGGCAAGATCTTCCGCTTCAGGAAAGAGCACAACGCGTCGATAGACAAGATCGCCTCTGGAAAGGACGGCAGCAACGCGGAGAACGGCAGTAGTAGTAATAATAGCAACAAGTCTTCTACTATGCTGGGGGCCATGGGCTCGGTGCCTGACCTCGGCGACGTCACGCTCGAAGAACCCGACTACGCCCTGCTTTACGCGTATGCCCTGGTTACTGGCCAGGTGGCGAAGGAGCTCAAGATTCTCGAAAAAGAACTGGAAGGCCTCTTTGGTCGGCTGGATGAGGATGCTATGCTGTTGCAATAAAATTTTAGATTTAGGGAGGTGTTCTTTTTTGTTATACCGAATAGATACCATGAACTTGTCGGTTTTGGAACGGCTTTCGTTGGTATGGTATGGTATGGTATGGTATGGCATGGCATAGGGTAGGTAAATAAAGTTTAGATATCGGAGCAAAGCATGCGTGGTTTAGGTTTACTGTGCTGTACTGAAATCAGTACTTAGATGGACTCTTGGTGTGGAAGATATATAATTGGCCTATTCAGACCTGTGCGCGGTGACCTACAGACAAATGGAATAATAAAATCCGTTCTCCTTTATATAAGTGAAGCCATGTACAACTAACTATGTAAGTGATATGTGGTTACAGTCTACAGGTTTTCGCGTTTAGGTGTGAGGAACGGGGGGCAACATGGAACCAATAGCTATGGTATTTCAATTCCGGATTTCCTCTTCCAACAACTGTCGCTAAACAAGGTACTAAATATTGAGTGTTCTCTCTCTTTTTATCTTCGGCTACACATTCCCAAGTTCGCTAAGAGGAAGGGAGGCAAATATCTAACCTGCGCGATGGATCTATTGAATATGGTGTTCAAGTATTGTAAGATGACGTGAAGATACAGACAGGACCGAATACGCGAATCAAAGCACAACCAATGATAAATAGCAACCCAAACTCCAGTTTAATGAACCCTTGTTCATGCTTTCGTCTTTTAATATTTCAGATATCTTACTACATCGATCAATCAAGATCAGTCATCATAACCACTCTTAGCTCCAATAACACCCTCACTACGCCCGCTCCTTCTACGGCGGCCGACGGCCTCCCGGAGCCACTCGGAGAGGGTGAAGCCCCAGTGGCCGGCGACGAGGACGCCAGAGAGCACATTGACGATCTTGACGAGGAAGGTGAGAATGCCGTCGCGGCGCTCCTCGACGGACAGCAGAATGGGTTCGATGTCGTACTTGAAGAAGAGTCCGGGCACCATGCGCTCGCCGACCTCCTTGCTCTGTTCCGTTACGGCGTACTGGTTGGTGAAGATGGTCTTTGTAGACGTGCCACCGCCGGCCACGGTGTAGATGGTGGGCACCACTGACATGAAGTACTGGAACTTGTGAAAGTGCGTGTCGGCGACGTTGATGGTGCGGTCGAGCGGGTTCACTAGCGAGGGGTAGTATGGGCCAAAAGACATCTCCGAGATAACGTGAGAGAAGTTGAAGGCTGGGAACGTGTGGTGTCAGTGTATTGACCAATATTCGTGGTGCGGTTCAGAATTAGCCAACTTACCCTTGTGGTCCAAATGTTCAGCGAACATCTCGGCATAGCCATGACCACGCGCCGTGATGTGGAAGTCGCCCTGAACTCTGTTCAGATCTAGAGAACCGTAGATACGGCAGCTATCGGAGCGCACGCCGCGGCTGAGACGGGGTGTCTTGGCCCAGCGAGCCTTCTTACGACCTATGGCAACAATGTCGTGGACGTGTGCCTCGCCAAAACCTTCGTCGTGCCACCCTGCTCCTGTATCGGCGCGGCCGTTCCTGTCGTGGCCGAGCTTATGAATGCCCTTGCTGTCGACCCAATGCGACCACATGGTCGGGTCTTCCTGGAGCCGTGAGGCGGCGAGGATGCGGTCTCCGGCGGCATCCTGGACATTCACATGGAGGTCCTTGCAGGCCATCTTCACGACGATGTCTAGATTGATCTGCATGCTATGTCCTACACCCTTCTCGACGCTAAAGGTGTGATCCTCCTCGCCCTGCCACCACCTCGACAGCTCGGACCAGAAGAGTAACGCGGACACGACGAGCATGGCGACGGTCCATTTGCCGCCGCCTGATGTGCGCGTTACATATTGGGGTTTCGCCTTGGCTGTAGAAAAGAGATTGTCAAAACGTTAGCCTAGGTACACAAGTCGGGATCTTGAAAGGAAAGGCTGGGATGGGAATTCTTACGGAAAGCGTCAAAGGCACGCACAAAGTTGCCAGACGCAGGCTCGTCGTCGAAATGGTTCTTCTCGTTATAGCTGTCCATCATGACTGCGATATACTGTCGTCGATTTGCGATCTCGTGTGACACACACCTTCAGCAACCCTCAACCCTCGACTCTGGTCTAGGGATCGGCCGCGCTTGGTCGCATGCGAGTCTCCTTCGCCGCGCGCCTAGCGATGGATGCCAATATACGAGCGAATTGATGTCGGACCCAATTAGTTTCCCTCGGCGTAGAAGTTAGTCTAGTCCTCGGTTGCACTCTACAAAGCCTACAGCCAATGTCGAATTGTACGATACTGTCGTAGGAGCGGCGGCGCCGTAGGTTGCTGGTATGAACGACCTATATGGCCTTTGCGCTGGTCTTGCGCGGCAGCTGCCGGGGTAATTATGTGCTCAGTGGCCAGGATCGCGCCAGGGAGATGAATAGAGGTACTAGCGTTTGCGGGTGTCACAAAAAAACGTCAAAACATTAATCAGTCAACGAACAGATGCCAGTGGTCTTCCGTGTTATCAATTTGAGATCTTGAGATCGCGGCCGTCCATAGGGCAAGGGACGGTAATGAGGACAGCTTTCATTCGGTCTCAGCTGCTAGCTGTGGTACGGTAACTATTCCTCATCCCTGTCTTGACTTGGTCCCACCGTAACCGCGGCGCAGGGTCCACTGGCCTAGACGCGTGGCGTATGGCGGGTCTTGCGCTGTAACGGTGTGGCGTACATGTATACTTATATAAGTAGCGTCGTGGACGGGTAATTGATGTCGCACATGATGGATGTAGAGGAAGAAGTAACTTTGGAACTTACCTAGGTAAGTAGGTAGGTAGGGACCTAGGTAGAGAAGGTAGATATTCCTAAGTAATCGACAGGAAGGTGCCGCGAGGGGCTGGCTAAGGGCAGTGTCTGTCGTGCCTGCCGCCATAAGACTCTTGATTGTCAGCAGCTACCTAGATAGGTAGCGGCGGAAGGAGTAATGAGGAAGGAGGAAGGAGAAGGTAAGTGGGAAAGGGCGTTCCATCAGCGCCTGCCACAAGCGTTCAACAGAAACGGAGCATTAGCGTACGTACATCGTCCATCTTGACGAGATAGAATCTTCTACTAAGAAGCCTTGAAGACGTTCGAATGAACCTCGTCATACACACAAATAACTAAATTAATACACTTGGCCAGAAGAAAGCTGCCCAGAATCACATCCAAAAATCCACCTGTATCATACGAGAATCTAGGTGGTATCGCCGCCGCCTTGGACTTCCCGTAACCTTGACCCTCACTACCTAACCGACCTATCATATATCTATAAACCCTCCAAGCTTTAGTTGTTGAAAGCAAATCGTGTATCATGATTTATGTATCATAGAGGTACCCTTCCCATCCTCATGAGCTCTTGGACTATGGTCGAGTTTGTCTGGCTTGCCGCATAGATCATGTTATATGTTACTCGTCGAGCCATCTGCTTCTCCTCTCGCACTTTTTGCACAAACGGCGATGTCATTCCCATGACTGAGCTGTCTGCCAGTCCCTGCGGTGATGCTTCCGCCCCTATCTCGTCGAGACGTTGCAGCCAGAATAACCACCGTTGAGAACTGAATCCCCCTGGCACTGCCTGGATGCCTGCTGCTTGAGCCAACGGCCCCAGCTGACTCACCTCCTCCGGCACCGGTATCGTCAGCCCCGTTGCCACGTTGCTGTCGCCTGCCTCACAAAGCTGCGTGATACGTCCACCAGCCCGCACAAGCCACGCGTTGACCGCACGCAACAGGTCGGCGATGGTGAGCATGTCAATCGTCCTTCCAGAGTTCTCGCTGTCCTCCCCTCCCGGCTCGACGCCCGCCCGGACCAGTCGTCTCTGCGTCTCGAGCGTATCGCGTAGGACGATCAGTGCAATCCTGCATAGGCCGTACGACCAAGGAGCCGAGCTAGCAGCCACCAGCGATGCCCAAAAGAAGCTGATCCTCACACGTTGGCTTGAGCTCATCCGCGCACAATCTTGAAGCCAGTAACTTGTCATATCAGGCACTAAAAATGGTAGATCCTGCCACAGATACTGCTGTATGATGTGATTTCCCACTCGGACGATGACTGGGGCATGCTCTACCTCCACCGTGCCATTGCTGCTAATCTGGTTTCTTGCTAATAAGCCTCGATGGGAAATCTCAATGAGCTGAAGGACAACCGGTGCCACGGCATCCTCTGAACAGTATTTCCCTGTGACATAGTACAGGTGCCATAGGTTTTGCAGTTGGAATGTCCACCCGCTACTGAAATCAACGTGTGGTTCTGTAACGAAATGTGAAGACAAATGTGAGATTGTGTTGTCGGCTGTCGTCCAGAGCCCACGCACATCACCTGCCCGTGCGCGAGCTTCATCGTTGGTACGCATATGAGCAAAAATGTCGGTATACTCTTCCAGGGTCTCGTCGTCCAGACCCTGCTCAGGCGCAACTGATACTGCTCCACTGGTACGGCGCTCGCCTTGAGTAGACATCGTTGGCATCGATAATTAGCGACAGCCTCCTGTAAGTGGTTACGAGAGTAGACAAGTAGGCCAACTTGACAGAACTTTATGGCTTTCAGAAGAAGGAAATTCTGGAGTAGTTTTCATTCTACACCCAGATTTTAACGATGCGTACCTAAGGATATATACCAACCGACAAAGTCTAGCCAACTTGGGCTCTGCGAGTTATAATCTCCAACGAAGACTTCAGCCATATTGGAGATAATACTCGCTATTACCGGGTGTAACATCGAAGTATTACACAAACTTCGTCACCAACGGCTCGGCGCCATGACAAGCTGTCGAGCCAGCTTGACAAGGGCTGTGGTTTGGGCTGTACGACCATGCGACGCAAGAGCTGCCGGCAGCTAAAAAAAGATGATAGGGCCGAGCAAGTAGCTAAGTGATATGACTTACTGTCATGGCCATGCTAGCGTACTGAGTGCTAATCACTTTGTTTCGCGGTACTGATATGGCATCATCTGCGTGACAAAACAAGTACTGCCTCTTTTTTGCCCTATATATAGATATGGAGATACGACCTATAGTAGAAAAAAGGTGTCCATCCAGCGTGAGCATGGCCCACGAGTCTAAGGTGGTATGAAGATCAGGAACCTAGTGGGCGATCTTTCTGCGAGGCTTATCGAAACCGCTGCGTTGGATGAGTGGGCGGGCGTTGCATTTTACGTAGGTAGCCTGACATGGGCTTCATGGGCTTCACGTGCAAGTCCATTTACCAAGTGCTATGGTAAGATAGTGAGGGTCAACCGGACGGTCGGGCAACAAGCGGAGTATTCCTGCCAAAGAGCTTTCTCAGCCTCCTTGTACGGGCCGAGCCTCCCCCACGACGATACAAAGCACCTGGATCTGTCACATAACGGCCGAAGCGAACGTTAACACTCCTTTTCGGTAATCAAGAACAGTCAACCCATGGGCTTCCTTAGTCAGTCGACTCGTTCGAGCTGGAAATCGTGCCGCACATCTGCAGCGCCTGAACCCTTGTTGGCACTTCAAGCAGAGATTATCATACAGTAGTCATCACAAGGTTGTTTTCCCTTCTCGATTCTACTTCACCTTTTAGTTCAATATGCATAGAATCCTAGGATGCGACGCTTCTCTGCCGCTTCCACTGCCCTGGGGCCTCCTATTGGTTCCTATCCCGGACCGCAATGCCCGTGCAGAAACAGTTGACGTATCAGATCGCGAGACGGCGCAGAAATAGCCAAAAACAGACACACCGTACATAAGCCGACATCTTGGTCTAAGCTTGGTCTAAGCATGGCCCCCGACCTGGTCGCATACCTAACTGTACTGAGTATGTGCTTACATGAGTGAAGGTGGGATTCCCCGATGCGCAGTTAAGGTTGAGCGCCGCTCCATATAGGCGCACTCGCATCCCGGGGCTACCCACTGACACGGTTGCGTCGCTTCGGTCCGCTTCGCATGACTTTTATCTACGAGAGCGGTAGGGGGGCCGAGACGGATAGTTGCAATGAGGTATACTTGAATCCTTAGGTTTGTATCTACCTAGGGAACGCCTAGACTCTGGGATCGGCTCCTCCTAGGTAGGTTTCGGTTCTACCGGGGCTCTCGGCGAGCTCCTTTTAGAATCTCAAGGAGCTGTTATGTCATTAAAAAAAAAGTCAATTCAACAGCTGCAGTCGCAATCGTCATCGACAGACAAGATTAGATATGAGGGGAGTGGGCCTCCAAAGGAGTTGGAAGTGAATGGGGATAGGATGAAGAAACAGCTTGTTTACGAAACAGTCTAGTCATCCTTTCTCCCACCGCCGAAAATAGTACTTTTCCCCGTTTCAATCCCCACTCACTACCTGAGATATAGGGGTCAACGAAAAGATAGTTTGGGGTGTATTCTTGCAGCTGCAAGATAGTGTAAGATTGGGGATGGTCGGGTGAGCTGAGGTTTGGGGGCAGAGAAAGACGGCTCACGGTCGCGGGACCGAGGGTCGGTTCCGGGTGGCCGGGTGGAAACACATGGCTAGAGACGTCGCCGCCATGTTAGCGAGAAATCACGGGCCCGAAGCAAGGTTTCTTCCCCTAACCCACTTCCTCAACTCTCTTTCCTTTTCGATTGACATGCGGCTGAGACTCTATTTTTCCCTTCCGTGCCTCTCCCCGCCCGCTTCGCTAAAGTCTTCTTTCTTTGGTACTCGGCTGTTTTTTGTTTGATCTCTCAGTAATCTTGTTTTAAGGGGGGGCGATTTTCAGCTCCCCTCGGGGAAGGGAGCAAGCAAGGGAGCAAGCAAGCAAGCAAACAAACAAACAAAAACAATACAAGGTCACCGTCTGAGCACTCGTATATTGTTCTAGCAATTTTTAACGAAAATTGGGTAGATGTCTGTGATTTCATTGCCTGGTGCGTCAGATACAAAGTTCCGTGCCGTGCAAAAGTTAAACTCTATTCAACGTGTACTATCGAGAAGGACTTTGGGGAGGAATATGCTTACTGTGCATGTATGTATGCATGCATGCAACTTTAAAGGCGCACCTGGGAAGAAGCGGCTATGGCATTATGATATCAGACGATGTATGTAGCTACGATGTGTTGCTCACCATACGGATGGGGTACCGATCTTTTAGTTACCTACCTAAGTCTATGAATGCGTATTGTTTACTGATCGATTAATCGGCGCGAAGACAGAATAGCATCTACGACGCATCGCGCTCGCTTCCTCTGTGACTACATGGACAGGTGATCGTGGCTGCGACGCCCGGTCGTATTTGTGATACTGGGCGTATGCGTAAAATAGACGTTAAACATCATGCATTTAGTCCTACCGATCATCATAATACGGCTTCGCAAGAGAGCATAATACCCAATCCGACACAACTTATACACCCACTCTCACGCAGCATACCTAGGTAGATAAGATGAACAATCGTATCAATTAAGCGACCTGCCTAGGTATCTATCTACTATACGAAGTAATCAGATCAGGGAAGGAACACTGCAAAGGGAATGATAGAGTATCAATAAGTAGCGTACGTAGTATGGTAAAACACATACGCTACCTACCTAATGGCTTGACGCCCAAGTTCCGTTACTGAATATCTCGCATGGCACGTACGCTAGGAGATAATGCATGTCATTGTCATGAATACGAGACTATTGTCGCTGATGTCTAGATTTCTGTTCTCAGAGCGACCAGGCACCAGGGAGCGATGAAACTCAAGTTGCTCGGGACTTGTTCACAAAAGCCAGTACCCGAGTCTGGGTACAGACCACTACGAAGGCAGAAGAGACATGTGCTTATATAGAGAACTCAATTTCGGTAGCTATCAAACCAGAGCAGCCCAGCGTGTTTTGGCAACAATTCATTCTGTTAAAGAGAGTATCAACAATACATGATATCAGGTAGGCAGCTCAGCTACCGTAGAGCCCACTCGGAAAGTAGAGATTGGAGGGGGAAATTCAGCCCCATGGAACCAAACGCAGAAAAAAGAACCGAAATTATCGCACACGATACTCAACCTAAGCATCCTCCACAACTCGGAACACGTCACTGGCCCCAGCACGTCAAGATCTGGTCGCCTCAACTGGTGTTGGCTTATTTCTTGGACAGCATTTTCTGCTGTTCGAAAAGGAATTCCTCGTCAGAGGCATCCAGGATATCATATTCCTCATCCGTCATGAAACCACTGGCCGAGTCCTCAGCCCAGTCGTCTTGTCCACAGTCCTCGAAGTCGTCCTCATCGTCAGCTGACGCGGCAAGGGTGTCGGTCTCGGTTTCAACTTCGAGCTCCGGCCGACCATCCATAAACGTGCTACCAGAAGGAGACTCGTGCTCCAACTTGGGGATGATCATCTGACTCTCGCTAACAGATGTCGGGACTACCTCTTCCTCTTTGGCGGCGGGTTTGATGGCATCTGAAGTTTGAGCCACGCCTTGCTCAGGCTTGGGTGGTGCTTCAACAACGACATCACACCATAGCTTATGACCGAACTTGACACCGTCCGGAGTCGTCAGGCGCCAATAAGAGATAACCTTCCCATCGCGGTCAGGAGTGCGCATCAATACAGTGAAAGGGAACTCTTGGCCAGGATTAAGAGCGTTGTAGCAAATGGTGGATTCCGAGGCAGAAACTAGCTCGTGAATGCCCGCGGGGTGGGCAGGGTCAACAGCACCCATGTAGTCGCCACCGACAAACTTGACAGAGCATCCGGCAGGCCAGGGCACTGTGCCTTCGTTGCGGAGAACCCAAGTCTGTTCGAAAGTGTGGTTAGGCGGGAGGACAGAACCATCTTGAATCGTGTCCCACTTGAAGACCGCTACGAGATTCTTCTCTACAGACACTTCCTTGGAAGGCTCCGTTGAGACGGGTGGTTTGATCTTAGTAGCTTGCTCCTCTTTCACATCAACATCATTGTAGTTGAAGGGCACGGGTACCACCGGCTGCTCAGTGGGTTGCACATCAACAACAGTCTGTACGGAAGTGGCGGCTATCTTCTCTTTTGGGGTGGCAGGTGCATTTGGTGACTGGGTAGCAGTACGAGAGCGATGACATCTATCACCCATAGTAGGTAGGCGTTGCCCATCCTCGTGTTCGCCAGTGGTTGTAACGCTAACGTGACGTACGGGCGTCTTGAACTTGATCAAAGGATGAGTTTTATTGTGAGTGTTGGCAGGGCTCGCTTCACAATTGGCGCAGAAGTCAGTATCATGGCACACAGCGCACTTGTATCGCTCGCCAACAATAAATCTACAACCGTTCTCCCGGCCCTTGCAGAGCGGTCCATCACAGCTAATGCCATAGTGGGTAGCACGCGAAGAAACGCGAAACGGCCGGTCAGCTAACGGCTCGTAAATAGCAACGAATCGGTGGTTAGGGTGAATGAAATTTGCATCCCTCACACAATCTGAGCAATAGTCCCAGTCAGGACAGTCGAGGCATTTGTGGCGAATTCCTCTAACATATTTGTCACAACCATCACAGATGGCATTGTGGAGGACATTACGTCCGGGTGCTAGCCGGGAAGAAACGGGCTCATCAAGCACGGTACCTTTTACGGCGGCGGTAAAACCATGCTTGGGATGGTGTCCATGTTGGCTCTTGGCGAAACAGCCCTTGCATAAATCATAATCATCGCAAGTTGTGCAGTGAACAAACTCTGCCTCCCGGAATTCCTGTACACAGCTGTTGCAGGTTCGGGCGCTGACGTTGAAATGTGAGTCCCACACAGACGGCATCATTCCCGCAGGAGAGAGAGAAGGGAATGGTACGGTCGAGGGAATGGGAGAGACCGATTTCGGAACAATTTTGAGTGGTGCAGATCTAAATGACTTCGGGGCGATATGAGTGCTGCTACACTTGATGGCACCATTCACCACAGTTCGCTTGATAAGCCAGTGTCCCTCACCGTGGCAAGAAATACCACGGTTAACGCAGTCTTGGCAAAGGTCGAAGTCGCCATCATCACATATCGAGCAGTGGAAATGGGCTTCTGGCACAGCTCGATCGCAGCTATTGCAGCAAACAGTGAAAGGTCGCTTGATGGATTCTTGCTGAGCAATTGCTTCGGCCTCTCTAGCATCATTCTTGGGTCCGCCAAGAGTTGGAGGCTTAGGAACGTTCATCATCAGTGACCTTGCCATGATTTCTTGAATAGCGATAGCTTTGGCCATTTCCCTAGTCATTTCAGGTTTGTCATTGGTGGAATCATTGATGGAACTGGTTGAACTGATGGCAGAATCGGCCTGTTCCGTGGCAGCGTGATTCGAGCTCTCGGGAGATTTGGTGACACTGGCCGCGGTCGAGGACCTCGGCTCGCTACCAATCCGAAGACTTCTGAAAGAGTTAATGAAATCCCGGTCGTCGATAAGTCTATTCTTCTTAATGGCATCTGCTTCTCGCTCTTCTATGCTACGCGCGAGCGTGGCCAGATTGGCCGAGGCTCTGACCCGTGTAGTGGTACCAGCAGTTGTACCTTCCGAAGAGTCGCGGGTAACCAAAGGCTCAGTAGAAGATGAAGACTGGAGGAAGTCGACCACCTCCACACCCTCACCGTTTCGTCTAAGGTGAATTCTAGGGTTACCTCGGGCTCGCCACTGGGCGACGAATTGGGGGAAGTCTTGATTCGTCTGGGGAGCGACGACTGTTTCGGCGACTCCGGAGGGTTTGGGGAGCGGATATTCGGTCGCCTTGACTGCAATATCCTCCTTAGGTTCCTCCTCAATCTTGGTTGGCGTTGCAGCCGTATGTTCCTCTTCGGGCTCATCTTCAATCGTGACTGGCTTGGGAGCCACGATATCTTTAATGGGCTCTGGTGCAGGTGCTGGCTCGGGTTCTCGCTTGGTGGTAACACGAAGCTTCAACTTCTGCTTAGCTTTGGCTGCTCGGTAGAGTTGTTTGTAAACGGCAATGTTTGTTCGGTTTAGAGTAACATATGAAGTGGCCGAGTCGGAGTATCGCTCGACAGTGGCCTCGACATCCGAGGGTATGTGCAAGATAGCTCGGAGCTAGCGCTGCATGTTAGAAACTGTCATTGTGTACCTCGCAGCGAAATAAGGTTAATAGTAGACATACCTTGTCCTCAAAGACATGTGCACCAAGATCCCGTAGTGGAAGTTTGAGCCGACGAGTCGTCCCATCGATGTTGATCTTTAGGTTGATGGGGGTATCAGCGGTCGTCACCGTGGCGGCTACGTTTGACGAGGCCATCTTGATTGAAGGCCGGGCTGCCCGGAAACGATGATGTTAGCAGCTAAGCCCGTATGCAACTTGTCGAAGGGTAATATAAATGTTATGCAAAGAAACTTTGATGGCTGCGCAAATGATGGCTGTGAGCTTGGATGGATGGCAACCCGCGATGGGAGAGTTGAGGGATCGAGAAGGAGGGAAGGGAAGAGAGTACACCGTTTCAGGGCCTTGTGACGAGGTGTGGTAGGAGGTCCTGGGAGGGCGAACATGGGAGGTGCAGTAGCGCTAGGCAACAAGGTGGAGAGGGCCTAGGAGAAGCGGAGGCGGGACAGTGGGCGGGACACGGGTCGAAGTACCTAGGGCAGGCTAGGTACCCCGACGTGTACCCACCGGCTGGTCGAGAAGCAACCAAAGGGCAGGGAGAACAGGGGCTCTGCTGCTGTACAGCCACGTACCTGGGTACTTTTCCTGGGGGAAGCGACTTAGGCGGGCTTCAGCGGATCAATGACGACGGTGTCTGAATGGTCAGGTGTTGTGCTGGGCTTATCACAGCGGCAGCTAGTCTACCAACGAGGTGGTGCTAAGCTCGGAATACCCTACGAGGACAGCACGTAGGAATGTAGAAGGCAGACTATTGTGTACGTGTATGCAGCTTGTAGGTACTGCGGACTTTGGTATTGTCAGCACCCGCAGCAGAGATGTTGTGATGTAGATAGATAGTGTACTCCGTAGATGTTGTTGCTAATGGCGGTCAGGGCAGCCCGGCAGTCATTCAGTCATCAATCAACGAGGCAAATGAGCAATTGAAGGCTTGAATGACAACGCGCAGACAATAAGAAATTAGTAGACCGGTGAGAACGATGGCGCATGAGATGAAAGAAGTTGGGGCTGTGAAAAAAAAAAAGAGAATGGCTGTTTGTTAAAGACGAAGGAGGGAAAACAGGAGTGTTTGATTTGATGGGGGAAGGGGAAGAGGAGGAGAAGAGGAGAGAGCCTCGTGATGGCAGGTTTGCGTAAGAAAGTACCTACCTACCCGATAGGCGTTTTAGACGTACCGTAGCCTGTACTTTCCCCAGTACGCTGCCAGCAGGCAACCTAGAGGCTACCGCAATAAGAATATTCCCGACTGCTAGATGATTGGCAGGGATGGGTGAGAGACATGCGGCTGGATGGATGGATGGATGGATGGATGGATGGGTGGGTTGATGTGAATTGAGTTATTGATTGCTTGATGCAGTCGTGATATGTACAGTAGTGAGGAAGGTACTGAGGAGATTGGTAGCGCGCACTATCCGCTGCCTTAGTGAGTGATAAGCTTGAACCCCACAGAATACTTTACACTGTACGTATGTATTGTACGGGAGGGCCTACTTAACATCGAATACCCGGATCAAATGAATGGGCGAAGCTGTGACCAACAAACTTGTTGACCTGTGCTTGAATGAAAGATCGTTCCGATTGTATCTCGGCTCGGTGAATAGTTATTGTAGGTAGATACTTACGTAGCTTTATATACATCTCATCCGCCTGAGAAGCACTATTACCTATCCACCGCCACTTGTAGGCAGAGACGTCTTCGCAAGCCGCTCATAGAGTTAACAATAACTGGGACAATGCTTAGAAATACCTGTCCGTTGTATCAATAGGAGAAAACGTGGCGTACCTGAATGGGTCACCAAACGGACCTAGATAGGTTGTACTTGTAATATGCATGTGCACTTATTGAAACCAAAGTCTCAAGGCCACTTCAAGGCTATAGTTTTATTATTCGAATTTGCCGCTGCTGTCAATGGCATATACCGTAGCGCTTGGTGGTATTATTGTTGTTGTATTCGGGTTCAAAACTACAGGCAAAATACGTACCCAGTCTGCCCAGGTCTGTAAGGTACTTACACAGTTAACCTCGAGCTTGGAGAGCTTGGGGGCTGTTACAGGCTTGAATGTACTTTCTAGATACAATGCGCAGGCAGAGATTCTTAATGGTGAATTTAGGGAAGCTAAGCGGAATAAGCAAATATACAGTATCTGCCTTATACTGTGTGTATATTACCTAAAGTACCATCTTAATACTTCCCAGTTCCTGATAATGCCATTGTCTACCACGTAACAATAACAAAAGCTATTCTATCATGGATATTGCCATTCACACGGTTTTCTATGCGTAATGGCAATCAATCTCTTTCTATCTAGATTCACTCACCCTTTAATAATCTATCAACGTATTAAGGATGTCATTTGTCTCGCTTTCGACCGAACCACCTGGAACATTGGATAACCACTAGTCCGGCGTCGTCATCCATTTTGCCTCAAACATCGAACCTAGTAGCGTGCCTACACTATCCGAGATCTGTACAACATTGGCTTGACTAATCATTTCACTTCTAGCCTCGTCCCCACGGATCGTCGACAGTAATAGGCAGTAGTCATTATCCGCTACCGTTCGCCTTACTTTTCAGTTAGCTGGGGCCGCAAGGATCCTCCATATATCTTCGGATTCAACCCCCGGTAGATGGTGAATCATTTTCTTGTTAAATCTGACAAAACTGCAATCAAATAAATCTATTCTATTCAAGAGCGCGAACATTGTTCTAGCTCTTATCATTCCATTGCCTTAAGCTGTTGCCTAGATGGCGGCAACAATGCATAGTACCCACCTATAAGAGCATGATCTGACGAATGGGCTCATAGACAACACCTCAACTCGGAACTCGCCATCTGCTTATGCTATCAACTACGAATAAGTAGCTATACGAACCTGCTCTCATAGACGGAAAGGACTGCCTCGCCAATATAAGGTCCTTCCGGGGCTCTATTTTGCAATTAAAACGGTCGATGTTAACCGATGAAAAGGATTGCACTAAGTATGAGGTATGTGGTAAATGTAAGACATCGAAGTCCACCAAGCTCAGCCCTACCTCGCTCGAATGTACTGTGCATTCTTTGTTAGAGTTTACATAGGGCCTCATATGCGGATTCATTTATAAATGTTAGATATAGAGTAATTCGATCCGGCGTACATGCGGGTAATGCGTCGTGCATATACCTAGATGACAGTTTCGATGAGTCTAAAAACAGCTCCCGGCCATCGCCAGCCTGTAGCTAAACTACTTACAATTTTCAAAGACAGCCCCAGGTGACACGGCCGTTTTCGTCTCCTTATTGCCAAACAAAAACAAAGAAGTACGAGACCTCGGCAGCATGCGAGCCGGCAATTCGCAAGCCATACCGATACCGGAGTCTCATCTAGCTTTACAGAGAGTACGTGGAACTAAATAAGAAGGAATCCATACATTGTTATTCTCATCCTCCGCGTTAGGTATCATCAGTACGTAGTTGATTTGCCTTTCCGTTGACGGCAGTTATCATCACGAGCCCGGCGGGCCTATAGTATCCTGCCAGGCCATCTAGATGCGTATAAGCACGAGAGGGAGAGGCGCTCAGTGAGAACAGACGGATAGACTTAAGTACTGGCTAGGCTTCTCCGTACGCATGTATGCCGGATCACTAGATTCGCGCAACGGGCCAGTGTTGATGGTTGCAACGTTGGTTGACTGGATCCGCGTGCATAACGGCGATTGGGCCGAGTTTAGACTCGTGTGCACGAATGAAGAGACTCAGGGCCTGCTGTAGGAGGCTGCCGCGTGTGTTTGCGCGTGCGCACAACCGAACAACACCATGGCCGGGGGACATGATGTATTATTACGTGCGGCTTGAGCGTTTCGACAGCAGACAAGACGAGTTCGAACTGAACGCATTAACGAACCCGCCGAGCCGCTCAGCAGGCACCCATAGCCACTCAATGCGTACACACGAAGTGCATGTTGTCAGTGCAGCAAAGGAGCACTGACCAATAGTGTGCCGTGGGGGTTTCTTGTGCGGGTGCAGATGGGTGATATGAGCATTTCGAGAAGAGAGAGAGTGAGAGTCGGTCGGCCATTCTAAGTGGTGAGTTGATGAGGCATTTTGTGTTTTGTAGCAAGTAAGGCAGCAACTGCTCCTCTTAAGGTAGACAAACATGTAGCAGGTATGTAGTTGGAGGCATTTGAACTACTATGATATGAAGTGGTAGCTTTCCTACTCCCTTTGCAATACCAACTAGCATATCTACCTAGGTAGGTAGGACCGGGAATAGTTAGTGGAGCGGTCCATAATCATCATCGAGCCATTCCTACCCTTTGTTCTTCTCATACAAACCTCTTCTACGCGTCTACCTACTATATGTACGTCGAATAGTACCTATAACTATATTGCTAACTGGGATGGGGTTTATTTCCTTTGTCCAGGCCGGAAACACTTTGGCAGTCTACATGTAAACTGACAAAAGTCTTAGGCTAGATTTAAGTACCCACCTATGTAGTACCTTTCAACCTAACCTCACTGCCTACCTAGGTAGGTACTGAGCTACTCTGTTAAGCTGGCCGCTCATCCCTACGGAAGCTTGATGCATGCCTATCTACATAGGTATCCATCTAACCTAGTAGATATCTACGCATGTAAGTAAGAAAATTCTTGCTTAATTGAATATCATGCTTCTACCTAATTAAAGCATTACGAGGCTTTTAGTATAGAAACTCTCATAGAGATAGCAACGAGGTGCACAGGAAGTTGTTAAACGGGTATAATAAAAGTTAGTACTTGGATAGTTCTCCACTAACAACCGCTTCCATACTACCTAGATGGCTGGGTAGTCGGTACCTCGGCATACATAGGTCGTAAGTACCCGCCTTGCTGTCCAATACACAGGGAGCTAACTAACTGGCGAGGCAGGTACTTCCTTAGCACGCTACTACTGTACCCCTTACTTTAACTGCGCCCTGCCTCCTACTACGTGAAATACATACCTACCTACCTCTACCTACCGGTTCACTTCCTTACCAACATTGCACCCACCCAACGCTAGGTCGGGACCACCCCCCGTCACCCTCTGCCAGCTTGGCTTAACCTCATCGAAACTTTTGGATCCCGTTCCATCACGGCCTCTTGCACAACTCCTCCTCTCCGTCACCACTATATCTCCTAAGAGACAAATCGCTGTAAAGGCCACCGCCTTTTTCTTTCGGGCTTATACCGCTGCCTTCGCCTGGATGAGGGGGCCTTCTTCTTGTTGTTGATTCATCAGCCAGGTTGTGTTGTTTCTTTTACTGTTCCCAAGTCCGTTGTCGTCATCTTGTCTCGGATTGTCTTGTCTTGTTTTGTAACCGCTTGCCTCGACTCCAACACGGCCTGCATTACCTTGACTCGACTCGACCCGACCCAACCCGACTCGACACTACAGCGTCCTTTCGAGACGGGCGACCCTGCTTCCACGTAGGGCTGTTGTATGATTCATCGGCGCTTCTGGCCTTCTAATTGACTGTCTCAACATCCTTTCCGTTCTCTTTGCACCGCCGGCGGTTATTTCGCCTCTACCCGTTTCTAGTCTGATTTATTTTTGTTGCCTGCCAATTACCTGTCAGCCTCCACCGTTCCGCCATTGTCAAGGGAACGCATGACATCAACATAGCGCACGACGCCATCGTCGCAGTCCAGCTCCTCGTGGTCGCCTCTTCGTCTCCGCTGGCTCGGGCAGCACTCCAGCATTCGTCGCTGTCCTCTAGTCTTGCGCATCGCACCATTTCTATAACTCCCATCCAAAATGGCGGCCGGCGTCCGACGGAGGAAACTGATCGGCCATAGGCGCCGTGTCGAAGATGAAGGCGAGGATGAGGGTGGTGTTGATCAGCTTGATTTGGACGATGACTCGCTAAGCGACGGTTCCTTAGCTTCCGATGACATTGATGCCGCCGATAATAGCGATACCAGTAATGTCGAAGATACTTCACCTACGCGTCCACCGGTGAAGAAGAAGATGGCTGGTCGCACGGCTACCACAAACGGCACCAAAAAGGGCCACTCTAAGCCTGCCCCTGGCTCTGCCATACAGCAAGATGCAAAGCCGAGTAACGATGTAGTGTCCGACACGGAGTTCATGTTGAACGGTCTCAGCTTATCCGACAGGACTGCAGCCATAGAGGAGGTCGAGTTCGAAGATGCACCAAAGTCACCCGCAAAGGCACCCGCGCCTATTGTCGTCAGCTCGAGCTCCGTGTTAGCCCCAGCAAGGGAGGGATCACAAGGCCCTCCAGGCGATCGACGCCGCACAGAGCATGAAGAGTATAGGCGCAAGCGGGATGAAGATCCTTCTTTTGTTCCTAACAGAGGGGCTTTCTTCATGCATGACCACAGACACGCTGGGCCGTCTGCTAATGGATTCCGTCCGTTTGGCAGGCCTTCTCGTGGAAGAGGTCGTGGCATCGGTGGCCCCTTTGCCCCGGCCAAGTAAGTGCGACGCCTCCACTACTTTTGATCTAGTACTGACGTTAGAAGCTATCCAATCCATAGTCCTGCCGACCCTACAATATCCGCCCCCTGGGCCCATGATATGCACGAAACTGTCACGCAACCCCCGCCTGTTCGGCAGCCACGATCCTCTTTCGTTGATGATGGACCGCCCAACGGCAATGGCTTCATTCCGACCTGTCCTCAAAGCGCCGTGCCCATCAATCGGAAGATGTCTGCTGAGAAGCTGCTGGGCAACGTGCCAATAAGAGTGTTTTTGTTGGGCTGGAAGGAACCCATCGTCCTCCCTGCTATTCCTATAAAGCAATATACCAAACTTCCTGATCATAGGCCCCCCTTGAGACGCGACAAACCGGTCCGCATTTCTTTGCCTAACTTTCCGCATCGATATGTCTTCCCTGCTACTGACAGATCCTTCATTTTTATTCCTCGTGCTATGCGTCCAAACCAGCGATTGCGAGGCAAGCCTAGGTCGGGCTTAGGATCAATTGGGGGGTTTTCAAGACGAACAAGCGTGTTTGGAGGCAGCGTCTACGCCGGTAGTGCTTATTCCCCAAGTATCGCTCTAAGCCGGCGTTCTTCGATTGCCCCGGATATGAGTAGCAGAGACTTCATTGCTTCCCCGACAGGCTCTGCCGTATCTCGTCCCGCACTTATTAACGATGCCTCTCGACCAATCGTGAGACTACCACCCCAGACACGACAAGATCAGAGGATCCCTCCTGGAGCTGAGGCGCCAGCTGTGGCGTCTGTGAATGCTCCGCATCCCCCTCTCAATGAGAGACCCCAACCTCAAACACATCCTCTCCCTCCAAAGCCTCCATTTGTGGAGAATCGGACGGCTCCTATCCCCATGCACCAACCTCGCCCACAGAAAACCGTATCCGTTGCTAGTATTGAATCGCCAGAAAATTCGTATCACCAAGCATTCCATCAACAGGTCCCTGTTCAGGTGTCAAATGGTTTGGGTCATGATACTCATGCTCGCCACCCTTCTTACCCTTCACAACATTCAACCGGCACGCCCCTATCACAGATACCGGAGCGCGCTATTCATGCTGCTCCATTCCAGCCAAACCAATTCTCGCAGCCAGGATACTACCCAGCTTATCAAATGATGCCTCCGCAGCCGGGTTATTATTATCCACCGGCTCCCTATCCGGGTGCTATGCCGCCAAACGCCCCTGCTTTTGTTCCTGGATCACAACCAGGTCAGCAGCCTCAGGGTGACATTGGAAACATGCAGGCGACAGGGCAGAATCCTCAGAACCCGAATCTTGTCGCCCAAGAGGTCAACGGAATGGTCTATTACTACGATGCTTCTCAGTTGCCACCTATGGCTCCTTATCCCTATCCTGCGTCGCAAGGGTATCCCATGCCTAACGTTGGTATGAATAGTATAATTACACCTAGTCCAGACGGATACTACTATCCCACGCCTAGCGTCTACTATCCCCAGTAGAATTACTCATCTACTCAATCACCCTCGGCGCCACTAAATAAAGCAGAGCCGGAGCCTCGTGATGTGTGCTTTGCAGTACATATTAGAAATTAAGACCTTCAACTCATTACCTATCCTTAGTATTGGATCACGCCATGTAATAACCCACAATACGCCCGTTCTCCAGCTACCGTTATCTGCCGACCGACTTTTGCTACCTGGAATAGCTCTCAAGGGAGCGGCCTCGCCCCCCTCACCCAGCTTCAACCTTTACATTCAGTCCTTTTGGTGTTGGCTTTTTACCATTTCCATTAGTTTCTGGAAGGGTCATTTTGCAATGGCGTTGGAGGAGTTCTCTTTCGCAAGTTCGTATTTGCATTTTATAGCTAGGGCTTTCTATCAGGCGGGAGGTGTGTGCGTTTCGGGGGAGAGAAGGAACATGGGGTACAGGGGGGGTTGGCTCACCTTTTTGTGTTGCTTCATTTTGGACAAATTTCAGGTGGGGCGAGAAGGCACTCTCTGCGGCTGGCTTATCACAATTCCTTCCTTCCTTTTCGGGAGTAAAAGAGAGAGCGCGCGAGGTTCGAGCATCCTGTTATACGACATGTGATAACTGTCTGTCTCTCTGTTCTTCCTTTCAACCTCGAGTAGAATGGGTTCTGCCGGTTCATAAACTGTTGCATGGGGAGGGGGGAAAGAAAGATCTGGGAAAGATCGCAAAGACAAGAGAAGAGAGGGATGGTGATAAAGGAGGGCTGCTAATCTATCTGTCTAGTTGGCTAGCTAGCTAGTCGCTGGCCTCCCCTTGCTCCCCCTTTATAGGTCTGCTACCTTACCTATACCTAAATACACTCGCGTCTGTGGCCTCCATTTATGGCATGCTTGTTTGGTGTTAAAAGTTGTGATGTACTAACGGGTGAAAAGTTTGATGACTCAAGAATTTCTCTGAGAATTGTGACTTTACATTCAAGGTTAAGCAAAAAACACCTAGGAAGACAATCAGGAAAACAAAATTTACTAAGTATCAATTCAATCTAGCAAATAACCACCAACAAACTCAGTGTTTCACACTCTTCGGCCTCAAGAGCTTAAGTTCACTTTTTCTTTCTTTCTTTCTGTCGTCCTTCGCACCTCTACTTCTGCTTTCCATTTTCGGACTTCTTTCTCCTTTAGAACCTGAGCAAGGATAGGTAATTGCAGCACGAGTATACGAGGCTAAGGCTAGAGAAGAGGACGTGCTGCATCAACCATAACGATGACGCTCCACCATCTAAAGGGGAACGCTGACAGGATCAATGCAATCAGCAGCTGCCATCGCTACACTGGTGACTCGCGTTTTGGCCTCACCACCACCACCACCTATCACTGTGGGTGGCGTCAGGTTCTGTTTCTTCTCGAGTTTCGGGACGACGCCGAAACGGGTATTTCCTTGGTCCCAGATCTATGTAGTTCACGAGTTAGCGACCGCTTGCAGCTAACTCTGGGAAGATGGTGGAATGATAACAAGGAATTCGAATTTGTGATTTAAAGAATAAGCTGGGGGAAGAGGGGGCTAAGGACTTACGGCGTAAACGCTCTTTAGAAACGTGTCACCATAGATATTGAAAGGCAGGCTGCCACGGCTCTGCACGCCACCGTACCAGTTCAACCCGTCGTCGGTGGGCGCGAACGCGAGGTCTTCCTTCTGGATCAGGAACTCCTTTTTGCCGATGGCGACCTTGAACTCAGGGAGGTCGTCGGCGGCGGTATCTATGGGGAAGATCCAGCCCTGGTTAAACCAATCGTACGTGGCGCCGGGGATCTCCTTGTACAGGTAGTCGACGGCCGTGTCATCTATGAGCAGGAGCGTCGTGCCCGTGTCACATATGGCCGTGGTAGACCCCGTGGGGATTGAAACCCCGTTCACCGAGGCCGATTCCGAGGGTACAGCCCAAAATCCGTCCGACTTGTCCACGTCGACCCAGTGGATCTCCTCGCCTGACTTTTTTACCAGCTCCTGGTCGATGAAACCGAAGGTGTAGAACGACTTGGAGGTGGCGGCGTCGCGCGAGGAGTACAGCGCTGAGGTGAAAAGCGCGGCTTCCTTGGGGATGTCGTCCTGCTTCATCATGTTCTCAACAGGTGTCGCTTGTGGGTCAGCTTTGCCGCCGTCTTGCACCGTGTTCAGCTTGCTGAAGGCGAGGCCGAAGAGTCCGTCACCTGTGTTGCTCACGAATTCTTCTGAGAGCTCATCGGCTGTTTCTATCGTCTGCTTCTTGATTGCCAGGCCACCGACAGTGAGAGTGTCAGTGCCGCAGCTGCCCGAGGCATACGAATTGTCGCCGTACTCAATTTTCTAAGTTTTTCCGGGCAGTAAGTCGTATGTGGTTGATTTCTTAGGGTCAAAAACGTTGTGGTCCTTTTCCTCGGATGAACTGAGCTCTTTGGAGAATATCTATATAAAGAATCAGTTAAGCGGGCGTATGGAGGTAATCAATAGGTCAAATACCGTACCCAGGTATCGGCCGAGCCCGTGTCGAAGTCCAACATGAAGTCCTGGGGAGGCGTTCCCACTGATACTTTGCATAGATACCTGTGAGGTCGAGGGTTAGTGACCAGATAGTGCGGTGGGAATATTCTGAAGTATGTAGTAAACTGACATCATATCGTTTTGCGTGTCTTCTGCTGTGACTTCGCCATGCTGAGAGCCGGGTTCAGGAGCAGACATCTTGACAAGGACTCGTTCTTTGCTAACACGGCCACCGAGGGCAGCTTTCAGACCGGGGACAAGGCCCCTCTGCTTAGGACGTCTGGCTAGGAAATAGGGGCCACTTCTCGTGGGCTCAAACTTGTATTTACGCAGAAGGTAGACATAGGACTATGGCTTATCGTTAGAGTAATACTGTCCTGACTGGACTGGCGTCCCCGGGGGTATGTAATGAACAATGTAGTTTTCTTTACTTACTCTAGGCCCATGGCGCCGGTAGTTTTGATTTAACACTGCTCTGACCTTGGTCAGGCTGAGGTCTCTCCTGAGCTTGTTCTGCGTTGAGTAGACTGCTTCCATGTTTGGCGTTTTCCGCATCAAAGGCGTCAACTGGATCGGCGATGTTATAGCGTCACTGAGGGACTTGGGTAGACTTCAAACAATCGAAGGGCTCCAAAAAGGGAAATCAGATGAAGCTTGGTAATGTTTTAGGTATTTCAGGATAACGAATCTGGGATACTCGCTGATAGGAGAGGCTTGATCTAGAAAGCCGAAGGCAGAATGATAAATGTATGAAGAGGAGACGAAGAGCCTGAGCCTGATTTCACGTATCTGGCCGGACATGAGACAATCGCTCGACTGCTCTTGACTCTTTTGCTTTCGCGCCTTGTTTCAGCACTTCTGAAGAAGGCACGGATTAGAGGTTCCTTCCAACATTAATAGCCATATCTTGCTAGGGTTTGGAAGTGGCGCCATCTGCTTCCACCTAATGCCAAAGTCAGGCCATACGTACTTGGTCCCGAAATCTGCACTTCACTATCACAGTTACGATGTTACATTACCTACTGGGTCCTGAGGCGAAGGCCACCACTAGCTCGATTTTTGAATGAGGGACAATAATCTATAATCTGTGGGTTGCTCTTAGCTACACTTAAAGCGGTTGGATCCCCCTTTCTGGTGATCAATCAGCATTTTGACGATTTGAGGCTCAAGGGATCTTCAATTTGCAGTGAACAAAGCCTTTTACGCCGTTACTAATCCAGCACTCTTCCTCATCGACGAGTGAATTGGCATAGACTACGTCCTCAACAGCGAGGTTCCTACTATGTTTAGCCCGAGCCCCAAGCTTCTACATAGTTCGGGTCAATACAAACTCACCTCTCTAGCGCCCATCTTCTAGTCGTGCCCCTATTGCCACCACTTCCTCGTGCGACGTCAAATTCTTCCGCGACCGGGGGAGTAACCCATCTACCGTTCCTCCAGAAGTACGGGGTCGCGATACTGCCTTCCATAACAGATCCATCACGTTGGTTGATAAGAAGGACCTCTTTCTTGTCGGCAGGATTGTTAATACCGGCTCGATGTCTCGCCCTGTCGTATATAGTCCTATGAGTTGTTTTAAAGTGTGTGAACTCGGATTGTGCCGTACTCTGCCCATCTACCAGTAATTCGTAGTCGAAATCCCGATCGGGAACCCTATCAGCCTTCAGAGCCTGCTGAGCATCGTGACCCGAGGGCGCTGGGAGACATGAAGGAAACAGATTGTTCAAGTGGACCGGCCCCGCTGGGCGTTTTACGATGCCCAAGGTGCCATGTTGATCGATGAGAACCTTGGCTGCACAGGGGGCACTGGCGAGCTCTGGAACGTTGTCTCGTAGGAAGGTCTCTAGGGATTTCAGACCCGCTTCTCCATCAAGCGTCTTGACTGCAGCATCCCAACCCCAATGCACAGCGGCCTTGAGCATACGATCGCGGTGGAAGTCGAGCATGTAGAAAGGAGAGGGCTTTTGATTCCAACCAACATCCGTCGATGAGTGACCAGCTACTTCAAGGAGTCCTAGATCACATCGAATGGTCGTGAACAATTCAAGTTTCTCCATTTTGTCCCTATAGACCTACACCTATCTTGAGGCTCCTTAACATCAGCTTGAGAACATAAAGATTCAGTATATGGCTACAAGGTACAGGATAGTAACCACTACTAAATTAGTGTATAAGAAGGGAAACCATAACAGGAACAGTACTCGACATACATGTGTAGATTTAATAACCGGAATTCTACCAGAGCATGACTAAAAAAGCTCGAAAATGGGATTGATTATCAAACAAAGATTAGATGCCAATACCTACCCACCTACCTCGATTTTATGGAGAGACCAGAGCCTTTTGAAGGAGAACTCAAACCCTGGTTTTAAGCCTAAGTCATCCACATATAATACAAGAACTTGGAATTCTGTGTTCAAGGCTCATGAGCTGTATGTAATAGGTGGGTGTCCCGTCTAGGTAGTCTAGAAGTTGTTTCTGGAAGTGAAGAGGACTAGCCTAGGTAATTGGAAGTAAAGTATTGGGTGCAGATACGCGTGAGCATGAGCTCATAGTGCCCTATCATTCACCAATCACAGGCAGCCATGCTCCCAATAGCCCTGAGGTGTTGTACTTTACGTACACCACAGCTACATCACGCTACGCTGGCGGGCCTTTTGTGCTTCTGGTTCTGCTCTACAGGCCAGCTCCAGGTTGATAGCACAGAGGTGGGGAAAGTACCCAGAGGTACCCTGAACCTGATGCCAAGGCCCAGGTCGCGCTACTAATTTTTTTTAACTTATCACAGCTCCTCCAAAGCGCATCATTGCCGCCGACCGTCTTGTCTGCCAACCTTACCGACCACCACACCCCATCGCCAGTTCGGCTTCATCTCGTCCGTCCGTCCCATTCCCCATTCCTCCCTGCTCGTCTTGTATCACGGCGCCGTGTCGTCGTCTTCCGATCTCTACACCCAGGCATCGTCGTCCACATTGAACCCCTCCTCTAGTATAAGCCACTATTATTTTCACCATGTCTGGCGCCTCTGCAGCACCACCACCTGTGCCGAACCTGGCTAAACCCATTGCTGTTCCTGTCGAGTCGTCCGTCTGGGATCGACTTACCAACTGGGCCTCGGAGAATAAGGCATTGGTCTACACAATTGCTGGCGTTGCCGTCGTTGTTACAGGAGCCGGCGTTGTATACTACCTAAATGGCGATGCGGTAAGCTGTCCCCGCCAACTTTCCCGATCCGCAACTCGCTTGCCATATTGCTTTCCCCCGCTTGGACTAACCCTCGTGTAACGCAATACCAGACGTCGAAGGGACCGGCGCAACCCAAGTTGAGCAAGAAGGAGAGAAGGAAAAAGAAGGAGGCCGATCGCCAGGCGGAGACTGGTCCCAAATCCGCTACTCCTGCTCCGGAACAGCCCAAGCCCGCCACAGTGGAGAGCACCGACGAGCTTCCCGACGTCGACGAGACTACAGTTGCTGCCCTGAGCGCCGAGGAGCGAAACACCCTCGCCCAGAAATTAAAGGCCGCTGGTAACAAGGCGTACGGTAGTAAAGATTATAACAAGGCCATCGACCTATACTCGAAGGCCATTTTGTGCAAGCCAGATCCCATATTTTACTCTAACAGGGCTGCTTGTTATAATGCCCTCAGCGAGTGGGAGAAGGTTGTCGAGGATACAACGGCGGCCCTTACTCTCGACCCCGTCTACGTCAAGGCCCTAAACCGGCGAGCAAATGCCTACGAGCATCTTGAAAAGTACAGCGAATCTCTTTTAGATTTCACCGCTAGCTGTATCATCGACGAGTTCCGTAACGAGAGCAGTGCTACATCAGTCGAGAAGCTGCTTAAGAAAGTTGCCGAACAGAAGGCTGAGGCTATCTTGAAGACGAAGAATCCCAACAAACTCCCGAGCCCGACCTTTGTGTCTAACTATATCCAGAGCTTCCGCGAGAAGCCTAGACCTGCTGGTTTGGAAGATTCCGTGGAGTTGTCCGATGACACCGGAAAAGGTCAGCTGCAAATCGGCCTCAGAGCTATGGAGAAGAAAACGCATGACGGTTATGAAGAGGCAGCCACTGCCTTCGAGGAAGCTCTCGAGCTTGGCGACCTGGGAAAATTCGAAGCACTGGCCTACAATATGCGTGGTACCTTCAGGTGCCTGCGGGGAGCGCAAGACCAGGCCTTGGACGACTTGAATAAGAGTATTGAGCTTGACCCCTCCATGACACAGAGCTACGTCAAACGTGCCAGCATGCATCTAGAGACAGGTAAGATACATATTATTGTCCTATGCGAACCTTGATCTGACAATGATATAGGTAATCGTGACCAAGCTGCTGCGGATATTGAAGCTGCAATCAAACAGAATGCGGATGATCCCGATATCTATTACCACCGCGCCCAACTCCACTTCATACATGGAGAGTGGCAAAATGCCGCAAAGGACTACCAGAAGTCGATTGACCTGGACAATACTTTCATTTTCTCGCATATCCAACTTGGTGTGACACAATATAAGATGGGCTCCGTTGCTTCGTCTATGGCTACATTCCGTCGGTGCATTAAGAATTTCGCCCGCGTCCCAGATGTCTACAACTACTACGGCGAGCTCCTACTCGACCAGGGCAAATTCGACGATGCCATCCAGCAATTCGATACCGCCATGGACATGGAGAAACAGACGAAGCCTATGTCTATAAACGTTTTACCTCTGATCAACAAGGCGCTCACACTTTTCCAACAAAAGTCGGAATTTGCCGAGGCGGAGCAGCTTTGCGAGAAAGCCTTAATTAGTAAGTAGCTCTATATTGCGACGAGTCGAAACACGTATACTTACCAATTCTTGTAGTTGATCCTGAGTGCGATATTGCTGTTGCTACAATGGCACAGCTTCTCTTGCAACAAGGCAAGATCACGGATGCGCTCAAGTATTTTGAGAGAGCTGCTGAGTTGGCTCGGACGCCGGGTGAAATTATAAACGCGTTGTCTTATGCCGAGGCAACAAGAACACAGATCCAAGTTCAAGAGAACTACCCTCAGCTTGCGGCGAAGTTGCAAGGCATTGGCCAGGGTATGGCAGGTGCATTCCCTGGCAGGTAAAAGGCCGGGCTTGCCGGCAAGGATCTTAATTCATATCGACCATTGTTGTCGACATTTGTTAGTTTGTAGCATGTGTACTGGCGCAGGATGATTTGGCGGAACCGCATGGAGGCGTTAAGTTGTACGGCTCTTTGCGAGTTTTGACGAATTCCCCTCACTCATTGGCAGGAAAAGACTTGGCTGGTCTCGAGGACTCTGGCTGGCTGTATTGATAGGCCGGGAGGCTATTATAATGAGTCCAAGTACAACATAATCACATAACTACCCAACACCACTGTACCAAAATACTGTATATATTATTTAGCGATCCGTCCCCCTCCCCTCTCTCTGTACGGGTAGGGGGTGGATGTGACCTGACTTAAGTGTTAGAAATGGTAGAATTACCATGAACATGCCTTGCGTCTGCTGTTTTGTTTCCCGTTTCGTTTTAGTATCGCATGTTAGTATTGCATGTCTATGCGCATGCTTCCGGAAATGGAGTACCCAAGTATGTGTTGTCAGATAAAGCATATGCGGTGGACAGTTGTCACGACCATATAGGCGGAGATATGGGACTTTCTTAAGCATTCACCTGCTGGGTCCCCTTTGTTTTGAAGCGAGGAAACAAGAGTGTATGTTAAGTCGAATTGTATAGAAATGATTCTCACGGTAACGGCGCAGTTCCCGTATTCTTCCTTACTTCCTAGGCATCTATCTTCTTTAGGTCTACAATCGTGTGCGATGAACGTTTATAGTATGTGCATACCTCTAAGTATTAAACGCGGGACAAGTGAGATTGGTTGTTGTTCATTTCTTGATGACAGTAAAAGCTTCCTTTTCCCTGATAATCTGGTGACTTCAATATTTGCAATGAGAAGCAAGAAGAAACACGCATCCATAGCAAACAATATCAAACCAATAAAATGAAATTCTATCCAATCGGACTTGATTGGTTGTTCATACATACATAGCTCGCTAACTATTCGTCCTGCAACTCGGCTCATGCGGAGGAATCTCCGGTAACACAGCAGGATACACGCCCCCAAGCGCAGCCTCTAGCTCCCTGAACGACATGCCCAGCTCATCGGCAACACACGCCGTCTTATGCGCGTTGCCGAAAGCTACGTCTTCGCAGGACCCCGTGGTGGTCGTCAAATCCTTGATCCCGGGGCCCGCGAGGAGGATCTTGCCTCCGCGGAGGACGAGTTCGATATTCTTGGGGGGAGCGAAGATGGCCTGCTCATAAGGGTCCATTGTTCCCTCCTCCTTGGCATCACTATCACCGTCACAATTGAAGATGACGATATCGGCTAGTTTCCCGACCTCCAATGATCCCAGCTCATCCTCGTACCCCGCCACCCGCGCGGCGTTGATTGTGGCCATCTCCCAGAGTAACTTCGCCGGGAGTTCCGCGCCGTAGAGCGCCTTGCTCGTGGACGCTGCGCACGCGGCTTCCCGGCCTAGAGTCGCCGAGCCAGAGGGCAGCCAGTCCGTGCCGAGCGCCACTGTTATCCCAGTCTCGAGGAGGTAGCTCACGTTCAGCGTCGTGCCGTAGAGGGCCATGTTGCTGCGCGGCGACCAGACGACCATGGCGCCCCTGGCCGCGAGTAAATCGAAGTCGGCGTTCGATAGTCCCAGCGCGTGCACGAGGGCGACGTTGGGGGCGATGATATCCGTGCTTAGACCGCCGCCGGCGAGGGCCGGGGTCGTGTCGAAGGCTACGTTGGACAGACAGATGAACTCGTTGGCGGCGAACGTGTCGATGCCTTCGCCTACGTGCGGGATGTACCGGTGGTATCCCGTCGCCGTGACGCTGTCGATGGCGTCTGGGCCGTAGTCGCAGTCGCCTGTGCGTAGGATCCCGTGGCCATCCCTCAGGGGAAAGGTGTCGTAGATTACGACGCGGGGTCGGAGATGTCCGTCGTCTTCTAAGCCGTCTGAGAAGTCTAGATTGCGGGCTAGCCTGGGGACCACTGCGAGTGATAATAGTCAGTTAGTGATTGCGCTTTTTCTATTGCAAAGTATCATGACTCTATCTAATGGGTTATTCGGAACTCTTCGAAGGAGGATCATACGCTCCTTTCACCCCCAAAGCGCGTCTAGAACAGATGCAACACGATTTCACACAGAGAGAGGAACTACTCACTCCCCCCACCGATAACAGACGTGGTCCCCGAGAACAGATGGCGCAGCTCGCCCCACGCCACGGCGTCGACGGCGCTGCCGTTAACAGCGACCTCGCGCACGGTGTTCCCGCGCGCCCCGACGCGCCAGTCGTGCCGGTGGCCCACGCGCTCCCCGATGTCCGGGAAGGGGGCCACGGTCGAGAAGTCGAGGTGCTCGTGGGTGTTGATGAAGCCCGGGGAGATCACGGAGCCCGGGCAGTCCACGATGCTGGCGTCGTCGTAGTAGTAGCCGGAGCTGGAGCTATCATTACCCTTACTTCTATCCTCCCCCCTACCCTTACTCGGGCCTAGTCCGCAGATGTCGCCCACGTAGGCGATCTCGCCCGCCTGCACGAAGACCACGGAAGCAATGGAGTCATGGAACCCCTGGGCGCCGTCGACTGTGAGGACGGTAGCGCCGGTGAGTAGGAGATCGCGCGATAGGCCGCGCTTGAGGACCCGGCATCCTGCTGCTGATGCCGGCTGAGGAAGCAAAGCGCTGGCTAAGAGGAGAGCAAGGTGGTATACGTGGTTCATTTAGATAGCATTGGGCACGATTTCAACTTATTCGCCCCCGATGTGTGGGATAGGAGAAAAAAAGGCTTAACAACGTTTCGATTAGAGATGACTACAACTATTGGTGGATACCTCGGTGAACACCTAGGCTAGGGATGGGGGTATGACGGCTAACCTAAGCTATAGGCGCCTTCACCGTGTTAGCTCTTACAAACAAACACATACCCTGTGGATAGGATCGTGAGCACTCTTTTAGGAGAGGGTATTGTCAATTGTGGGTGCCTACCTCCTACCAACTGCTCCCTCACCTTACCTTAGCAGAAAAATATTCATAGCTGCGTATTTTTGACGTCGCGACGGGGTTGATCCCCGCCAGCACCACATCTCCTTATCGTCTCGCCCAAGATTGAGATGATTCAAAGACTCAGTTGAGAATATGTATTACCCTAAGTACTCTTCACTGGTTGCGCAGAGAGAGGCATGAACCCTACGACTGAACTCAATTAAATTTTCCTCTCCAGCGCACCGCTAGCCATGACGGTGCATGCTGAACACATCACAGAAACTCTCTTCTACTTGTGCTAGAATATCTAAATCGCTCGTCACGCGAAGCTAGGTAGTATTGCGTGCATAACCAGACGATATTGTTGGAAGAAATCGACATGACTTCCATCTCTCTTATGTGTCGGCGCCGGCACTTACACGGGACTATCCAAGGCCTAGCCCTATGACATGGATGAATAATAGTCTAGGGGAGTTCTCTAATCGTACGACACGGGACGATCAACCCGAAGATCTCTCGTAAAAGCCTAGACAATCAAAGAAAAAAGCCAGGCTATATCGCACATAATCGGGAACTCAACTATCGTGGCTAGCTACCTAAGGCATGAGACAGAGGGACGGCGATGTGACCAGCAATCGTCACAGCGACAACTTCAGCTATTACGTCATCTATATCGGATTAGATTTTAGATGCCACCTTACCTAGTTATAGTATTATTTAAGTGCTTGCATATGGCATTCCTTAGTCATGCTAAAGCTGTCAAGACAAAATGGGGGACCAATGATGATACTGGGAGACACTGGGTTTATCGGTTCGGAAGCGCCACCGGGAACGCCTTGGATCCGGTACTGAGCTAGGTACGCAGGGCGTATGCGCCTGTGATGGTCGGCGAAGAGGTGATACTTCTTCGTGTTTCTCCAACATATAAAAATCCTGGCAGAAACCCCTGCGGAAATCCCGAGAAACACAGTCCGTACAGGAGACCAAACGAATACTACCTACGCTGCTCGTCGGGACCGCCTTGGATTACTCTGTTTCTTCGGCATATGGATGCGCCGAGTCCCTACTTTTGTTGCCCCTGTCACGGGGTTATAGCTAAGAATCACCATACAGTACACTATGCGAGTGCAGAAAATGTACAAATAATAGGGGACGGTAGAGAGAAGGGAGGGGTCTCTGATTGCGGGGCACGTCGAGCATGAAGTCGCATCTTGCGCCCCGTCACACATCGTGCCAAGGCTTTGATTCAACAGCCCCGTTCGGGGCAGGCTCTGAAACCACTTGTGGGCGCTGCAAGTTGAGCTTGTTTTCTCCCAGACGGTCCTGACACCTTCGATGCCAGCTGATTGGACCGTCTTGACTCCTGGCTAGCTGCGTCGTCGTAGTGGGGAGCTTGTTGATTGGGACCTTTGTAGGCTTCAGGTATTAGTTGCTTAGGTTAGGGTGGTTAGGCGGCGCTAATAAAGTAGCGCAGCGTGAAGTATGTAAGTGACTGATGATCCCGATCTCTACTGTTCTTCAACATCGAACATTCATTCCCTTTTTCTCTTCTTTTCTCGCCATCATAGTTGTGACCTAGACATTTAATATATCCCGAACAAGCGATTTTCTGACACAGCCAGCCTGTACGAAGCATTGTTTCCCTGTCTTTTGCACCCCTGACCCACACACAGTAGTATCATTCAAGGTGCTTTGCTTGCTACCGAGGTATTACTCATCTCTCGCCTCTCACCTCTACCTAAGCCACACTGTATATACCTACGCTTGCTCTCACATCTTTCAACGTTTCAAAACCCAAGGACAATCTCAAGACGTAAATCATAAACAAGCCACTCACTCACAATGGCCACTACACCTCCAAAATCGGACGGGGCAGATGCCCTATCTGCGCCTAACGGCAAGCCAGAGACTGTTCCCGAACCCACGAAAGAGACAAAGCGGGAGAGCAATGGCGTGGCCGAGCAGAGCCCTCCTAATGGCGAAGACCTCGCCAACCCGCCTCTAGACTTCAAAGGGGAGATCGACACGAACAACGAGCTCCCCTCGATGCAGGTTCTCAAGGCCATAGAAAACTACACCGTCTTCGACCACGCCGGCAAGACTCACCCCTTCAAGAGTCTATACTCGGGCCACAACGTGGCACGGCGCATTCTCGTCATCTTCATCCGCCATTTCTTTTGCGGTGTAAGTTTTATCTCAACGCCTTTACTTTTCTCATCCAGACGATTGCGTGTATCCTGTAAATCTCACCACTATGATATCATATATATTTTTCCAAGGTACCTATATGAGATGTAACAAGAAATATGTCTAAAGGCGAATGAATGAATGTATTAACCCAAAATCTCTTTGTCGCAGAACTGCCAGGAATACCTCCGCGCCTTATCAGCTTCGATCACGCCCGAGGCACTCCTGGGCTTGCCCGTGAGCACCTTTATCGCCGTCGTGGGCTGCGGCTCGCACGAGCTCATCGACACGTACGTCAAGGAGACGGGTTGCCCGTTCCCCGTATACGCGGATCCCACGCGGCGGCTGTACCAGGAGCTCGGGATGACGCGGACTTTCGCCATGGGGACGCGCCCAGCGTACCTGGGGGACAAGACGGTCGCGCACACGGTCGTCTCGGGCATCATGCAGGGCCTGCGCCAGGTCAAGACGGGGCTCGTCACCAAGATGGGCGACTCCCGCCAGGTCGGTGGCGAGTTCCTCTTCGAGCCGGCCTCGGGACTGGTCGAGACGCCCATCTCCTCCCCGGACGGAGGAGAGAGTGAGGAGGGCGCTGTCGAGGAGAAATGCGTCACCTGGTGTCATCGCATGCGCACCACGCGCGACCATGCGGAGATCCCGGAGTTGATGGAGGTTCTTGGTCTGAACGGCGAGGGCCGGCCCACGCGCGACGACAAGAGGTGGAAGAAGGCGCTGTCTGCGAGGAAAGGTACTGGATTGACTATGGCGGGACAGATGGGGCGCATGAGCGTTGATACCACGAAGACGGCGGTTGCCCCGGAGGCTGGCGCTTAAGAATGGAGGGGACGGCGAGAGGGATGGGTGGATGGATGGATGGATGGATTAGTAAAATGGTGTGGTTTGAGCTCTGTTAATGATTTATGATGGGTTAATGTGCAGGGGCTAGAGCGTCATGGCGATAAAACAAATTATTTTGTATCTCTGATTTTGATAGGCGGCATAGTGTTACCATAGGTTCACGTGTAGTAAGTATAATGTGATATTGACTTTTGCTCTTGAGTTGAGGACAAATGACCTTTCTCTTACGAAGTGGATTTGGGATGGCTTAACTAGCATCGGTGGAATTCAGCGAAAAGGGGTGGATTTCATACTGGGCGAGAACTATGGGAGCAGGATCATTTATCTCATCCAAATATTCAAATAGATATTCATACGAATATACCCAAGTAGGTTCCATTCCAATAAGCTTAATATGCCTACCAGCCTACTCCTCCCCCTTTAGCTGGCACCACAAAAGTAGAAAGAGGTCAGTATTGTGACACATGGAAATGACAATATATATAACTCAAGTAAGTTATGTAGATGATTTGCGACCGTTATACCAGATTACCTCGAGCAAGCACGCTCGGGAGAGATAAATAGAAGCCATTGGTATGTATAACAATGGACAGGGTTAAAGGTTTCCCTGGCGGCGATTGCTTAAACACAACTTACATCCCCTACCGGACGTAATGCTCGACGAGGACTCTTATGGAAAACTGGCGCCGTGTTCATTTACTTCCTACAGTTAGAGATCTCCATCAAGAAAAAAAAATAGATTCAGATCAGAAGATTATAAGACATGGGCTCGACATTACTCGCTCGGGCTGAGGAGCACCTCTCTGAAAAGTCGAGCTCTGCCTACTATGTCGCGGTTGGCGACGGCCGGGACCCGGAGAAATATCCCTAACACGGGAAGAACCGTTATTTGAACCAAAACATTATAGTATCCAAGAGGGCGGCATCCCGAGAATCCTTTCAGTTACGCCGCCAGTACATACTCCCTCAAAGTCAAGCGCATACACAGCCCGGGAGGGAACGAAATAACGTTCTAATGGACAGAAAGCCGTTGATATAAACAGGTGCCGGTTCCTTGCCGCGAGTGCCCATCTGGCCACGAGGGAGTACATGGTATAGCCGGAGACCAAATCCTAAAGTAGTAAACGAGAAAGCACTGCCTTTTTTAGCCTCAGACGATTGATGGCCGTGACTAGGTATCTGTGTACTGAGGTAGCTGGCTGGCTGAAATCGGTGTAAACAGGTCATTCCATAGGTCCTTCTTTCACTGCATTTTTAGCTAAATGGAAGAAGGGATTCGGGCGGCTGAGGTAATCATATCGAGCTAAAAATGACAAAGTAATAAGGTTAGGTGGGAGCTGCAACGACGATTGATTTTCCTTATCTCTATGCCCACATCCCATCCCACGGATCAATCAATCACCTATAATATCGGACCAGTCAGCATATAGCATCAAAGGCTTAGAATCCGTACCTTGTATTTGTATGAGATATCATGGAAAGGAACAAAGAGAAGCTATCTCGCCTAGTATCAACACGACGCTTATTCTATCAAGGTGTAATAAATCACTCTAGACAGCTATCCAGCTCGTCCCTTAGCCAAATTCGCAAGAAGAGAATGAAAAGAAGGTAGGCTGAAGCGTAAATGTTGATTCGGTTCCGATGGGCATGCTGTATACTGACGCCCCATGAGCAAAACCATATGGCTCAAGTCAAATCACTCATCATCCGCTTGAAACACTGACAGGACCATGTCATACCTAACCTACTCAGATTGTGGACGACAAATTCCACAGAGGGTGTTTGATATGTAGTACAAACGGAATGGGGTTTCGGGTGACTCATATCTTATGTCCCCTCGTCCCTAGGCCATGGAAACTATGCACAGATGAACGGTATCCCCGGCGTAAGGTTTCAAATATTCAACCGCTCTGCAAAATCTTGAATAGGGATATCACCAGATGTATCATTGCCCCGCTAACCTATTTAACAAAGTACATGTCTGGATGACGACCTCATGCCAGCCCGAAAAGGCGAGTTCGGAAATCCAAAGCGCCGCATCTCCCGCCTCCCCATGCCCCTTCATTATAGTCCTATAGTGACACACGGAGAGGAAAAAAAATAAATAAAAAATACACGCATAAATACACATATATTGTGTACAAAGCAAGAAAGACGTTGGTCGATTCTCTTTCCTTTTGCTGTGCCAGTTGAACCGTCAATCGAAGGGTGCCCGTTCAGAAAGTAGATGTGATAAAAAAAAAAGAAATGAAGAATTATTAGTATAGACTCTAGTCAGTGTCGTAAGGGGATATCTAGGGCGGCCAGTTTCTTTTGATTTTCAACCCGTCATTTGCCGTCTGGATGATGGCGGCGTCGTCGTTCGATACATGCACGAAGTATCGTAGTGAAGATTTGCAGCTCCTTTTGGTCTTTAGTTTCCCGCGGCCGCCTGCTGGGCTTGTGTCACACCGACAGCAACACCGACAACGACTGCAATAATGAGGATAGTGATGAGCAGGCACCACCATTTCCATTTGCGAGCATTTCGGGCGCTGATGATGCCCTTGTGAACTTGCTGGTTACCGCTAGTCAGATGCTGGTTCGTGTCCTCGGCGTTCTTCTCGGCCTGTTGTATGGGCACCTCCTGCTGCTCGACTAAGAGGGCGAGGTCCTCGAACAAGCGAGCCAGTTCCATAAGTGTTTGCTCAATGCGCTGCAATTCATTGTGCCGGGCGCGGACAGCACCGAGAACGGATGACGCCTGGCCAGTCCGGTTGGTGCGAAGCTTAAAGATACGTTAATAAAGCTGCAATGATGACCAGATGCTGTGGTAGGCTGGGGAAGAATACGTACAGCTGTCTGGAAGACGCCCTCATTACCCCAATCGGCTTCCGTTGCCTGACGGACCTCGTCTTCGCTCGCATCGGGATTTACTATGCGGTACTGGCGAGCAATTTGGTCGCGGTAGCGTGATTGGAACGAGCGTTCTTCTTGTTGATAACTCTGTAGTTCGCGTTCGAACTGTGACTTGATATTGGCGATCTGACGCTGCTTGACGGCGCGGCTGCCATCGGCAGTCTGGTTGGCGTCGCTGGTGAGGAACTTGAGCTGGTCACGGATGCCGCTGTTCAGGCTCTGTGTTTCGGCAATGATGCGCTCAAGTTGCTGGGCAGAGGCACCGCTGTCGGCCTCGGCGAGCGACCGCTGGTGGAGGGACGCAATGGTTTGGACATTGTTGGTGAGGGTGCCGATCTCGTTGCGAAGGAAATCAATGCGACTCAGGAATTCTTGCTGCGGCAGGGTCTGCGACTGCTGAGGGTAGTTCTGCATCTCATGCTCCTAAGACAATCGCCTTTTAGTCCAAGGGTGCTGTCGCCGTGTGTTGTTTCATACTAACCTGGCCATACCCATAACCCTGCTCAGCCGAAGGGCCTTGCTGGTACGGGTTGTACGACATGATTGAGAAACGAGTGCGAGAATACGCGCGTCAATGTTGTTCGGAGCCAGTCGAAAATGAAAAACCGAGTCTTGTTGCAAGGTCGAGAGGAAACGGACGGGTGCTTATATGTAGAGGTGCAAATTGCTAACAAGGCGGCCTTGGGAGAACGAGAGGGTGTTTGGAAATTTGAGTCTTGGGTGGAGCGACGGGTTTGCTATGATCTTCAGTTGTTTCGAGCCTCTGAGCCGGGCCTGCTGTGGTACCTGGTTCCTCTACCTACTCAGTACCTATGCACACTACTGCGTGATTGCCATTGGCCTCGCGGCCTGCCAAGAGCACCCTACCTTGAGTGGGTACTTGCGCTCTACCAATGCACTTTCTGTGCTGAGTAGGTACTTAGCAGCCATGGTAGTTGTAATTTCAAGATGATGTCGGACCCCCCTGTAGCTCTGACCCTTTGCACGCTATTTAATCCCCTACAATTTGTCTCCTCTTCACTCCCTACAATAATGGACATTCTCTCATATGAACACTAGGAAGCAAGCCCACTAATCAAGATCGTCACAATCTCCTATATTATCGGACATGAGAACTGGTGATGGCAAGGGCTTGAGCTGGCTGGGTAGCTCATAACTGGACTTGATCTGAGCTGCGGGAATCAACTTGATGTTAGATACGTATATGTATGTCGCCGCAGATCGCATGAGAGACTAACCTGAACAAGGGGGCTACGTAGAAACAAACCAAGCCACTTTCAGGTCCCTTGGCCGGTTTCTCCGCAATCCACAGTATCCACGGAGTATTGCCAGCTGCTTGTCTCTAAGAATAGTTACAGCCTTTCCGCAGTGGCAAAAGATGGCGTGTTTGTACACAACGAAGAAGATTGCTGCATAACAAGCTGTGGCTGCGAGCTCTGGGTCTTTAACTACAGCAAATACAAACCTACCATTACATTGGATCTGGGTAAGGTTCGGAGTATGCAACCATATGCTCTGAGTGGCGGTGTAGATATGCTCGTGTCATCGGTTAATCATGTGGCGGGAGACGCTGTGGCAGTGTCTAATAGAGATTTGCATGTAATTGGTGGCATGTGGGATTTGCAGTCGCATCTAATATAGAACAGAGGTGGCAGAGATTTTTATCGGATCATGAATTAAACTCAATAGCCAAACTGTCGCTGGCTTTGAATAGATGACTATTTGGACACCAAAGCTGTAGAGCCCAGAACTTATAGATCTCCTCCTCGGCCGGGTCAAGATTTATCCCAGCCTTCATAACCCCCCTTGTCGTTACGACGAGCTGTAAGAGGAGGCAAACACAGGCTGTTATCCTGTTGTGCCCTGTCCCGTCTCTCCCGTCTCCCCCGTCTCTTATATATTTAGCGTAGAGTACACATATTCTGAAGGAAAGTAGATAAACCAATGATCGTATAGAAATTGAGTCGCACACTTTCAGTGGCTCTTATCATATACTGTGCGATTTGGCTGCTAGAAACTTTATGAGGATCCTAGCGTGATCTGCTTCCGCTAGGTTAAACTCCGTGGCAGCCGCTGAAAAGTATTGCGAGAACAACTGCGGCGCGGGCCGGAACAGCATAACTCAACGATCTGCTTCGGGAACAACTATCTATGAGCTTTTGCGCTTTTCTGGTTAAAGCTATAAGATGTCCCTGGTAGCAACCACCGAAGACAGCTCTTCTCATGTTCAGTGTTTATCTTGATTCTACGAAGAGACCTGGCGCTCGTCGCCTTGCGGTGTATCTTTATAATCTGTAGTCGCGCCGAGGCGTGGGACTCAGAGATAATTCTTCTTTCGACTAGTCCGCGTGTAATTGGTAAGAGCCCATTCAACATCACCATCGCGCTGGTCAAGCAAACCGGCGCGAATTTGAAACGGCTTCATCGACATCCTCGGTCCAACCTCGCTCAACTCGACCGAGTCATAGCTACGGTCAATCGGTCAGCAATGTCTACAAACAGCTATATCACAGCCAATTTGGAAGTGTACAAGGAAAGTAGCTCGTAGTATACAGGAGAAGGACTTGAGATACTTACCCAGTCTGTACGAAGACGTGGTGGCGAACCTGTTTAGAGACCAAGTTAGTGATATCGTCATGTGGGGGGGGATACAAGGACACAATGACTATCATACCTCTATTGTGTCATCGATATTCTTGAATGTAATTACTCGCGATCCGAGAGATTTGCTGGTGGCGGCCTCACGAGGGGGCCAGATATGCTGGAGAACTTTCACTATGCGCTTACCTAAGGGTGTCGTGAAACCTAAGGATATGGTGAGTTAAGGTTTCTGACTAGAGGGAAAGATAATTATTACCTTCAAATATGAGATGCCTAAAAACTCCCAGAGTTAGTGCACATTTCTCGTTATAAGATGTGAAGGCTCTCAAGTGATACAGAGGCAAATGGAGAATTAAAAATGTTCAAGAAAATATGTTCTGGGAGGGTAAAGTTTAGACTGCGCTCTTCCATGGAACTTACGGATAAGACTCGCTGACTGTGCCTCGTATAGTATTCGGGATGTCGTGACGTAGTACCACGTTATGCTTACCTCCAGGTTAGCTCCTTCATCATCCAGGGAATCACCTCCAAACTCACCAGGGAAAACGACACTGTTGGCCCGAAAGGAAAATGTGATAATGTGAGGCCCGTAGGTTGACCTCTGTGTTCATGCAATAACTGTCCACTATTGTTAGCTATCTGAATCAAACTATTGAAACTGATGCTTACTATTATGTCGCTTAACCCGGCAGATTGCGCAGACTTGACAAGTTCAGGGAGAATAGTACCACCACGATTTAACTTCAAGGCTCAAAGTCAGTAATGAATAATGGATGGGTGAGTCAGATTCTACTAAGCGCTTTGAACTAAACTTACACGAATACCTGTTGGAAGAAGTAATCGAACTTCCTTGCTAAAGGCTATTTCGGACTTAGCATTTGTACCCTGGTACAATTCCGGGCAGACCTACCTTGAAGCCTTGTTGAAGGGTCGCGCGAAGTCGTGATGAGCACGCGGGGGTCTACTAGGCCAGAGAGGTGTTGGTATTCATCGTCTAGTTCTAGCTCTTCTTGAAGAGACCGATCTTGGGCCGACTCGTCATACTGGAAGTCCTTTCGTAGAGTTTTATCGTTCGCGATGCTAGGATCGAGAGGTCGGCCGCTTGCGAGTGCAGCGCGTAGCTTTGATCTTCGCTCTGAAACCTCAGCATTCTGCAGAAGTATGGCTTTCCGGTAAAGGAAATCCCTCCTCGCGCGAGCGTTTTTGCGAATCATGACGGCGACTGAGGTTGGGATCTAGTCTGGGTAATCGTTGCTAGTTTCGAAAGCGGCGTTAAAGTCGAGATATCGCAATTCTAGTAGCAAAGTGCCTCCCACAAGAAGAGAATAACCGGCGTTTGTTTTGTCCGTGAAAGGCGTTCGTCGTTGGGAGTAGGTACGGTAAGGCGATTGATGTAAATCTCTAAAGCTGGATGTTGACAATATGAACCCGAGATAGGTACCTAGGTATCTTTTAGCCGTCGAGAAATTTTGGCGGGGCTTATCAGCTACCTAGGTTAGGTTAGGTACACCTTCCCGAGGCTAGCATCAGCAGGTAGAGATACATCTACCGAGCATCTGACTGTAGGGGCCGCCTTACTTATCCACGCCAATGCACCGGCTGTAAGCAGCCTATAGGCGCCTCTGCGCTGGACTAGCAAAGCAGGCAAGTACAGGCTACATTGAGGCGGGCTGCAGTGGTTAGCGTGCTATTGTACGTGCCCTTTAGTGGGCCAGGCTCTTCAGGGAAAAAATGATTAGGTTCCTCTATCAGCCTATCGCCTTTTATCGCTACCTACTTAACCTTAGGGACTAGTGTAGCTTTGGATTGCGACGAACGGCGGGATCGCAAACACAGGTGACCCCAAACTTTCCTTCCACCCACGCCCACGTCCACGCCCACTTCGTGGTGTGAATTATATCATCCTTCCCGGCCCTCACCTTCGCCTGCCTTTCTCGACGCAACGCCACCGTGGCTTGTACCGCTTCTCATTCGCGCTGAGAGACCTACATTATCAATGATGTGACCTGGTGCTTTTCACCTCGCTGAATCGCAAGCAGAGCCCACCTATAACCGCCACCCACTATTCCCTCCATATCGACAGCCTCTTTGTCTACGCACCCCTCCCGCATCAAACGCATTTACACATATTTGAAGCCGACACCAAGTGAGACAAGTCTGCTGGCGCTCAAAGAATTGCTCTTCGTCGTCGAAGACCCCTGGGCACGGCGACTCTGCCGAATACGCTTCCTCCGAAATTGACCGTCCCTGCCGCAAAGCAGTCCGCTGGAGACATGGACGCCTTTACCCATCTCGGAAACCACCTTGTCTCTAACTCCGCTACTACGATCAATGCGGGCGAGGATGATATGTCCACTCTCGATCCCGATGAGAGCTTGCTCTTTGGCAAGTATAACGGTCGAGGTGGATTAGGTGGCACTAGGCGCCAGACCGACGAGGACGACAACGAGACCGAAGCCTTCGACGATGACAACGAAAGCCTAGCCAGTGTTCCCATCGACGCTCTAAAGGGCCTCACTGTCAAGGCGCCTGAAGAGGACAAAGCACTCCCTCCCCATGCTTGCGCATACTGCGGTATTCATTCGCCAAGCTCCGTCGTTAAGTGCCTTGCCTGCAATAAATGGTTTTGTAGTGCACGAGGCAACGCAAGCTCGTCCCATATTGTCAATCATCTCGTTCGAGCCCGCCATAAAGAAGTCCAGCTTCACCCTCAATCCGCCCTCGGCGATACCACTCTCGAGTGCTACAACTGTGGCACGAAAAATGTTTTCCTTCTTGGGTTCATTCCTGCGAAGTCTGACACCGTTGTCGTTCTCCTGTGCCGCCAACCGTGTGCCTCCGCCCCATCGTCGAAGGATATGAGCTGGGATATTTCCAGATGGCAACCTCTTATCGAAGACCGTGCATTCTTGAGCTGGCTCGTCTCTGCGCCCTCCGACGCGGAACAGCTGCGCGCGCGTCACCTCACCCCGCCACAAATTGCCAAGCTTGAAGAGATGTGGAAGGACGATGCTAGTGCTACTGTTGCGGACCTAGAAAAGGCGGCTAGTATCGACGATGATCCGCTCCCTGTGCTCCTGAAGTATGAAGATCCCTATCAGTACCAGAATATCTTCGGCCCCTTGGTCAAGATGGAATCCGACTACGACAAGAAATTGAAGGAGGCCCAATCTGAGGATGGGTTGATTGTTCGATGGGATGTCGGCCTCAACTACAAGCATGTAGCGAGTTTCACCTTTCCCAAATTAGAATCCGGCGATGTGAAATTAGCAGTTGGCGACGAAATGCGGCTGAAGTACAAAGGCGAATTGCGTCCGTCTTGGGAGGGCGTTGGTTACGTTATCAAGATACCAAACAACCAGTCTGACGAGGTGTCCCTAGAACTACGAAAGACCGGCAATGATAAGTCTGTCCCAACCGAATGCACCCACAACTTCTCAGCCGACTACGTCTGGAAGGCCACCTCGTATGATCGTATGCAAGTCGCGATGAGAAATTTCGCTGTAGACGAATTTAGCGTCTCTGGATACATCTTCCACAAGCTTCTTGGCCATGAGGTCGCCGCTGGACCTATGAAGACTACGCTGCCTAAGAAGTTTAGTGCCCCAGGTCTTCCGGAGCTGAATGGCAGTCAGATTAGTGCTATCAAGGCCGTCCTCAGCACTCCTCTCAGTCTCATTCAAGGTCCTCCTGGTACTGGCAAAACTGTCACCTCTGCCACTATCATCTACCACCTTGCTAAGCAAGACAATGGGCAAGTTCTCGTTTGCGCACCGTCTAACGTCGCAGTAGATCAGCTTTGCGAACGTATCAACCTCACAGGTCTCAAAGTTGTTCGATTGACAGCAAAGTCTCGCGAGGATGTGGAATCGTCCGTCAGCTTCTTAGCCCTTCATGAGCAGGTTCGTATGCTCGACAGCAACCCAGAACTGATGAAGCTGTCTCAACTGAAAGGAGAGTACGGAGAGCTTTCGAGTCAAGACGAGAAAAAGTTCAAGCAACTCACTCGAGCCGCTGAGCGCGAGATACTTGGCAACGCCGATGTTGTATGTTGTACGTGCGTTGGTGCCGGTGACCCGCGCCTGGCCAAGATTAAGTTCCGTAACGTATTGATCGATGAGTCCACTCAATCCGCCGAGCCGGAGTGTATGATTCCCCTTGTTCTTGGCTGCAAGCAGGTCGTTCTCGTCGGAGATCACAAACAATTAGGTCCGGTCATCATGAACAAAAAGGCCGCCAAAGCTGGTTTAAACCAGTCCCTGTTCGAACGTTTAGTACGACTAGGATTCACCCCTATTCGACTCAATATTCAGTACCGTATGCATCCCTGTCTTTCGGAGTTCCCATCGAACATGTTCTACGAGGGATCACTACAGAATGGCGTTTCAGCTCCTAGTCGAATTCGCAAGGACGTGGATTTCCCCTGGCCTGTTGCGGAGATGCCCATGATGTTTTGGTCGAATTTAGGCAACGAAGAAATCTCTGCATCAGGAACGTCTTACCTTAACCGAACGGAAGCTTCCAATGTTGAAAAGATCGTGACGCGCTTCTTCAAGGCTGGAGTCCGCCCTAGTGATATTGGTGTCATCACTCCATACGAGGGTCAGCGAAGTTACATTGTAACGACAATGCAAAATACGGGCACTTTCAAGAAAGAGTCATATAAAGAAGTTGAGGTCGCCTCAGTTGATGCTTTCCAAGGCCGTGAGAAAGACTTCATCGTCCTGTCTTGCGTGCGCTCTAATGATAACCAAGGCATTGGGTTTATGTCCGATCCTCGTCGATTGAACGTTGCTCTCACCCGTGCCAAGTTTGGTGTTGTCATAATTGGCAACCCCAAGGTTCTCTCTAAGCATGATCTGTGGCACCACCTCCTCGTTCACTTCAAGGAACGAAAATGCCTGGTGGAAGGACCGCTGACTAACCTACAAACATCACTACTCCAATTTAGCCGCCCCAAGAATACCTTCCGTCAACGTGCCCAGCAGTCTTCATATGGTTCGCACGGCTATTCAAACGGTCGTGCAAACCATAATTACACTGCTCATCACGGACAACACCGGCATCACGACCTGGAGTCTAGCTCAATGGTTTCCTACATTCCAGATGATGTTTCCAGCATACACAGCTCCGCGCTTGGTGGTGCTGCTCTGGGCAATACCGCCTTCCCACCAATGTTCTCCAACTTCAACCCTGAGCAGTGGCCTGGCCTCCCCGGCTTTAATGCCGCATCTAATGGTCGGATGGGCAACAAAGGCCGTGGTCGTGGTACTGAAAGCGTTGCTGGCGAAAGCGTTGCGACATCGGAGTATACCGATGCTTCGTCGAGTGTCATCGGTGCTAAAGGAGTTGGACAGGGTGGTGCAAGCCTAGGGGCTGGCTTGGACGCCCTTCGCGCGCGACCAACTTCTTACACTCACAGCGACCGTCTTAGACAACATGTTGCTGACAACTCTGGTTATCCTGGCTATACGAATGGCTTCCGCCGGCGCGTTGATGACGATGAGAAGTCTGTCAGCACGGCTTTTGCTAGTCAAATTGGCAGTGGTTTCGATTGACTTCCCCGTGACTTGACAAAAAACTTGCGTTAAGTTTACTACACGATAACTCAATAGTTAGAAGGTCAACTCACATTGTGAAAGTGACGTCTAATTACACAGTTGCGTAGACCAAGGACGAACCCCGGAATTCGACCGTGGCTTAGTTTTGTACGCCCCGCGAAGTATCCTACCGCTGGCGCAGACCCACAGAGGCTTCCAAAGGAGGCCTATCTGGTCATATTCACAGCTATCTTGCCAAACAAGCAATTTAGCGGGGGTATCACTCCCGTGGCCTGTATTCAAGGTTATCATGGCACCTCATAATGGCGAGTGGCGATAGCCATACGATAGCCTAACTGGCACCACGAAAGGAGATGAAGAATGGGCACGGCAAACTTTAGGGTTCACAGCGGTGTGTATAACACAGCTGATGCGATGTCCAGTAAATACCGATGGCTTCCTCCTCCTTTCACGGGCTACACCATGGGTACCCGACTCTTCACTATTCCATTGGCTGGGACGAGGAGTGCAGCGATCACTCGTCCGCTCATGGCAGAAGAACGGAGCAAGACATCGTGGTTTCGCCACTATAGCGAAATGGCCAGTCGAGCATAATTAACCAGTCGCGGCGCAGGCACTTCAGAAACTCGCCTCATACCGCGAGTCGAACGAAGGTTGCAATTTGGAATTTAATGTTCACCACAACTAACTTACCACTCAAAGTATCTGAGTAATGCTCAAGTTATACGGATACCTGAAGGTAGACATGTCGCTCATTCACATAATCGAGAAACAATAAAACTAGTCACTCCTTAAAACTTTGTCTGTCTGTTTGGTATATGTGAGATGTGTTACTGGTTCGTGATTGTAATAAGCCTACTGTATTATTGATATGGCCTGTTTTCGTTTTGACGTGACTGCAAGAATCGTATAGCTTCTTGAAATATGATAGGTAGAGCACCTTCAGGGAAGTAATTCGTTCGAGGTGAACATCTACGAGTATCCTTATTGAGTGGGGGAATATATACTAGCCCCTATCACAACCGCTAGTGTTTCCGGTTTCTAGGCAGCTACTATCGCCTACACAGCTCTCCATTTGGGGCAGTTATGTTTCACTCTTACAGATCTGCGGCTTCTGCCACGCGTGATTTGGACTAGGGGCGCTGGATTGACCTGGATAGGGATATACATATATATATATCTACCTAACTGAGGATTTCACTGCCGTGTAACTAGTCGGTTAGGTAGTAGAGTCGGTGCAGAAACAGGGGGTATACCCCCAGGCTCCTCTTTTGCATGAGCAGGAGTAAGTAGGTCTTTATGTCCATGAGTAAGTGAATGAGGGAGTAAGTAAATACCTAAGTAAGCAACTAAGAAAGTAAGATACCTCTTATGAGTTATCACAGAGTAGAGTAAGTACATATGAACAATAATACAGTCTGAAAAAGGGTCGATTTTAAAAAACGAAAATATGAAGGCGTGAATGTAGCTTGAGAATTGTATATATCTAGATTGTAGATAGTTGCAATAAGTTTGATGAGGGACGAAAAAGAGGGCCCTTCGAACACGACTTGGTACGTTTCGGACGTCGCTCTTAAAAATTTAATCGTTTCTATTGTATGGTATATATGACATCTCGCCAAGTCCGCTCAGTCTAAACAAACAAACCACGAGTACAGTATTCCCTCATCTCAGCTAAATTATGTATCCATTTCACATTCCGGTCATATCCCCTTGGTTCATGGTATCGCCCGAACTTGCTTTCCCGTACTTGCACGTAGCGAGTGATCTGGCTAAGAGGATGGGGGAGGAGGAGGGTGACTTCATTCACTCTCTAAACTGCAAGACCTGATTCCTGGGTGTCAGGAGTAACAGTTGTGTGGGTTGAATAGGCTAGGTAGCCGGCGTGCTATTAGCTACCTCGTTACGACTATCTTATTTCCTCCAAGGAGCAGTACGCCGTGCTGGTATTATCAGTCAGAGATTTGCTACCAAGGCAGAATGTCATCGTCTCAAAAGAGCCGCTGCCCCGACTGATTCTATGCTAGGAGCGAGTAGTGATGACCTAGCGTCGTTTGTCTGTGTGTTTCTTTTCACCAGCACATAAGGGCTGGGTTCCGTGGTATCTCAGTGTATCCAAATTACTATACGCCCAGTTGCTTAGGTTCATCACCCGTAATTATTCGGAACTTGACGACGAATCGGACTTCTAACCGACTTTAACGTAGTTTCCTAGAATGTAATTTCTTAGCGCGTCATAGCTTTGATATTTGAGGTGCCGGACGAGCTTACCTGGGAATTGACCCTGTCGGCCATTGATTTTACCTGTCCACCACTCATTCTCGTTATTTGTCCTAGTAATGATCTCTATTACATCACCAGCCCTAAAACTCAGGTCGCCCTCGGCTTGTGCAGAATAGTCGTACAGCGCAGTCACCGTCTCAACAGCCTGTGCCCCGGCTAATCGGCTTGGTTTTGGCTTTGGTGGAGGGGGCTTGGGCTTCCCTGCCGCTGCCGCTGATAAAGCCGTTGCGGGGTTAGGACTGCCCATAGACGGTGCTATTGGGAACTTGGAGGGAAGCGCGGCCGCAGAATACGGCGGCGGCGGGTTCTCGCCAGGTTCGGCTTGTGCTTGAGCTTGTTGTCCGTACTTGAAGGAAGAAGCAGGGCTCGGCGATACGGGTGGTGGGGATGTGGCTGAGGATGCCGTGCCTTGGGTAAGTAGTCCGGCCGAGCCATTACCTGCTTCGATAGCGGCCGGCTTGTTTCCATACTTGGGTGGCTTCTGGCGACCGCTCGTCTTGAAGCGCACAATGGTCAGTTGCTCGGCCTGTTCCTGTATATCACCCCGCTTCTCCAAAAAGGCTTCTTCGATATCGAGGTTTAGATTGAAGTAGCCAATATCGCACTGCTGCATCTTCTCGTGCAGGGTGTAGAAAATGTTCAATTGCATATAGTAGAACGACTGGAAGAGAGGCTGAATGAATTCGCGCTCCAGGTGGAAGAGCTTAGGAAGTTCTTCTTTCAATAGATCGTTGAAGTAATTGTACTCTTGTGTGGACTGTTCTAGATCGCTTTCGGCCTTCCATATGGCCTTCTCATCCTTGGCTGACTTTTCTTTCTTTTCCTGCAGCTTCTTCAACGTGGTTCGGTGGCGATCGTAGTCGAGTTGCTTGTGGTCGCGCTTCACGGCAGTTTTCCGAATGACCTTGAGAACGTCAAGCAGCTCATTTGCCGGACGTACAATGCGCGTATCAATCATCTCGAGTTCAGGAGCAATGGTGTCCTGTAGGTCTTTGACTACGGCCTCGTATTCCTCACAAGCGCGGATGCCCTCGGGATTGCCATGAACAACGAGCGAATCGGGGTCCGACACGCGGCCAGATATGGGCTTGTAAATCTCGGTCATGGCTTTACTGAATTCAATCTGGTGGTTCAGCATACCATTAATGGCATCGAAGTATTTTTGACTCGCATCGTGGAGGCGCTTCGTCTCGGACTCGAGTTCCTGGAAACGGCGTTCCGAGTCGATGAAGACGGCATCTTTGGTATGCTCGCCAATGTTGAATTTGGCCTTGAGCTGTTGCGGTGCCTACTCGATAGTACTCGCGTTAGCATCTTGACTTGTGCGACGCAATCAACGTAGTTACGAGGACGAGAAGAAGAATAGGAAGACGGGCTGAGGAAGCCGAGAGAGCCGAGCCGAGGGGGTGAACTTACGCGGACAACGCTCTTTTGGAAGCCCCGGAAGCTCATGTCTTCTGAGGCTGGTGCGGCAGTCCGTTACCCAGCCCGACAATTTGTAGTACTCGCGTGCGCGGAAGCGATTGGGTTGGGCTGAATTGGGTTTGTCGCGCCTGAGGGTCTTTCGAAGTCGGTTGATGTGCGAACGACGGTAATGGCGGGGTTTTGCAGAGGGCGGGTCCGTATCCTGTAATAGTCTGTCTGTCCGTTCCTTATAACTTGCGCCGCTATTCCTATCTAGTGTATATTCTCTTGCGATGCAATGCGATGCGATGCGATGCAGTTCTCGGATCAATATACAAGAAATACTGGCTAGGTGTTCTCGGTAGGCAACAGAATAAACTTTAGTTGTACGGCGGGTGGACAAAGAAGAAGGATGACAACTTGAGTGTGTGGTAGAGAGGAGCCAAGAATAACGCTAAGATCCTGCTGTTATGCTATGTGCAGGCGGGCAGTAGAGAAATGTGTGAAGCAATATGTTGTGTTGATGTAAAATGTGATGCTGTTGGGTGCGTGGTGTGATATATGTGGTATATGCGGGAATCTCCCCTTGCAGATGAATGGTCGACGAGGTTGAAGTTCTCGTGGCAGTGCCAGAGGATTTGAGGTAGGTAAGCTGTATGTAAGTAAGGTGCTGTAGGTTAGATGCCCAAGCCCGTCGTCATCGTGTGGCTTGGCAGCGCCGAGAAGGAATAGGCAGGGGATACTAGTAGCGAGTCGAAGGGTACAGAGAGGCTGTTAAAGCTAAGTTTTAAGAGGGAATTACTACCTAGGTACTTAGTGAGCATAGGAAATCTCTAGCAAGCTGGGTGTATTGTATTACTTAATTGTGAATGTATATTGTATTTTGCTCAGGTCTATTAAAAATAGGGAATTAAGAATAATAGTAGGCATTGAGTCTTCTATCGTGTGGCTTGTTAGCTACCTACCTAGTAGGTAGGCACCTACTGCAGCAGCACTGTCGGTACTTCCAAATTAGAGTAGGTATGCAGTATACTTCCCGGTTAGGTCGGCTGGAGGCACGAGGTGTTTTGGCGCATAGGGCAGGCTTCTCTGTTGTTCTACAACTACTACTAGTAGTGCCACTAAGAGTCCCTTGCAACGTCATTCCTGGCCCCTCCCTCCCATTCCAAATTATGACGGCATGATCGGGTTGGCTTGTCGGGGTCTGTCGGCGCTTGCCAGCTGGGACGACCGACGGGCTTGATCTTGGCACGCTGTCAGAGAAGACTTACCTAAGCTCCCCGCGGTCGGGAATGGCTTTGTGCCCTAGCTTAACCGCTCAACCGATATCGCCGAGCTTCGGTGATAGCTTAGCTTAGTACGGAGTATCGACCTTAGACGGAGCTTTTCGATATTTTTGTCAATTTCGCCTCTGTCCACCTCCTCAACCGACCCCCATCCTCTTCTCATCAACATCCCCATCCCTCCATACTTATCATGGCCAATGTAGCAACCACAGCCTTGAGGCGGGCCTCGCGCCTCGGTATCAAGCCATCTTTATCTATCGTCCCTTCGCGGCCGTCCCCCTCTCTACCCAGATTATCCATTGCCGCCGTGTCCAGGACGGCGCGGAGAGGCTATGTCTCGGAGACAAAGAGAGACAATGCCCAGGTCGAGACTGCCATCAGGTTAGATAAGAAGGACTTCATGAACGAGAAGGGCGAGCTGGTCATGCCCGGCTCAGGAAGTGCTCTGAGTGCGGTCGGCAGCCCTGTCGCTGAAGTCCTCAAGGACGCTAAATTGATGGATGAGGGACAAAGACCCATCTATCTCGATATGCAGGCCACCACACCCGTCGATCCCAGAGTATTAGACGCCATGTTACCCTTTTTTGTCGGCGTATTTGGTAATCCGCATTCGCGGACACACGCGTATGGATGGGAAAGTGAGAAGGCTGTCGAGGATGCTCGCGAGCATGTGGCGAACCTCATCGGTGCCGATCCGAAAGAAATCATCTTCACGAGCGGCGCGACCGAGAGCAACAATATGAGCATCAAAGGCGTCGCTAGGTTCTTTGGCCGCTCGGGCAAGAAGAAGCATATCATCACAAGCCAAACTGAGCACAAGTGTGTTCTCGACAGTTGCCGACATCTGCAAGATGAAGGCTTCGAGGTTACTTACTTGCCCGTCCAGAACAATGGCTTAATAAACATGCAAGAACTCGAGGCTGCCATAAGGCCGGATACCGCGCTTGTCAGCATCATGACTGTGAACAACGAGATTGGTGTTATCCAACCTATCGCCGAGATAGGCCAGTTGTGCCGGAAAAACAAGGTCTTCTTCCACACCGATGCCGCCCAGGCCGTGGGCAAGATACCTCTCGATGTGAACGCGATGAACATCGATTTGATGTCCATTTCGTCACACAAGATCTACGGCCCCAAAGGAATTGGTGCCTGCTACGTCCGGAGACGACCTCGAGTGAGGCTAGATCCTATCATCAGTGGTGGTGGTCAGGAACGTGGTCTGCGAAGCGGTACCATCGCCCCGCCTCTTGTTGTCGGATTTGGTGAAGCTTGTAGGATTGCTAAAGAGGATATGGCGGTAAGTTTAGCTTTGTTTTACTACTTATCTTATTACCTTTTACTCGAATTGAGTTCTATGATGAACCGCTTTACACATGCATGGCTTGCTGAATTCCTTGACCGGAGTTACTTTGTTGACACGCAGCACACGCGTCTGATTTTATCTTTTACGCTTATCTTTCCCCTCCGTCTTGGCGCCGCTTTTTCCCATGACTAGGCTGACGACAGCGCATATAGTATGACTCAAAGTACATTAAATCGCTCTCGGATCGGCTCCTCAAGGGTCTCTTGGCTCTAGAGCACACAGCGCAGAATGGTGATCCCAACCATTTCTACCCCGGCTGCGTCAACGTTTCGTTTGCCTATGTCGAGGGCGAATCGCTTCTCATGGCCTTGAAGGATATTGCATTATCATCAGGCAGTGCATGCACGTCTGCATCGTTAGAGCCAAGTTACGTGCTGCGAGCGCTAGGCAACAGCGACGAGAGTGCCCACAGCAGTATCCGGTTCGGTATCGGCCGGTTCACGTCGCAGCAAGAGATCGACTACGTTCTCAAGGCCGTGCAAGAACGTGTTACCTTCTTGCGAGAATTAAGTCCACTATGGGAGCTTGTCCAGGAGGGTATTGACCTCAACACGATTGAGTGGAGTCAGCATTAGCCAGTATGGCCCCTGATTTCCATTTTTGGCAAGCAGATAAATGCTCTGTAAAATATTATTTCATCGGTTTCATGGAGTTTGGTAATCGGTTAGGGAATTGGGGCATTAGCATCTCTCGGCGTGTCTAGGAATTCGCCGGCCACCTTCGTTTCCCCTACGTTAGTTAGGGGTGGGCGGACCAGATACCATTCGTTTGCAGCTGAACGGAAAATACAGCTCACATTGGGCAAATAACAAAAATTGATGGATATGCTCTCGTTGGTTGGGCATGGTGATAGTGGCAGAGTCATAATTACGAATGCCCGTTCAATTCACTATAGTTAGCGCCTCGCAGGCCTGAATCAAAATACCCCCCCAATTGTTACAATTTCTCGTCCAAGTTTTAACCTTCGTGCTGTGCATGTTCCGTAATTGTATGTGGGAATGTCTTGGGATTATGAGGTTATAGAGTTGGTACACGAAGCTGGTTTTATGTGTCAAACTTGTGTTTCAGTTTGTTATATTCCCTCACCCCCTTCACCAACATCTGTTGGGTGATGGCCGGTATAGGCGGTATCCAGTTTTCATATATCGCAATGAAAGCATTGAGGGATCACTAGGTAGGTAAGTAGGTAGGTAAGTAGGTAGGTAGTACGTATCCGCGGGTGCTAGAATCGAAAATGATGCCATACTGCCTAATCGCGTGAAATCACATGCAGCCCGCGCCGCTACCGAACCAGGAACATCCTGAACCTAGACTAACCTGGTACATCGGAACTTACCTATCCTTTCAAGGGACGGGAGCAGGACATGGATGCAGATGGACGTACATTTTTTGTAGGTATAGTGCGTGAGTGCGAGACATGAAACTCAGAGAAATGTACATCGTGAGGTAGACAGTTTGCTAATACAAGCAATTACCACTCAGGTGAGAGGTAAGTACTAAGGGAGGTACCGGCGGCTCCCTATGTACATCTGGGCAGATGTGACGGCAGGTAGAGATCTGGAACCACTGGCGTGGGGAAGGTGTACCTACCCAGCTAGTATCACAGACCCGGGGCTATGACATCATAGCGAACCGGGTAGCTTTGACAGCTCTAAGCCATGTCTTGGTCAGTCTTGGTCTTGCACAAACGCCTCCATCATCACTTCGATCGAGAGGGTTCTTTGGTCAACTGGGTATTTTCGCTTGGTCGGACAACGTTTATAAAAGCTGCCGTCTTCTGCATCCTATTTCATCTTTCCCCTTTCTCTCAACAACAAACACAACCACAGCAAACCATCACCTACTATCTACCTAAGATATTCAGTCACAATAACACGTTCAATTAATCAATCCATTCTTGGCCAATCAAATACCTGCTTCATCATGTCTTCCAACGACAACACCTCCACTTTGAAGGCCACTATTGATGGTGTCACCGGCGCTGTCCAGAACGCCATAGGTAGCATCACTGGCAGCAATGCGGATCAGGTATGTTTAGGAATCTCATCTGTGTCCATCAATCAATCGATTGAGACTAACCACGATGTTCTCTAGACCAAGGGCGAGGCCAAGCAGCACAAGGCTGACGCCGAATACGATGCATCACAAGCCACAGTCAAGGTCCCCGGTTTGACAGCCTCATCATCCGGCGCGGTCGCCAAGGATGACCCCGACCGCTCCGCCGGCAAGTACAACCAGACCGTAGGCTCGGCCAAGGAGGCAGTCGGTGGACTAGTCGGCTCAGAGGTATGTGTATATTATCCAATGATTCTTAATATGTCGACATGGACTTAAGCTGACATTTTCCCCGTTCTAGGCTCTCAAGGCCGCCGGCCGCAACCAGCACAAGGAGGGTGAGCAGCAGGAGGCTAAAGGCCAGGTCAACGACTACGTCTCGGGCGTCGGCGACCGCGTCACCGGAACCGTGGGCAGCGCTGCCGCTGGTATCACCGGCAACAAGAAGGCCCAGGCGGATTTCCAGGAGCAGCACGACACGGGCAAGACGCAGCAGCGCGGCGCCGAGCACGATATTCAGAAGAAGGCCGATGCTGAATACGACGCTTCTCAACGACCTGCCTAGATCAGCTTTATTTGAGGATTAGCTGGGATCCGGAGTGGTAACTCACTCGCTTGCCGCGGGCTGGGCTGGGCTGAACGAAAGAGCTGAGAAATGTAATATGATACCCCCATGATATGAGATATGACGACGAAGGGCAAGAAGGATTCCTAGGATGGAGAGATGAGGATGGTGTATTGTAAATTAGTTACGAATACACACATCACCGACGGAAATATTTCCGCTTTCCCCCTTATTCTAGTCTCTTATGTGATCATCTTGTCTAGTCTACATTTCCGGGCGACTGTGTAAGTTCCGTGCATGAGACCTTGTCCCAGCCACGTTTTCCACTTTCTCATTCCTTCTATATGTTACACATATGCTAGGCAAGGGTAAGTCGGCGAGAGTAATTATCCTCCGCTTACTAGCTCGAGATAATCAATCATTTATTTCCCATTCATGCACCTCAGAATGGTTCCCAGTTCTCTGGGACGGCTGTAAGCCCGTCCCTTAGGGCCGTGGTAGTTAGTATCCATTGTTTTATATTACAGTTGCTCCTAGCTTGTTCTTTTGGAGACTGACGTGACAATGAGAAAAATCCAGTCACCACCCCCGGCCCCCTTCTCGTGTGGCTTTTCTGCTGTGACATCTACTCTTGGGTCGCCGTAATTACACGTACGTCTGGATAAAATTTAAGGTTTAACAACCACAGGTGTAACACGTAAGTCATGTGTGTCTTACTTATCAGGCCATCTTCAATATTATATCGTTGGGGTCTCGCTCACCCTTCTGTACTACTTCTATATAGGGGTGCAATATGTCAGTCTAGCTAGCCATACGAAGTGAGTCCGAGGCTGATCCTATTTTACAGGGAGTGTCTCTTCCTGTTGCCGTACCACTTGTGGGTGGGTAGAAAGCATCATATCTAGCGATTTTTGGCTATTATGTGATTCGCCAGACTGAACAGCAGAACGAAGACGGCTCTGCGACCATGTTAGAGATTGAATAGAGACTATCTTCGTTATCACTAACTTAGGTTTCAGTTCACACTGTTGTACTATAGGGGAGCAGTTCGTCGGGCCGAACAGCAGTACCAAAATGAACCTAAGTCACGATTCGCAAGAATTGGATAGGCACAAGCTTCGTGATCGTCTCCTGCAGGGAACCCCTCTTCACGCTGTTGTACTACTTACATACAGGTAATCCGCCAGGCTGGTAGGCAGCGCTGCGTGCGGAACGTAGCATCGTCCATACCGAGGAGATGGGAAACCTCAGACGCTGGGCGTTCCTTGGCCGTCGTCTAGAACTGTCTCTAGGTTGCGTTTGGCGCACTCCAGCTCGCCCCCCTTATTTCTCCCCGTGCCGAGGTGAATAAACTTTCTGTAAACTCCAAAGTCCTACCTGCCGTCGCCACGAATACTACTATCCTCAGACCGGGTCTGTATCCCGTGCTTGGTAACAGCGTAGCAGTAACATCGATGGTCTAGTAGGGCCGTGTAGTCAGTGCGTGGATTACCCTGGGGTTGTAGTCGTATGTATGTGAATGGGGTTACATGAGGCTGCTTCGCTCGCGGCGAAGATGTCCAGTCCTACTTCGCTTTCCACAGAGATTGCGTGATTTACTCTTCTTAGTCGGAAGAGACAACGGAGCACGGCTTTAGTGGTGGTAGCCTTGGGCCGACGCGACTACTCACTCCCGATAGGGACTGATCAAGTGATAGACAACATGAATAAACACGCCTCGTGGCCTATACTAAGCGAGCATCTATATAGCCGGCAAGCTACTTGATAGGTAGGTTGATATGATTAGTGTAAGACCTGCGAGGCATACATACTTAGTACACATATAAGGACGAGTGGCTAGTGCATGAGATCAAAATCTCGTGGGGAGGGGGGAGAGGAGAAGAGGAGAGAGGAGGAGAGGAACCGGCGGTTTGGTGAACGCGGCGACACGTTCTGGCTCGGCGAGAGTGAGTCAACGCTGTCGAGCCGCATTGTTAGTCAGTCTCTACCTAGAATGTCGGGAAGAGGGAGAGGAAAGGGATGGCAAATTTTTTTGATAGGTAGGGGAGATATGCAGGACTTTTGCGGGCTTCTGGCAAAGGATGCACGATGTTTGGCTGAGCAGAGTCGAGGGGCGTGTCGAGCGAAGGTTCAGCGGTGCAATTCTGGGAATAGCTACTCCTCTAGACTGCGACCTTACCGTTGGAGTGGATGGGCCTTATGGATGGGCCTTATGGATGGGGCCTGTTCGATGGCCTGTGGCGTCTGCCGCCGTCCGCTGTGGAACCGCCATGGGGCTTGCTGAAGGTGCAAGGGTCCGCGGGCCACCTGCAACATGTACGGTACTGTACATGTGCAGCATCCTCAGGCTGCCGGGGGTGCTGCGCTACCTAGGTAGTATCTTACCTACATACGGTACATAAAAGGTGGGAGGAGGGTGTCCTACAAGGGTGGAATGACATAAGAGGTAGCAGCTCATACTAGATGAGAGGTCTGACTTCTTTTCTTATAAATTTCTAGTGTAAGAGTAAAATACAAAATCTTTCACTAGGTGTAAATACATAGAATACATAGAGAATAGCGCAATAGAATTACTATTAAAGGCGAGCCCAAAAGAACCCGGTTATTACTGTAATACCATGTACCAGTACCTAGCTACGCTAGTGCATGCCCGTCCAGTGGATACTAGATAGAGAGTAGGTAGGTAGGTACCGAAGTAGCTCTGGGGCTCCGCCTTTAACCATCCAACCTATCTTGGCCCCCAATCCTGCCCCTTCTTTAACCTCATCAAGTACTATCTTAAGAGAAAAACTCGAGAAAAAAAGGATTCCGACAGCAACAAGATGATTATCGGCGTTCTAAATTTGAAATAAAATAAAATACTACTCTCTCGGCACCGCAATCATACAGAAGCCTGTTTTCCACGCACGCTGGAGCATGGTCATCGACTAGCCGATCCAGTCATGGGGCACCGTTCATCATTATCCATGGCCTTTTCGACCTCCTCGCATCCAATCCTTCATCTACGAACATCTCGCAGGTTCACAATCCTAGCCTGTTCCTAGCATGAAGCGTCCAATGCTGTTGCACTACTATTTCTTCCTAATTTGCCTGGGCTGCTTGGGATTAACCACATATCACGCCTTGTCCTACCTTCGCTATCATAGCAGGGCGTTGACGGTTCGGTGAACTTTCAAGCCTTCGATTACTCGTAATACCTGCCGTTAAAAGCCGCATTGTCTGACAAGCTGCCTTACGATAGCGGTACGCTTGCTCGATTTGGGCTTCGACCCAATTTGGCTGAACTCACCGTCGGCTGCCTGGCTCGCCTCACCATGACTCCCCGTTGTTTTGTGTTGAGCCTAGTTTGGCCTGACTGGAGGAGTTGATTGGCACTCGACATGTCTTATTGTATTCTACAACCACGTGAACACCGCTTTGTTGTGTACAACTTGAATGGCCAGCCAGGCTGGTTCTGCTAGAATCCCGGATGCCACCGATACCTAGAGAAACATGGAAGAGCTTGCCATTGTCTGTATGGAATCCTGCGATTCTTATCAACTTGGCCTTTGTGTATGATGCCGTAGTTTCTAGGACTCCTGTATAATAGCCATATTGCCACTAGGCCTGGCCAGCCTGCTCCCAGCTCGCTCCAGTGCACAAAACATCATTTGCCATAAAAGCGTCTACGGCACGATGACAGCTTCTATCCAAATTTCTTCATGTTAACGCCAATACCCACGGAGCTCACCCTCGGACGTGGCCGAAGCCACTATGTCATCGACTGCGCTGGTGTAAGGCCTCTTCAGGCAACACTCCCCTAGGCCGTCTTGCTCAACATGGAAGAGACACCACTGGCTCCTAGCCGGTACAAGCCCACAGCTCGGCCGTCAAGGGTATTACCTGAAGCTCGCCAACCCCTGCTGACTGTTTGATTCACGGATATTGTTAACTAGGGATGGCTTGTCGGAAGCTACTCGAGTGTACTTCGAGAGACGGAGTCAAACTAGTGAGCACCCTGTACTATTCTGGCTGCGATTCACTTTACTGCTCAAGGAAGTCATGGACCCATCATGCAAGATTCTATAGTAGCCTGTACGGCTCAGATATCCTGATCATTAGGCCAGGATCATCCACGGGGCTCGTGGGTCACTCCATGTAGGATGCTATTGTGGTTTATACTACTCATCTACGTCGGCCACTACGTCTAGGTACCAGTTCCGCTTCGCCGCAGTCTGCTGTCATTCGGCTGGATATCCCGGTGTGAGTATGCCTTGAGGCACTCTACTTCTAGTGACCTCACGGACCTCGGCTTTTACTCAAGGATCTTGTTCTTTAAAGTAACATTGTTCTTCTGTTGACGTCCGTATCTCACGGGCTATGCGGGTCCTGGCTTGACTCATTAAACATAAAATCGGTCAGCATACTCTGTATAATTTCCCAACAGAGATTGTTTCACGGTATTCCCAGCCAAGTTCTGAAGTAACTTACAGACAAGTCGTCGTCAACCCCTTTTTCGATAAGCACGGAAAGATTTAAAAGGTGTCGAAATTGGCCACTCTCACCATATCGAATATGCCGAGAAAACCAGCTTCCGGGATGATGAGGATTGCTATTGCGGGTGCCGGTGGCCTTGCAGCGTTAATAACGCGAGAGCTGTCTAGGAGTGCTCACGCTATTCTCGTGCTCTCAAGAGTGGTAAGACTTCCAAGCCAAATCCGAGACCCTGAGACGTACTGCTGACCCTCGACAGAATCACCCTGAATTCGAGGCTGAGTATGAGGACTGTCAGGTCGCTGTTGTTGATTACCATGATCCAGGAACTCTACAGTTTGTTCTTCAAGGAGTAGACCTAGTGATATCGACAATTTCCGGTGTAGAACAGCTGAACCTCATCGACGCTGCCCGACAAGCTCGAGTACATACCTTCGTGCCTTCGGAATTTGAAGGTGCTCTGAGCCACCGGCCCCGACCTAACAATGATCCCTTCGATAATGGGTCCTCCGGCGCTCTCGAACAACTACAGCACTGGTCTTCGTCGAGACATTTCCCAATGAGATACACTGTCTTCTCCTGTGGCATCTTTTACGAGCGTTTTGCCCCAGGTGGTCTTCGAACTTATAACATGGGGGGCAGTTGTCGACTCTTCCATCAAGGTGACTACTTGATTGATATTGAGATGGGTACAGCGGAGCTGCCTCAGGCCAATGCTCAAGGCCGCCCTATTCAGATCTCCATGACCTCGGCTGAGGATGTGGCACGTTTTGTAGCTGCAGCTGTCGAACTCGGTATCGACAATTGGCCACGAGAGTTCAAGATGCGCGGAACACGCAACACGCCTCAGAGGATCCTCCAATACTGTAGCGAAGTCAGACAGAGTATGTTGCTCAGACCTTTTCTTTTTAGATTTTCTTCGTAAGGAAGCTAAGCCGGTTGCAGTTGAATTCAATGTCATCAGTAGACCCTACTCGGAGATCGTCGACTGGCTTGAGTATTACCGTGCAGAGAACGACGAAGATAGATGGTTTCAGATGCAACACCTGCTCCAGACAGCAAATGGCCGGTATACGTTCGGAGACACCAACTTGAATGAACTAGTCGACGTCGTACCCATAGGCTTTCGACAGTGGCTGTCCAACAACTGGGGCCCTGCTCAGTAGCCCTATCAGAAGCAGACCACTCACGAGGGTCAATATTTACCTCTCAACTCTCATTGTCTGCACATTAGAAACGCGCTGCAGAGCATTCTTTCTCTAGGCTGTTTTTCTACTTTCGCGAACATTGGCTTTCTATATGGCTTCATTTGTTTTATTAGACCTGTACTGGCGACAGCATACCCCACACAACTTGAAACTCAATTTCTCTTCGGTTACCAGTTCCTGGTTTTATGTCAATGTTGATATAGCATAGATCGAGAGGCGGCACCCGGGATGAGTTCTTAGCGGCCGGCCCCATCAATCATTATCATAACCAACATTATTGATTTATTTTTCTATACACAGATGTTAGTTTCCCTTGTGCTGAGTCGAGTGAATTGTACCAACAGCGCAGCCGGGGTATACTACACCACTCACACGACTTTCCCAAGACTTATGCGATGCGGACTTGCCATTATTAATTGGCGGCTCAGGCTGAATAAAACACCCAGCCTCGCCGCGCACCTGCATGTGCAATCCTGCGCTATTCTCTTCTTCTCACCGAACCATTGCCCCAGAATAGACACGGCTGCATCTAATTCGGAATGCACTATTTTCGACTGATAGCTTGTGTCACCATACCTTTTAGCTCCGGCTCCCTCAGCCCTCCGGTTTTCCCAAAACAGTCAGGATTCAAATTTGTTGTCGCTACCGACCATCCGGGGTACCGAGGATTCGGGTCAAATGCGGCATCTTGCGGGGTTATACTTAAATATAGCAAAAGTCTCTTTGAGCGCAAGGGCCGGACCGGGATGCAGATATTATAAATAGAATGCACCCAAAATACAACCGTACGCTGCTGCGCGGCTTTGAGTAGATATAATAATCTGCATTGTTGCTCCTTCGCGACTTGCCGCGCAAAAGGGAAATCCTACAAGACATTGAATGGGCCTTCAAAAGTGCACTTCGTTCATTTGATGTGCACTTCGTTTGAGTGCGCCAGCCCGGCATCGGATACGGGACTCGTCTTCCCTTCTCGAGCACTGCCACAGATAGGCGCCGCGGCGAAACATCGCACAGACGAACCACTATGCCCACACACGCATTCTCGCACCTCACATGCGGTGTTTCCTCCTTTTTTGCACCTTAGGACGCACACATTCTTTTCGTATCTATTTCTACGCTCGGACACACGTGTCGCGTAAAGGACCCTAGCTTCCACAACGGGGATAACTTGAGGTTCCCAAGAGCGATACACGACGCACCACGGGACCGCCGATCTATCCCTCACCGAAAGGGAAGGAAGGGGGAATGGCGGGAAACAGAGAAGGACACAAAAATTATGCCCTGCACGAAGCTGGGCACTGTGGCTAGGCGATGGTTGCTCGAGGTCCGCCAGTGTGAGACCCGAGCTCTGTTGCCTGCTAGCCTGCTTCTCATCGCGTGTCTACCTACCTATCTACCACACATAACTCGCTTGTGCGAAGAGCTGACGCTTGTAAGAGGGAGGGCAAGGCAGGTAAAGAAGTAGAATACATAGGAAGTCAGGTCGGTAAGCGGTGGGCATACCTCGCATCATCATGGAAACGTTGTTCACGACTGTGCAAAGATCATCTGGCTACAAGCGCACGCCGTCATGCATAATCCCATATATTCTGGCTGACTTACTTGCAGCAGATCGTGTATACTTGCTGAGGCAGGCAAGTAGATATCTGAACAACGTGCGAGCTAGTATTCTGACATACATCTAATACGTATAGGATAGCTAGTACGGTACCTGGGGTACAGAAGGGCATTGCCGTGCTGAGTAGACCGTAATTACTGCCTAATATAACCTCGACTTTCTTGGTTGATAATGCAGCAGGTCGTGCCGCTTACCTACATATAGGCATACCATATACATACTGCATACTTAACTAGGAACATAACTCAGTATAGACATGCATGCTTACTTTCTTGTCTGAGCACTTTTGGTAATACGAGTGCATCTTCCTGATTGGTCGCCTACTGAAAAGAGAGGTGAATGTATAGTAGCTGCTCACCTCGTACTCGGAAGACTTATAGATTGTCTGCCTACTCAGTCAACAAGGTTACTTCCTCATGAGTATACTTGTCGTAATGAAACTGGTCCTTGTTCCGATTATTCACCCGGTACAGGGATTTCATCATGTATACTATAGATTCTGAGAATGCTATTCTATACTAGTCTACTATACTATACACCGGTATAGCTCGTTGAGGGCTATACATGCTCGCTCCCCTTACTCACACTGCCCTCCCGTAAGCTCTATTCGTTGCCTGTCTGTCTGTCTGACTATCTGGATGCCTTGTTGAGTACTCTTTGATGCAACCGAGTCCGCCATTCTGAGTTTTTCCTTTTCGGTGTTGAACATAAAATGCAATGCCCCCATAAAATAAGAAAAGACCGAAAACGAACGAAAATGGACAAGAACGTAAACGCACCAAAGGGAAATCGATTTGTTTCCCCGTGTTGACCTGAAAACGGATGGTGGGTTTCAGGTATGCCTAGAAGCACGCAGATGGGAGCAATGTCACATAGTCTAGATAGGTAGGTGAATAGTATGCGCGTATGATGGATGGGTGGATGTAGGTGGCATCCCTTCCCCGGCAGATGAGAACTGGTCAGCCCAGGCAGCGGGTCAGCTGTGATAGGGAGAAGTACGGCATCTCCACTGAGCCGCATCGATCTGATGTCGTGATACACATCTGTCTGTCTGTCTGTCTGCCTGCAGACCCTGGAAAATGCAAAAAGGTGGAGGAGGGGTAGTTCTCAAGAAACGCCCAATGAGATGATGGTCAAGCCGCATAAGTCCTTGTAGGAACCGTCTCCTATTCGCCAATTTCACCGAAAAAAAGGTGTTCGCTCGTGACGCTATTCGTCCTCCCCAGATCGTCCAGCTTATTATCAGTAATTTTCGAATGTGTCTTGATATTTTTTTTCGTTGTCTTCAGTTCCCTTTGGTGCTGGGATAACCCCACCTCTCTCGTTCAATTATTTTCTTACCCCTCTTCCCCGGGTTTACATACCGTAAGCAGGTCTGACTTGTTCTGCCTTGGCCGCGAATCTTTTCGGTTCGGGTTCGAGTGGGGATGGTTGCTTATTTCATTCACTCGCCGAATTCGTCCACGATCCATAGGCAGAAGCGCTCCCATTCTACGGCCCACTCCTTGAGACGCTGTGCCTTGAGACCCGCCCCAACGCTCGCCTCGCGGACGTCGCGGTTCCAGTCCTCCGTGCTCTGGTCCTCAAACGCAGCCCAGCGGATCGAGTTCTCGGCGAGGGAACCAAGGCCCGCGAGCCCGAGGTTGTCCCAACCCTGCAATGCCTGCCAAAAGTCATGAGTGCTGCCCGCTGTGTCCTGACCCAGCATGGCCGGGTCGTCGTTGCAGAGAGAGCACGGGACGCCACGGGCAAGGAGCGCTGGTAGCGGATGGCTCATAACTGAACCGCAGAGGCGGAGCACCTCGTTCGATATGGGGCAACTTTCGATCAGGATGCGCCTTTCCTTGACCAGATCGATCAGGAGAGGATGCTTGTAGAGACTGAAGCCGTGCCCGATGCGGCGCGTGCCAAGTAGGATCGCATCGAACAGGTTATGATCGGTGTCTGAGCCGGAACCGAGACACTCTCCGGCGTGGAAGAAGAAGGGAATGTTAACTCTTTCTTCAGCGCACTGTTTCCGGAACCACATAATCTCCGGTAGTAGGTCGCGGTGTGTGCGGCCGAGGTCTTCTTGGCCTACTAGATCATAACCGGCGATCAAATGCGGGTGTGTTAGTTTCGTCGTGATACAGTTGTCCATGTCCTGTATTATGTTCCGAGTTCCTTGTGATCGTATCGTGGCCCAGATTGTGCGCAGGCCCCAGAATCCCTTGCCTTCCTCGCTTTGTTGGAAGCGCTTCACTTCTTCGTCTAGAACGTTCATCATGGCCCGATAGTCACCCTCCGGAACTTCGCTGTCCTGTTTGTAGTAGTCGAGATCCCAAGAAAACCGTAGTTCGGCATAGTTGACGCCGTCGGCTTTCAAAAGTGACATTAAACGGCGCAGAAATTGCCGGTAGATAGGTTCGTAATGAACTATACTGTTGACGACGCGGAAGCAGGTGACTATATTCAAGTAACGTGTTAGACATAATCCAGTCTTTATTCGCAAGCTAATCTCTTGAGTTATTGATCAAGCCTTTGCGATTTCGTATAAACCTTTGCCTAGAAAATTATTAGGATATATAAGACTCACAGAATTTCCGCCAAACGTGGTCCACGCCATGGTGTTGCTCAATAGCTTCAGTCCGAGAGATTGTGGCCCGGCTATACAGCCACTTGAGGAATTGCGGTCTGCCGCCCTCTGGACATGCGTCTGCAGCCTGCGTTAACAGCACAGGCGTATGTGCGACGTACGCTTGACTCCAAATATCACCATCGATCCGCGGGGTCTTGAAAAAGCGGAACTTGACCGCAGCATCCTCCAACGCCGTCGGATCACTCAGAGGGCGATCGGATAGTATGTGTATCCCAGGAGTGTCAAGGAGCACGGCAAACAGGAAGTCGAAGTCAACCATGGCGTCCATATGTGCGTGTAATAGGGCGCCCTTGGGCATCTGCCGCACGATGCGCCACAGCTTGGTAGACTCCATCCGGTCCTTGGATAATGAGAACATCATCCCCGGGTACACGGTGATACTGTCTGCCTTCTGCGCCAGAGAGTCCTCGAGCTGAGGCGTCCAGATTGACTTATTCTCCTCGTCGCGGATGCGCTGGACGATGTCGCAGGCGCGGCGAGCAAGTGGGGAGAGGTTTTGGCGGAATGAGGCATCTAGAATTACGTGATTTGGTCAGTGTGAACGTCTTTTGATATTCAACACGTGAGATATGGCACTCACCACTCCGCTGCTTGTTCTCTTGCGCGATGAGCGCCTCGCGGCTTTCAAGGTATTTCTGTAGGAAAGGCTCATTTTCTTTGGGGATGTCTTGAGAAATCTCTTCCCACTCCTGGTCTGTGAAACCCATTGGTTTAGAACTCATTTTGACATATACGAGTGGCAAATCCTAGGTATGTAGTATTGTTGATCTATCGAAGCGGAGATGGTGGGTGAGTGACAGACCGACGTAAGAGGATGGCAAGAGTGAGCGATTGAGAAATAAGAAGGAGGCCTCCCAATTAGCGAGGTGACTCTCTAACTTATATGAATTTCGGAAGTGATTTGTACAATGTTCTTAGCGGAGACTCCCAAATGTCGTTGGATCGCAAGCCTCTGCATCACAACGTGTGAGACCTTGGCTCCCTAGATACGGGGTGAGTTGGGAGATGTGGAAGGGGGGGGGCGAATGAGCGTTGGCAAATATCCCACTGACACCCACTAAAAGCCGTGCACTACGGAGTGCAGGAGCTATGAGATGCTATGAGGCGCTATGAGGATCCTCACCATCTACATGTGCCCGCGATCTTTCTCAACTCCGCTGCATAATCCTTGTCCGGGCTCTCACTTTCCTTCCAATTACCAATGTCAATGTTCTTCAATAGTATAAGTACATTTCTCGCCGGTGACTCAATGCCTCCATGTCTGGCTAAGTGATGCGGCGTCTTTGCATCACCGACTTAGTCGGTCGCCGCCGGCTACCGTCGGAGGTCCCGGTTCACTCTCGATAATACTATCTATGTATTTCATCAGATATTCTCGAGTCTGATGGTTCGAACTCTTAAGTCGATTCGTATATGTCTCCGTATTTAATCAGTTAACGTCAATGCTGACAGCTCCCCTCACTTGCATCTGTAAACCCAACTTGCTCTTCACCTCTGATGTTACTCTACCTTAAAGAACATATCAGCAATCCCCGGGAGCTAAGAGAGCATATATCGACCCGAGAAGCCTGGAGCTCCGTTCTTGTAAATGAAAGCATAACTCCTGACTTAGCCAAAAGACTAAGTAGTCTTACCTACCCTAAATGTTAGTTAGATGAATCGTAGTGAAAAACCTTGATTCAATAATGACACAACCCTTGTGATTTAGCTGCCGTCTTCACACAGCACTAGCATCACAGAGAGGAGAGGATGAGAAAAAGGCAAAAAGATGCGGTGAGTGTGGATCGAACACACGACCTTCAGATTGATGATGAAGTGGTACTTCAGTCTGACGCTCTCCCAGCTGAGCTATCCCCGCTTGATGAAGGTTGACCCTGCGTTATCATAAATTAGATTCGCTTCAACTACGGTCCCAAACCGCCAGTGCCCGCTAGAGTTGCTTGGATCACTAGTTACAGCAGCAGTATAGAGAACGCATGGCAATTTTATGCTTCTGAATTCGAATAAAGTCGACTCGTTATGTTAGTCTATCTCTCTACCTGATCCTGGTTGATTTCTTTGACTCGTTGGATCTCTTAGCTTACGGAGATAGACTTGTGAACAAGTTCACGCATTCCCTTCAGCCCGTCAGAAGAGATGGCGTTTGGTTAAGTAACCTTAAAGTGTTTTACTTCAAGATCAGTCTACTACAATCGTGTTTTCAATGGCTACGATCAGGATCATACTCTCCCCCTACCCTATAGTCTCGTTGAACTCATGAAATAATGAGTCAGTGCTCAGAGCTCTTCATCTAGTATAAGCAAAATAGTATAGTTGCTTTATGACGAAATGACTATCTATGAGTACCCATTTTTCTTTTCCTTACTCTTAAAACTTTAGTTAAGAAGGGAAACTTTCCCATTTTCATGCTGATTCTAAAACTTGTCGATGAAACTGAGTGAATTTCTATGTAGCACTTAAGCTAGACACACGATCCGAATCTCACGCAAGAATGTGTTTTATCTCTTTGAAGGCATAATACTGCAGTAACCGCACAGGATATTCTTGGATGGATATGTTTAGTCTCTAGACTTTAAGTTGGCATGTGTTTATTATCTCGTAGAGGCTATGTATGTACTTGTTGATTTCTAACACATGTGTACGTTCTCGTCACAAGACACGATCTACATACATATGGTTATCGCGTCAACAACTTCCCATAGGTCGCCAGCATTGCACACGTAATTGATAGCCCTTCATTTCACGAGACAGTATCGCAATTTTTAGTATAAATACCGCTCATTACGAACGACCATATTACGCTATATTTACAGCGCAAGGTAGCCGCATTATTCATCATTGGGGTTGAGTATTTGAGTGATTACAATTTTCAATTCCACCCAAACCCGGTCGAGACATTTTAGAACCGCTCTGAAGTCGGGTGCGGTAAAGCGGGCATCTACAACCAAGGAAATTCGTTGGGGTATTTGTAAGATAAGTCATGACTCATTCGTATAGAATGCTACCCGTACTTTGCATAGCCGAAACTAGGGCGAACCACTCTTTTGGCATTAGCGCCTCTAGCAAAAGCTCTCGGGGTGTCAGCGAATCGTTCAGGATGGTAGCATCCTGACTTGCATTAATTATCTCGAAGATGGAATACGATATGTCGTTAATGTCAGCAACGCCAGCAGCTTCACGAGCTTTGCTTTCCGTTTTATATGAAATAGCTTAAAAAGGCCCCTTCGTGGGAGAAGCCCGTCTCGTAAGCTGGCTGAATGATCAGGCAATGTGATGCTCGTGTATGCGGCTCCAACCTGAGCCTCCCGATAGCAGAGATGAGTGAGTCGGAAATCTCTAAAAAAAAAAAACGTCCATAATATGCTCATATTAGAGGAGGAAGTTTAGCAAGCTGCGTACTTGGAGACCCATGGGACACAATCGAAATACAGAGCCGCATATCAGTGGCTGCACACGAGATAGCAGTTCCGTACAAGTCTTGGAGCTTTGAACGCAGAGATCGTAAAGCGGAAGCTCATGCTTGATGGCGGCCAACTTTGCGGAGGTGCCGGATTGATTACCAAGAGACGCTCAACGGAACTGCGGTCTATCTAGTAATATTGCAGCCTGTACCTAGTGATGCCATTTGCCTATTCATTTTCACTAATGTGTCAGTTCCTAACCACTCTTTGTTCATGCTTTATACCTTATTCTGGTCCACCTTCGGTGGGCTGATAGTGTAATGGCCCCTTGGCGAAATGCACCAACCTTGAAACTCATACAACCTCATCGACATGTCAGAGGCGCTGAACGCCTGTACGCTATATTGGCTACGCATTTCGGTCGTCCGAATTTTGGTTTGATTTTTACTGAATCTGAAGCTAGTCAGCTCTCGCTGGTTTGAGGCACGTTGGCGAACCCCAGATGTTAGAAAACCCAAACTAGTTGTATATAGTCCAGTTATCCTGTAGCGCCGAAAGCCATCTAATCTGACCTTCAAGGACCTGGGAAGCCATAGAATATTTTTACTAAATTATTGCTAAATTGAATTCATCTTCCAAGCCATGCATCTCAGTCCTTGTTATACGGCATCAACGTTGTCACGAACTATTAAATTGTGTTGAGTACCGCTTGTTGGCCTAAGACAGGATGGTAGCTAAGAGTTTATTACTCTTATTATTAACGTAGTAATCGAGCTAAGCATCGTTGATTTAGTTTGAAGGAAAGATCTGGTAGCACGGTTACGCACCATCGCCTTAGACTATTATGATAATAAAATTCATTGGGTATCCTGAAGTATATGAACTTGACTAGCCTCTTCTCTTTGAGATTTAGAGGAGTAATTCCACATCGCTCTCAGCTCAAGATATATCAACTGTCTGTGTATGTCCATGTTTCGCCATGGAGATAAGGTCTTGAATCCTGGGTTGTTGCCTCCCCCCAAAACTAACGACTCGTAGCAATTATTGATGTACTCTTATTTCCATTTAACGTAAGGCCAATATATTAACGCATTGCAAAAATATCGTCGAAATGACAAACATTATCACCATCATGTCTCATTTAGGTGTCTATGTTACGCTCACCTTTGCGTGTGGTGACGGGTACCTTGGATAAAAAAAAGGGAATATTGACCAATGGTAGACATGAACATGTAAAATTCGACTATACTCTGTATATCACACCTACAACTACGATCTGAAAGATATGTCTGATCTAATATGCTACTAAGCTTGAAATACCTTGCTGATTAAGAACACGAGGAATTACATAATCCATCTTCGTATATTATCTAATAGGATACTTTTTGGTATTCGCACGTACTACTCAGTTACCTGACCTGAGCGAGACCTAGACTAGCATCGATGGTCTCGCGATATCTACACAACACTCTGACGCATCCGTCCCATAGCATTGGGATCGTTTAATCCTGGGCGGCACGGGCGCGGCGCGGCGGAGATCGACAAATCCCGCTATGATGGAACCTGGGGATCTCGTAGGTAACTATGCGGCGCAGTGGCTTCTGGGCTGGCCCATCTTGCGCCCATTACATCATATCACCTCCACCATCGCCCAAGGGAATGGGCCAGACCAAGAAGCATGGCTTTTCTTCTCCTTCCGGGACCACGGCTACCTAAGACTTCTCTGCACTCTCTACCAGAATACCTCCCACAGAACACCTTACATCATGCTACAGAACCCGGGTCCATGTGACGATTGGTGATTTCATTCTTCACCGGGGATAGGAGTCCGGGGATTCGACGCAGCATGCGGTGCTACGATCATACACTGTTCGGGGCACACAGCCCGTCTTACACGACCCTCGAGATGCACGTATGATCTGAAATGCGTCTATCAATCATCCTCCACAGTAAGACTTAGTGTGCAAAGCATTCGGGCTGCATGCTGTCGAAGGCGGGCTTCAGCTCCCATTATAACTTGGATTCGAGGACTCTCCGTTTCAAAGGAGTCACCGAACCCCGATAGGACTCGTGATGTTTCGGCCGATCGGTTGATAGGTATGCTTTACGGCGGGTTTGACTGACGTATGCTTTTAGAGGCAGTTATTACAGAAATATCTCCGTAGAACTGACGTCTCCGAATTCATGATAATCCTTCCGTCGGCAAATCCTCCTACAGTTCCATCGGGCCTCGGAAACGTGATGCGATCCGACCCGGCGATTAGTTAGTCTCCCATCTGGATTGCCCGGGATCAGGTCCATTTTCACGGAGCGATAGAGGCTCGCCTGCCGGCTGTGAAGTCACACGCCAAGGCCCATACCCATATGCCCGCGCAGGCTGCATGCAGATCTACTCTCTGTCCGCGGTGTCCCTACCTATCGCATCTCACTTTGGCTCGCCTACACCTGTGCCCCAACAGTAGGTAAGTCCTCCATACCCAATCCAGCCGACATCTACCACGCACGTGGGGAAGAAGGATGCGAGGATTATGCCTGCCGGATGGCCATGGGATTGACTTCTGCATGATACATGGTAGATAGGCCTTCCATGACAAACAAAAGTTCGGTTCACTCTCCCCGGAGGAGTCGTAATCTTCTCGCAACTCCCTAGGGCCAACGGCAAGTCCCAATTAGCGAGTAGTACTCAGTGCAATTGCGATCCCATTGGTAACCCCGGAGAAAGATCAACTCGTGTCACCTGATCCACTAATATTAGTAACACTGGGTACTTTGGAGTAGGCCTTTTCTTGATCGGCGTACCGTCAGTGCACGAGCGAGTCGGTTGAAACAGATATGTTTTACTGCGTAAATATCTCGAGATGAGAGGAGCCGGATTTGACCCTCGGGATGTGGGAAAGATTCCTGGGACCGGAGTAAGAACGGGAGGCTGTTGTAAAGTGGGCTGGCGGCAGACTCCTGAAGACTCGTTCGGACTCATTCCCATACCGTTACTGTAGAATGAGGCTGGCGATCGCATAGTACTTAGGTACTTACTAGGCCGAGCAAGCAAGGAGACAGGGCTGGGTCCAATGTTGACATTGTGGTACCAGGGTAACAGTTGAAAATTCCATGGCATATACCGGTAGCCAATGCAACCCCTAGAAGGGGCCCGGGGATTGAACACTCAGACCTCTTCTTCGCTTGGCCCTTGAACGAACGTTCCGGATATTTCGCCGTCGCGATAAAATATACTCCCCTTTATCTTACTTGCTCACTTAGTTACATCGCTACCGGTTCTACAAAACCTAGTTGTCATTGATGTATACCCACAGGTCAAAGCGGAAGCGCGATAAAAAACTGTGCCCGGAAAGACGGATGTTCGGATTCTCTCTTAGAAGAGGCGCTTAGTTCTAGACGGTAGACGCAGGAATAGGTTGTCATTCGTCTAGCATAAATTATATATCTCCCTCCTTTCCCTCTTTCTCTATTTTTGATTTCGTGGAACACGGGTATTTGATTTCGGTATTTGCAAGATAAGGAGCGAATTGGCATATCAGAGTGGGTAATCGGGATTATCCAGGAGTTCAAACTAATGCTCGAAATAGTCTAAACTACAAGAAGGTCCTTTGCGCAAGGATTATAGGGACCACCCGCGTCATTGGTTAGTCTAGCTGATCCCATCTCGGCTAGGGAGCACGAAGGAAGAGGAGCCCTTGCCTTTGGGGGAGAAGAAAAAAAAGTCTCCTGCTTTGAAGCCTTGCTAGGCTGCATACGGAAACCACCCGTCCCTGTCTGCTCTATTTCGTCGAACAGGGGGGGTGTTGTTGTGGGAAACTTGGCCCCGGGACCGCAAACCCTTGTTTTCGTTCCCACATTGGTGGAAAGGCCTAAACTGTAGCTACCGGAAGCCGCAGAAAAGAAAAAAGAGAAAAGCTCCTTTGGTGATCTCATGATCTTTCCAAATACGTTGAGTACCTACACGAGATCCAGCATTGGCCCCATCTGTTTGCGCACATACCTCTAACGGAGGACTAGGCTATGGGGCATTTCAAATTCTCCGTATGGAGATGCGGCATATTAGTTCGAGACGAGATGGGACGCATGTTATGTAGTTCATGTGATGCGGTTTAGGGCGCAATGATTTGCGTTTGATTCTGATTGACCGAGTGATTGATTGACTGAATCTTCACTGAGACATTTCATTTTCAATTACGGAACTTCGGGCTAGATCCGCGGGAAACCCTTCTTGATTTCCTATCCCCCCCCGCTTCACTATAATACATAGCTATTGATACTGTGAGTTACCTAAGTCAAGGTTAGGTTCGATCACCCTAGCCTGCTGTCCGAGCCCGATCCAGCCTCTCTTTTTGATGTCACGAGTTACCCATTATGTAGGCCCTACTGGATTGTTATCCTTACAGGGCAACGAGACGCATGATAGCTCCAAGACTCGAATAGAATACCTAGCCCGCTTGTCTCCCATTTCTTCCAGGGTCTCCAAGTTGATTGGCTCGTGGTTCGTTTCGGCTTGGCTGTGCCTCACGCCTGCACCTGCTGTGCCGCTCCTGGGACCGTCTGTTGGGGAATTCCAGTTTGCGCCCCAAAAAGAGATGATGATGAATCTGTCCCAGCGCAACGTAGCGTAGCGTGGAGAGTTCGCAGATCCAGGTTTTTAGATATGCGCCGCAGTGTGGTCGTTGGTAGGTACTGCACAGATAGTGTCCCAGTTCCAAATCTAGGTTCCACCGTCCGTATGCACGCCAAGCGATTTGAGGATTCGTCCTCCCCCATTTTCTCCATTGCTTGCAGGCGAGGGAGGGCTCTTCCTTTCCGGTATAAGGCGGAGGACCCATCCCTCACGATGACGTCGCGATGGATTGGGGGTGAGAGCAGATTCGCATCAGTCAGTCCCCCTTCAGAAGTACGAAATGCAACCTGCCAACAGTCGTAAAGAACGCCGCGGAATATACCGTAATGCAAGATAGCAAGATTCGAATAACGTAAAACATGATGGTAATAATAATAAAATAGTGGCCCGGTGACCCTGTGAAACGGAGAGAGAGATGGGATGGGGTATTAGGCATTATGATTTGTTTTTCTTTTCTTTTTTCTTCTTCTCATCCTGGGCTAGGGCTGAGAGCCCGGTCCCCGGTGCCCTGGCACGTGGTGCTATACGACCCGCGCATATGGAGAGCGTCGAACTCATTCGGGACGAGATACTTGACCCCAGTCGAATCGTGCATTGCGTTGCGCTCGTTCGTGGCCTGACTTGGGAATAAACCTAGGAAAGGTATAGCGCGCGGCTAGGCGACGAGGGAAAACAATAAAAAATAGACATGACAAGCGGTAGGTATGTAAGTAATGCAAATAGGCAACCTCCGTCAAGCGCACGAGCGAAGCGCATTAGCGTTCCCAGGGCTTGGTTTATGGCGATATACTGACGTCTTCCATGTCTCTCGTCATGAGCGACATCTGCGCACGTCGCGCGGCCTCTGCGACGAGGGTGAAGTCGCGTAGGTAAGGGTCCGTGCTGTGGGTCTTCTTCTTCTTGGGCTTGGGAGGGTGCATGATGACATTGCTGGGTCGCCTTGTTGTGTTGTCCGATGCGTGAGCCGATGACATGGACGATGTCGAGGCGTCTGCGGTTGTTGTTGTTGATGAAGCAGCGAGGGCTGCAGCATTTATGTTGGATGCGTTGCAAAGGTATAATGGCGTCATCTTGATAGATATATGCCGTCAGGCGATGTGAATTGTGTAGTTTGATGTGCAAGTGTGCTTATCCGCCGGGCGTGTAAGAGGCAGTGGACAAAGGCAAGACGTAAAGGTGAAGGCTAGTTGAGTCAAGAAGCCTATCCGGTGTATTGTCCGTTTTAAATGAGGTTCCGGTCACGCTGGTCGAGAGTACAAGCAGGGAGGTCCGGAAGTAGTGCGAGCTGGACGACGAAGAGACAAAGGCCAAAGCTTAAATGGCACGACGTCGTACGAGGGTTATATATCTTGGTATGGGAAGGGTAGACAAGCTTTGGTATATGTCTCTTATTTTAAGTCACATGTAATAGAATCGAGATGGATATGGTTAGGCAAGACTCGGGGGGGAAAGAAAAGGGAACAAGGCAGTGCGAGGTCATCTTTGTTATAACCACCAGAAGCTCCGGACCACAGCTACTACAGTATGTCACACACACCTACTGGAGTGCAGACAGGTATGTATATACGTAGATGCGTATGTAGCTGGCGAGCGCCGACCAACTGCACGCGGGCACTTACATCCAAAGCCACACCACGAGTCAAGGGTGCTGCTTTCTTGCCTGGCTCTCTCCCCTGGCTCTTCCCTGAAGGTCTTGTGCTTCCCCAAATCCCTGTGACTACGAAGTAGACTAACGGTAGCTAAAGTAACTAAGTACGGCAGCCCAATTTTTTCCCATATTACATACCTTGGTAAATATGTTGTGTACTAGGTAACTATGTCACTCCATATGGGTAAGTCCCGAAAAGGAAATGGGGAGTGTGAGGTAATTGGCTGCGAGGACGAATTTGCGTTGTTGATCAGAACTGGGGGTGAAACTGAAATTGATAGGCTTGGCTTTTTTCTGTTTTATCATTTTCAATAGTCGTCATCGTTAGACCGTTAGTGCGGCCAAGGCACAACAAGCGCAAATCAATGATAGTGTTAGTTTCGTTGTAATCGCTTGAAAAGCCGGAATATTTACCTAGGAAGACTAGATAGTCTACCTACTGTATAGTCGTTCGCTTGTCGGGTTTGTCAACTGAGTTCATAGATACTCTCTCTCTATATCCTCCCACATCTTTTTCCGCGAGTACAGCCAGAATGTCCGAGTTGATGGATGGGGCTTTTGGAGCATCATAGTATGTGCAAGTATACTGTGTGCGATCTGCGCATATTGATTGTATTGCGGCAGTGGGGGATGGCGGATCAATGAGCATACCTAGATTGCCGCCCCCGGCGATGAATGGGCAGGTAAGAGCTGACGATGTCACCTAGTTAATAGGCAGTAGGTGACACCACATACAAGTCTCTGCAAGCCAGGCATGAGAGCGGGTGTGAAACCGAGAGGTGTGGTCTTCTGGTCTTTGTCTTGGTTGCTCACAGTATACAGTGTGTTCATCTGCAGAGCAGCTTAATATGCCATCTAGTTATTCCCACGAGTCACAGCTTGCACGAGAGTCATGGTTGTGGCTAGCTAGCTTCCTTTACGACCTTTGCATCAACTTGTCACAGAAAAACCGACAAGCAAAAGGGAGAGGTGATCGGCGCTGCGATGTTGCCTTGCTTCGCTCACGGGCTGAAACATTGGGGTTCACCAGTAGCACTATCACATGGACGCCAGTCTAGATGGTGTACGCAGCATAATGGGGAAGTTATTTGGAAAAATCTAGTAGTAGGATGTGTTGCTAGGTAGTAGCCGCGTTTCCGCTCGCAGTGCACGTTGGTTAGGTGAAAACAAAGGTCCGAAACTTTGGGTACTGTACATATGTGCTAGATCCAGCGGCCTACAGTACATTGGTGCATCTAGATCTCCAATCGGAGTATTTGCGTTGGCAGCGAAGTCGGGGTCGGGCTTGTTTCCGACACCGGTATTGATGTCACTGCTGTAGGCAGATGAACAAGTTGTTGTTGGTAGATCCAATACGTTATCAAGCATAATACGAACGTATTCAGCATCTAAAACCACGCCAATTTAGATGATAGCACGGAAGAATTCTTCGTCATGAATTCCAACGTCAGCCCCACGTCACAACCGCGGAGCGCAACAGTGGAGCATGTCGATGCAGCCGATACAGACAATGCAGACGATGCAGACGATGCAGACGATGGAGGGGCCGGTGAGATGAGAGGAGCGCACAATCTGGCGGGATGTTACCGTCAAGCCTCAAGCGACCCTCGAGTCAGACGGGCCTGGGGTCTGTGATAGGTCTAGGTGAGCTATGTAGTAGGTAGCACAGTTGTCACAACGAGGGTCTGTCTGTTCAACAGTGCCAAGTCACGATGTCATCGTGACATCGTGACATTGTTAGCAGGTAATAAGCAGCGCTGGCTTGCATGAGGCTGGCTCGAGCGGAACAGTGACATTCTCTTACCACACACAAATACTCCGTACACATCTTTCTTCTCCTGCCCGGGGTTTTTCTTCAGGGCCTCCGTGTTAGTCACCACAGTAGCTCTGGCCCGTAACCCCCGCCTTACGCTCTCACGCCACGACGCGTCTCCGGATATGCATGCATGCGCGGCCGCCACGAACTCCGGAAACAGCTCTCATGCTGCGAACCAACGAATTCCGGCAAAAGCCGTTTGGATGACAAACCCCTCCTTACGGTGCCATTTGTACACACACATATGAATGCACGGCCACGGTCTGGTCTCTGTAGATTTTTGTTAGTAAATATTCCATTGCGACATACAACCGTCCGTACCACACCTATACTCAGGCCGATGAAGAGGCAGGTAGGTACCGATATCTCTATCGATTTAACCTCGAGATGGGGACACGTTTTGAGGTCGATGGTTTGAATCTCAGCGCTGAATAGCCTTTTCTTTTCCGTGTAGCATCTCTGATAAATCCACAACGTGACTTGGTATTTCCAATAATTGTGATCCAATCCTATGCGCTCTACGGAGGTTGTAGTAAAAAAATACGCATCATCTAAATACAACCAAATACAGTGTGAGCCATTTATAGCCTACAGTAGATACTTCATAATCAGGAAATATATTATATAATCCGCCAGATTATAAACGGCCTGCTTGAGATTTAGCGGACCGCCGGCAGACCGAAATCACCTCTGCTATGCCGCCAGCGGTCCGGTAAATTATAAACGCTATCCCTGATAGGGAAGCCTCTACTGTCATAGCAATTAGCTTACACTGTACCTTGGCTTTGTACTACAAGAAGCCAGAACGCCATCTGGATCCGTGGCATGGGCTGACAGTGGCAACGGCTCCCCAGCGGCTTCCAGGGATATGCCAGGGGGCTGCCAGAGCGCCCGAACCACAGCTGTGGGCCGGTCCGTTTGGTGGGGTGCTATCGATAGTGACCGTGCCTGTAGGTACCTAGGTACCTAACCTATCCGAATCATTTTCAGCCATGTCTGGTAAGAGCGAGAGATTGGTGTTGCTCCCCAATTCACCATTTTATAATGTCGCATACCACAGACACGCCGAGGGCAAGGCCGCGGCCCCGAGAATCATCTGGTTGGTTCACAATACCAGCTCCCCTCGCCCGCCTGTTCAAGAAGTTCCCGCTTTTGACCTACCCCCCCAACGAGCTTCCTGCCCGCTCGCCTGATGCCAGGGATGTGCCTGTACTCTATGTTTTCATATCCGACGAGGGCGCACTCAATGGGCTGCCGAGCTTCAACCCTTCCTGCTTGAAGTGGCAAGTGAGTTCGACACGATTTGAACCATGTTCCGGCCCCGGTGCGCTGTGCTAAGAATGTGTGGCAGACGTTTCTCAAACTTGCTGGTGTCGACTTTTGTCTTCAATCCTCCAACAACCACGCCTCTCCTACCGGCGCATTGCCGTTCCTCCTACCACCAAATACGCCTAGCGAGTCTAAGTTGCAAAGACCGGTTCCGTCGAACAAACTGGAGCAGTATGCTCTCGATAACGGCAAAGCCAAGCTCTCGGAGAATATAGGCACAAAAATAGACGCCTACGAGTCGCTCCTGGATCATCGTATACGGAATGCTTGGCTTTATACGTTGTATTTGTCACCCGCAAACACCGGCCTCCTCACCCAACTATACGTGGCTCCGATAACATCGTCACCGCCCGTCAGAGCTACTATCTTATACCAATTGAGACACGCCGCCGAACTAGAGGTTTTGAAATCCACAAGCAGGGATGCTCTTAATCCACCAGACTTATATAAGGGGGCTAAAGAGGCGTTCCGCGCTCTAGATGCAGTTCTCGCTGATAAGGAGTGGTTTTTTGGGAGCAGTGCTCCAGGACTCTTTGATGCGGCTGTATTCTCCTATACTCACCTTATTTTACATGACGACCTATCTTGGGAGAATCGGCGAATGGCCGACATTTTGAACGAATTCCCCCGACTGGTTAGCCATCGCAATAGAATATTCAATAAATGCTGGATATCTAGCGGATAACATCACTACCAAGCACTCTACTTCCCTCAGCTGGGGCCGGGGAAATATAACGACGGGATCCTAATGGAATCCTTAAGCGATCCTCTATTCGGTGGCCTTTCTAGGATAGCAATTGCTACTAGACAACAGCTGCGGCGATGTGTATCACAGACTGTACGAAATTTTGTCTAGGACCGACTTCCAACAAGGTCCAGAAACTGGCAATATCTAGATGGTAAGCGACGAAGCGCCGGACTTCTTCTGAAAAGTACTTTACAGAATCTCATCAACCCGGCCCTGGATTTTTGAGTAGCTAGCATTAGTACCTTTCGCTTCCTATGGGCAATCCCTTGACCAATAAATATGTAGAGATTAGCCGGTTATCAGCCTGCATTCCTGCAGCTGAGTGAACGCCACCATCGGTATTGCCAGAGGCCCCCGTTTACGTACTCTCTGAAGACTTAAGGCATGAGCAACGATCAAAATGACGTTCGACAGATTAGGCTGCCAATTACCAGCCCATGCGTAGAAGAGCGGAGGAGTGACACTATTCCAACAAAAACCACGTAAGAAGGAAGCTACCTAGGTAGTCAAGAGGCGCATCTTCTATGTGCTATATGTGGGAAGTCAACACTAGACCTATGGTGCTATAATGGGGAGTCACGGAATAGTGAGGAAGGCATGATAGTTGGAAGTTGAGACCAACATAGAATATATAGTCCCTGATCTCTGATCTCTTCTCATGGTATTCTTTTTTTCATGCAAACGATCAAGTATTACCGGCGCAAAGACAGCCGCGATAGGATCAGCAATCTCATGACTAGGGTTTCATCAATACGCTGTACCAGCAATACAAAGACGATGATATAAGATCCAAGCGAAACAAGAAAGTTGGAAGTAGAGGTTACAAGAGCAGGTATGATAAACCACTCCAACTTGCATTAAATATAGTTGAGAGCTTGACGACCAACACCAATTTCAGAGCATTACCGATCCTAGGATTCGTAATAGCGCAAGAATATCAACATGCCTTGGTTCCTCGATGTGGTACGCAGATTCGTCGTGGCCGTCCACTTTCGGATCAGGATCGCTGTCTTCATCCTAATATCACTTGGCCTCGAACCTACGCATCTTGTTTTGGGTGGCCTATTGATCGACACATGCTTGATTCTAGCTGTTGGACTGCCAATCTGGGTCGTGAAACTTGCCTGGTGTCTGCTTGTGTACGCGATATTCTGGCCAATGCTACTTATCGTCACCGTCGGCGTATATGCCGCTGTCGCTATATTCTTCTCCACTGATACCTCGACGGAGTGGCTGGATCGCAGGCAGCGACGACCCTTCCCTATGTTAGAGCCGAGATGGCATTGGGGCATCCGAATCATGGACGAGATACGTCGCATGGCGGATTAGAGGGTGTGCTTGTGGATAAGAGTTTGGTCTCGCGAGTTTTCTCCACTTTGGGAATTACGACCGCACATAGGCTTTGATTGCGTGTGTGGTATTAGTTGTTGGTTTACCGACGAAATATTGCGGGACAATGAATGGTGTATCGATGAGTAGCGAGAAATTACAAAACGTTCGACAAAATGGTGGTACACTTGCACACGCTGTTTTCATGGTGGATCGTGAAAGAGAAGGCGTAGATCTAAAGTACCGTGCACTGCCGAGATCCCGCCTGAGGTGTATCGGCTTCTAGAATCGGGCCGAAATCTGGAGGCGCCATCGGTGGCGTAGGGTAAGACGTGCTGAACATCACGTTCTCTAGCTTTGAGAGCAAGCTGGCCTCGACGCTATCAACCAAGGCTTCACGAAAAAGAGGCCTGACCATGACTCTCGCCAGGAGCTCGACCTTCTGTTCTTCGGGAATGAAGTTATATGGCAACCCCTGTATGTCCTTGAGATCGTGCTGCTGGATCACTTCCTCTTGAGCGGAGGCGAGTCTCTCAATCTCAGGAATCCCTGTTTCGCGTTCTAGTGAGTACTGCAATTCCGCTGTTGGGTTGGCGTGAGAAATGTATAATTATGACTTACCACAGTTCTTGAGCAGTCCTGCGATCGATCAGTCTTAGCTTGGTATTGTAAGTCTGGTGGGAGGGAGTACACACCTGGAAGAATGAATACGACTTTCGCAATCATTGGGACCCGGATAGCTAGTTCGAAGCCTGGAGCCGGCGTCGTCCAGAACTCGTCATCGGGGATCGGAAACTTTTGCCTCTCTGTGTGGATCATTGCCGTTTTGTATATGAGCCAGTTGAGCTTGTTTACCGTCATCTTGTCGTGGAGGACTGGTTCAAGTTAGTTTCATCTGGTCACGACTGTTTCTAGCTAGCTATTAAGGGAAAATGGTTGGCTGTACCTTGGGCAATTATATCTTCTGGATGCTCTGGATGTGACTCGGGGTCGTTTAATATCCTTTGTGCATACTCTTCATCAATCCGCAGCATCACCATGGTTCTCACCCTTTTGGCGAAGAGTAATACTCTCCTCGGAGGGTATGTCATGTATTCTGCAACGAGTAGCAGACGACGGTCGTCCCTGATATCCTCTGGTAGGCCCCGGGATTCGACGTCTACGTCGACACGCCGTCGCCACATGTCCGCGATGTGGTCCATGTCTTCTACGAATGTCTCGTCGGTGCCCCCTATCACGAATCAGAAGGCTGCAATCATTTGGTAACCGACGCTCTAGGTGAAAGGTTTAAAGTTGTCTTACCGAGCGATAAATAGGCGAATTTGTTCCCTTGTGGCTGTTCTGGACTCGTCTCGAGCTCTTTCTTGGCATCACGAAACCAATCTAATAAACGACCTTGCAGCGATCGCTGAAGCCCCTTCATTTTGTCGAAATCCGGTAGGTTTCTGGCCGTGTTCTCGGCCCATCTCGGCTCCTTCGTCGACCCTAGGGACTGCATCAACGCTGCGAGACCCTTGAGGAACTTGCGCCTCTCTTCCGCCGAACCTATTCCAGCAGCTTTAGATAGCATGTCTGTGTTGGTCATGTACCACTCCAACGTCTCGACGAACGGGTTCTGCGAATAGAAGACGATGTTCGTGCATGCATACGCGTTGTCAAATAGGATATGGTTAATCTTGTTGACGTGATCTGTGCTTATGGAGAAGAATTGAAAGCAGAACTTGTCCGTCTTTCGTCTGGCTCCGTCTTCGCCCGGTAGGAGTCGTACCCTGCCATCCACCACTTCACTATAGGAGTTGCGCGGCTTGGTTATGGGCAGGTCGGCTAGACTCGACTCGAAGTGGTCGACACCGGCCGTCTTCCGCTGCTCTTCCCTCCACATCCGCTTGGCTGGGTCGCTGTCCTCTTCAGGGACGGGGAGTAAGAAGCTCCGCAGCACGATCATCAACTTTGGCGACAAGGGGGCGAACTCATGAAGACTGGCCCATTCGGTCTCAGTGGCCTGGCCGGTGAACGGATCCACGTCGACCATGTTAGGCCCCTCGAAGATGTTGTAGCTGTTGTCGGTGAGGATGAACTCGGCTCCTGGATCTGCTGGCGTCACGATGGACATGTACATCATCTCGGTGTGCATGAAGAACCACTTCGCGTCCTCGAGGTACATGTTGTCGACGAGCTCCCGCTCCCAGTTGTTTGCCTCCATCTTCAGATTCATGATGGTCTTGAGACCCTGGAACCAGATATCTATGGGTCGCTTGAGCCCCTTCTCCTCCATGTACTTCCGTAATAACTCTTTGTCGTTGGAGTCATACTTCTCGGGGTTTTCGTGGTCGAAACGTCGGTGAAAGCCTGATCCGCGGTATTTGAGGATGAAGAGGAATTTGCGGATCGAGTTCCGCTCTTCGCGTGTAACCCATACGCTCGGTTCCCCGGATCCAAATGCCTTGATTATCTTGCGGAAAACTAGTCCATTAGGGTTAGACGCTGTCCTTACTCACCTTTAAGTGATAGATCGAGTTGTACTTCCGGCAAGGGTTTCACTATTTCGGGGTAGTGGGAGTCGAATTTATCTGTCTACTCACTAGCACTGACATGAGCCTCCAACTTGCCTAACATAGTCTCAATTTGTCGTCTTTGCGCCTCAGGCAGGGTAGTATCCTGATACATATCATATTGCCCTAGGATGCGCTTGACCTTCGTCTCTTCAATGACGAAAGGGTTAGTTCGGAGATTGACATTGTTGACAACAAGTTCGCCGCGGAACAAGTTATCGCCTTTATTCTTCTTCCCTTTCTTCGAGCGTTGTGGCCCCGTGTATTTGTGAGCGAAGTTTCTCAATATGAACTGAGGCACGAAATGCTGGTATTCCGGCTTGGGAGGACTCCTACTGGCCGACTGGGCCATATTTGGAAAGACACTCTATTCTGGAGCGCCCGAAATACCAGAATCAATTTAGATTGTATAATTTTCAAGTTGGGTCGTTCCGATAAGTAAAAGACATCTTAATACTAGTTTGGTAGCCTGACCCTGTTGGATTTGTAGGCTGCGTCGCAACCAGTCTTATGAAGGCGGGGTTCATGCTTATTCACCAAGCGAATCAGGTTGTGGTGTGATGACAGCACAAGCGGAGGACTTGTCTCTATAATCAAAAGTATATCACAAATTACCTTCCTTGAGAACACGATTGATATTGGTCTCTTGCGGATATCGAGGGGTCGACATATGAGAGGTCTCATTGAAGATTCTCGGTCTGGAAGCACTCAACTACATCAGCGGTCATAAATGAGATTTGTGCTTGGCGAGGCAGATATCCTACCCTATATAGAAGGAAATGCTGTCTTCACATACAAGACAAATTATTCATTTTGAGCGTGATCGGATGCTACAGCTATAGAAAATGTACGTCCATCAGCCCTTCAAGACAACATATGCTCTTTTCACGCCTATCACTAGGGACAGAGGTACTCCTACAATTCTATCGTACTTTCATATTCACCTTCCTGTATCTTTCGTGCTTAGAACGATACAATGGCGTCTAACGGGTAGCACGATATTGCTAGAGACCATCACTGCTTATAGCTTTTCGCTCGATTGGGAGGGAGGATTTGCAATATATGTGATGGACGGCCATAGCTTCTCTCATATGAATAGACATGAGTTGAAGTCAGTTCTCCAAGTAGAATGAATTGGTTGGTGCTGGAGTCTGTTTCAATAAGCTTATGCGGCTCAGGATCGTATGAGAATTATCGCTGTGGAAGATGATATACGAATACTCAGTATAATATATGCTACCATCGCGAATGGAGCATATGTAGGCTTGTAACACTTGTGGATATCGTTAATAGACATGTAAAACGCTTGCTCGTATGCTTTGGAAGCACTCAGCCTTTGCAGCGCGCTTAGCTCGGACTTTCGGAATGTTGCAACTCACTGATGGCGGGCACTATACCACGCTCATTCATTATGCACATAAGCTCTAATGACATATCATCGCAGCCTGTTAGGATGACTCGAAGGCAAGAAGTCGGATGACATCTGTCCTGGAGTTTCGGATGAGACTGATTACTTATATGAAGAGGGATCCCAAGCAAGGACACCCGCGCTTCGATCGGGCCTCGCGTCTGCTCGCGCTGAATGGAATCGACATGAGTTGGCATCTTCAAACATCTTATCGAAGAGGCAGTTTCACCCATGCCCACAATAGAATAGCTTCGGTCGAAGGGAGCTATCGAATATTACGGCGCCAAGCTTCTCACGATCGTATCGCTCCCGTTTCAACGACATGGGGCGGCAGAGCGACTCTATCTGCCCACGGCCGTTTCAGAGACCCCCCTCTAGGGGTCAACTCCACTCCAAGCCCACCAACATGCTACACAGCGCCAACAGAAGTGGCATCATATTCTCACATGCTGATAAAGCCGCTGTGTCGCTTGTCGTTTAATTGAAAAATAAGGAAAGAAAAAAGATACTGCTGTTTTTTCTGTCCGTTCCCTATTCTTTTCGTATCTCTCATTTTAGCAGCTATCGTCAGCAGGCCTGATTTAATCTTTCTCAGTACATACTTATATACCATTCTTTTAGCCCCTGTCCTGTCATTTTCTAAGTCCATTCTTGGATTCGTGATGCTGTTAATAAAACAAGCTCTTGTCACCTCGGCCCTGTTGGCGGTTGCTAATGGGCAGGCCGTGGTCCTGGGAGCAAAGGGCCAAAGAGGATCGCCGGTCAGTTTTGGACTGCAAGGTATGTTGCCGATCCAGCCAAAAATCAAACGGAAATCCAGTTGATCAAGAGAAGAGTATTCGTGATAACTCAGTGCGGTACTAACAGTGTTATTTGTAGTCGACTCTAGTAATGCAGACGATGCCAATTTCATCTCGGATGTCGAGATCAACACCAATGTCGTCAACGAGTGTGGACGCACCCTGCAAGGAGGCAATATCGACATCGGCGAGCAGACGGAGAATGCTCTTGCCGATGGAAATGTGACGCAGACGACGGCGGGCAGCCGTGTCAAGGTCTTCATCAAGCAGGTCAATGAACAAGGAGCTGGACCATTCACATGCGACATGGACCCGACGGGCAACTCGATTGGTGTTACTGGCCAGACACCATTGACTGTTAGAGAGTCAGAAGCGAACGGAAACGGAATCATCACTCTGAGAGTGGCGATGCCTAACGACTTGCAATGCACCGGAGGTATGAACCAATCTCCGCTAATCCTCATCGCATCCCTTTCTTCCTCTTTATCATCGACACGTGGTGATTCTAAACCTGACGTCTTGACTAGCATCCACGGGCAACGTGTGCACGGTGCGCTGCCGCAATGCTAATAATTTCGGAGGCTGCATCGCAGTGCAACAGACCGACGTCAAGCCCAGCGAAAACGATCCCACCACGATCGAGACCGCGCAGACACTGGAAGGCGTTCTCAACCAAGTCGCGCAAAACATCAAGGACCTCCCTCAGGCGCTGGAGGGCATCGCGGAAGCTAGCCAGGACCCGTCTGATCAGGGTACTACCGTCGTCGAGAAGATCCAGGAAGCCGATAAGACGACAATAGATAACACGGTCGACGCTCCTTGAGCAGATGATATGCAGCAGATCATGTTTCTATGATCTGCATAATAGACTGGGATTTACAAGCAGAGTGTAGACGATCACTGCGGACTTGTGACTCGGGCTTGAAGATCATGACCAGGGGCTACTTAGCGGGTTTAGGTACTTCATGAATTCAATTTTAGATATAGATACCTTGACTGCATACCTTATGATCAGTGGCGTCCTTTCTATCAGTGTCATAAAATATGACATTGCTACGTGAAGGAATAGTATTTGTATGAGGAGATATTGAATGGGACTCACCTATGACCGCAGTATTCCGTTACGATCCCCCCGACCCCCATAGATCGGCTGTGTTACATGTTCGCATGCTCAGCAGATCTTCGCCAATGATCAGATCATCGAAATCACTCGGCTCCGGTTCCAATCAGTTCTCGGTCTTCAGAACTTTCCAGTCAACCTGCCCGCTCGCTACGACTGATCACGTAGGTTAGTATACAACCAATATCGTGACATACGTCGCTCTGGGATGTTGAGTGAAGGGAAGAACTTCAGTGTGGAAATAATCCCCTAAGCGGACCACAGCAGAGAGCCTAAAAATCACTGCGTACCTACCTAGAGGTAGTGAATGCTGGTGGGTTAGGTGAGACCAGGTAGCGGAGATGTACCTAGGTAGGGCTTAGCGCAAGTAGTATGCTGTAGGTACCTACAGGTACTTGCCTATTAGGTAACAGGCATCTATCTCAAGGCCGCCGGAACCATCCGCGTTGATCTTGCTACTTCACTAGGTACTTAGGTACCTACCTATCGAGCTCGTTTGATTGTATTCTTTGACACAGAAGACCTATTGTGACAGCCTCCCAAAGCAAGATATGACAAATCCAACCGAGCCGCCGCAATTGCCCAAATTCTTCGAGGGCGCTCCACTGGAGCAGCATTCCTTCCAATGGAACAAATGCTGGGAGGCCAAATGCACCCCCTGGGACCGTGGAGGGCCCAGCATGGCGTTCTACGACTTGCTTGAAGAGAACCCCAACGGGACGATACCGTTGCCGACAGCAAATGGTCCTCCGAAAAGAGCTCTCGTGCCGGGCTGTGGCAGGGGCCATGACGTGCTGCTGCTCAGCTCTTTCGGGTACGACGTGTACGGCCTGGACGTCTCGTCGCAAGCTCTCGAGGAAGCAAAGGAGAATGCCGAAAAGGCGCTATCCGAAGGACTTTACGAAGTAGAACCGCTAGCGGGCAAGAGAGGCGCGATTAATTGGACCTGCCAGGACTTCTATGCTGAGGACTGGAAGGACGTTCCTACGCCCTTTGATCTCATTTTTGACTATACGGTAAGATGAAACGCCACTGATCTGACTGGCTGCTTTTTTCAGTATGCATGTAATGTTTCCTGACACGTTGATCGTGGCTGGTTAGTTTTTCTGCGCCATGCCGCCGCCACTACGGCCTGCCTGGGCGGCGAAGATGAAATCCCTTCTAAGCCCCGGTGGAAGGCTGGTGTGCTTGGAGTTCCCGTCCGAGAAGAAGGCGAGCGAGCCGGGTCGCCTTGGGCTGCGCCCCCGACGGAATATCTAGGCTACCTCACAAACCCTGGTGCGCAACCGCCGACGGACGAGCACGGCGGTGTTATTGAGGAGTATGCTGGATCGGTGAGCCATGGAGGTATGAAGAGGCTGGTGCATATTAAACCTACACGGACACACGAGAGTGGGGTGCAAGATGGTCGAGTACAGGACTACATATCAGTGTGGGCGCATGCCGATGAATAGATGCTGAAGTCGCGATGAGAGGGTTATCAAAGACCAGATGGCTAATGTATGATGGTGTACCGAGAAGTGGGAGAGGTTAGACAGCAAGTCACATTCTATGCAAAAAATAACATCAGAAAGCGATATGTTAATAGAGTAAGAGACAGAAAAAACAGGGGAAAAATTAGTACAGAAAAAGGCAATTCTGGCCAACGAGGGAATCGAACCCCCGGTGCCTAACGATGCAGAGTAAGGTATGCTGACGCTGAGGAAAGTATGTTGCTTCGCTAGACCGTTCCAACTCGGCCATCTGATCAATCGGGAACCCTTAAGGTAATTAGAATTATATGCCCTTTGCTATCATGATGTTAGGGAGCTGTGCGGATTTACAGTTCGGACTAGCTGGCTTTTGCATGTTAGTACGAAGTCTATAGAGAGTCCGACTTCACCCAAAAATTGAATCACGCGGATTGAACTTGCGTGTGATGGGGGAATGGTCGGGGGAGCAGTCGAGAGAGAGTCAAAGGAACTGCTATATCGTAGATGGACAGTGGAATCCCTAATTGCGTATCTGTATAACATATCAAAGTAGTGTAAGGTGATGGGTTCATTGGTCACTAGGATGACTCCAATCTCTCGTCGGCTCGATGCACTTGATCAGTTTTCACCATGGGAGGATATAAGGAATCCACAGTTCTGTCAATAAATGGGGTTTCTTTCGAGTTACTATAAGTATGACATTACAATGAAATGAGTTCCAGTATTTTGTCACCGCTCTATACACCCCGTTTTTTATACTCCTATTTTCCTCTACGCCACTTTTAAGTTTTACCTTTTCCTTGGATATCTGGGATGTTTCTGGAATAGCGGCCTCTTCCCCTGCCTTTTTAAAGACAACATCTCGCTGTGACGACCTATAGTGGCAACCTCTCGTGTTTGAAGCTCTTCTTCCCTTCACCCTCACCATACACAGTGGTTATGTGACCCTGGCCGCGGATCTTGTATTTGTAAATCATCAAGCCCTCCAAGCCAACGGGACCCCGGGAATGAATCTTGTTGGTGCTGATGCCAACCTCGGTGCCAAAGCCATACCGCATGCCATCGGCGAATCGCGTCGATGCGTTCCAGTAGACACCGGCCGCATCTACGCTCGACATGAACTTCTCTGCAAGCTCTGAGGACGACGTCAAGATGACGTCTGTGTGCTTGGAGCCGTGGGTGTTGATGTGTGCGATCGCATCGTCTAGATCTGCTACAGCTTTCACTGCGAGCGTCAGGCTAAGGAACTCTGTGTCGAAATCTACGGCTGTCGCATCTTCCAGCTTGGAAGATGATTCTGCTGACAGCTTCCTGGCAAGAAGTTCTTTCGTCGCCTTGTCGCAGCGGAGTACTACCCCCTTAGCGATCAAAGCATCGGCTACAGTGGGAAGATGAGTTTCAATCGCGGACTGTTGAACGAGCAATGTTTCCAAGCTGTTGCAGGCGGCTGGGTAACTCGTCTTGGAGTCGACGATGACCTCAGCGGCCATCTTGGGGTCCGCCGACTGCTCGAGGAATATGGAACATAGACCGTCGGCGTGGCCAAGCACGGGGATCTTGGTGTTAGATTTGATATAGCGAACCAGTTCATTCGAACCTCGTGGAATGACGAGGTCGATGAATTGGTCTAGATCTAGAAGCTGGGGGATGACATCTCTGGTGGTGACAAGCTGGATGGCATTGTTGGGAACCTGCGACTTCTCTAATGCTGAGGAGATGACTTTGGAGATGGCAACGAAAGACTCAGTTGACTCCTTGCCTCCTACGCATGAGTCAGTAACTCGTAGAAAAAGGGAAGATCGATGTGGACTAGTTTACCTTTTAAGATTGCTGCATTGCCCGATTTGACCGCAAGAGATGCGATGTTGGCGATAACCTCGGGGCGGGCTTCAAAAATAATAAGCAGTACACCAATCGGACATGTAACCCGTGTCATCTCCAAGCCATCATCAAGCTTCGTCCTCAAGGTTATTTTACCGACTAGGCAAAAGTTAGTCCCCAGGTCAATGGGCATAATGGTATCCCGCGCAAGGAGAAAGAGACACCTCACCAGGATCTTCTAGCTCGCGCACGTCGAGGATTCCCTTTAGCATATCCTCCCATTTCCCTTTCTTCCCCAGATCTAATCTCGACACCAAGCTCTGGCTCAGTTGTCCATTCTCAGCAGCCCGGCGCGCAGCCTCAAGGTCTCGCGCATTGGCGGCAAGGATGTCGTCCTTAGCCTCCGATAGCGCTGCATGGATGGCTGTCAATGCTTCGTTTCTCGCTGGTGCCGGGAGCGTTGCCAGGATATGCGATGCACTCTTAGCCTCGCTCGCGGCCTCTGCCGGCGATGCACTCGTCAGTGACATTTTCCTGTTGCTGCTTTCGACTCAAAGTGTTTGGCCAGTATGAAGTGGTGGTCGATAAGGGGGGGACTCTTAATTGGACGATGTCAGGTGGCGATCGGAGCCGGACTAAGTCGGCTTGAGTCAAAACGAGATACGGGTCAAAGTGCCGAGAGTTAGTTCACTAATTGCGAATTTTATCAGTTAACTCAATCGGACAAAGATTCATTCGGAAGGGAGGATGAATGTATTGAACAAGATTTACACCAACGTAAACGTGCCAATTGCATATGCAGCGAACTTCTAAGAGCCAGTATGCAATTAATTGCCCCTCCCCCGCCCATGCAGCTGGTCACTTAGAGGATGCTAGCGCGCGCCCTTGCAAAACCACTGAAGCGTCCCAGCTTGGCTCAAGCAGCTCATCCAGACTAGGTACATAATTAAGTACCGAGTGTGTGTATGGCTTCCGTGCTTTGACGAAATACTTAGGTATTATCACGGTAATGCAGGAACAAGCTAGCTACGGTTCGGAAGCATATACTAATAAGTAAGGTGGTATATGAACCCCGCCACATGCTTCAAGCCACAGGAACGCAGTTAAGAAGTATAATGGGACGGGGGTTCCCAGTTCAAGGACATCCATGATTTCGATTGCACTTGAAGAGACTGGGTATATCTTGTCACCATGAGGCTTCATATAATCGCACAGCTGGGAATTCTTCAAACGCTGTACGCCTGGCTTCCACATGTGAAGGCAAGCCAGTATGGAGAAAATCACGATCCTGTAGAGAAAGATGAAGACCTAGTTGCCGCCCACTTCCCAGATACGGACCAAGTGCTCCTCTCTCCCGCTTTCTTGGCTCCAGAGAGTGTACTCGCCGGCTTCGCGGATGGCACCGATGGCCCAACAGATGATGCCGTACTCGGTGTGTTGACCTACCTTTATCGGTGTAATGATACATACCGACTTACACGAAATGGTTAGACGATTTTCTACAATCAATATCTGATCGCAACGATTGGGTCAACTATCACGTAGCCAATTTCACGTCTGAGGAAGGCCGTTCCTTTCCCTATGTGTATCTGTCGAAAGAATTCGAAGGGTCGAGCGATGGGAACACCACGAAGCTACGGGTTTGGATCCAAGGAGGCGTGCATGGTAACGAACCCGCTGGAGACCAGGCTGTTTTGGCTCTGCTCGGAAAGTTGGACGCAAATGAAACCTGGACAACATCGCTCCTTGAGAGGATGGACATCCTGCTGTTTCCTCGTTATAACCCCGATGGCGTGTCATATTTTCAGCGAGATCTGGCCTCTAACCTTGATCCCAACCGTGAGCATACCAAGCTTGCTCGCGGTCAATCCCGTGAGATCAAGCGGCTATTAAGTTCATTTTCACCCCATATTACGGTAGATATGCACGAGTTCACTGGCACTCGCCTTACCGATGGCCATTACAAGCATGGCAGTAAGAGCTTTTCCAAACGAAGCGCGATCACTGCTGCATGATTGACTGATTGACTCTGGTTGTAGTGGATGCGTTGATCGCGCCTGGCAAAAACCTGAATACCCACAAGGATATTAGGAACATATCCGAGAACCTTTTTGCTGCCGGTATCGCAGAACGACTTGACGCTGCCGGTTTCCGATGGGAGTCGTACTTCACTGCGTCATCCAGCGACAATCCGGGTGTCACTCTAGCAGAGGCTGGAAGTGATGCAAAGGCGGGACGCAACAGCTACGGTCTGATGCAGTCGATAGCCATTCTAAACGAGGTCCGCGGCATCCGTCTCGCAGACCAGCATTTCCAGCGGCGTGTATCCACTGCATTAACGATGGTGTCTGCCATTCTTGACATTGCTCTCGAGAATATTGAAGACGTCTATTCTACTGTAAGCGTTTATTCGATCAAGTCATTCAATCGGCACGTCAATGACTGTAGCTTATTTTCATATAGGTTGAAAACGCCACCGAGGAGTTCATCGCAAGTGATGATGATATCATTATCACTGATTATCAGAACCTCACGACTCGCTCTGTTCCATTCATCGACGTGAGAAATGGAAGCCTAGTACAACTCCCTGTCAACTGGCTTAGCACGACACCAACCATTGCAAACCTAACCCGGACTCGTCCGGAAGCCTACTTGATCCCGCGAACATGGTCAGACCTTGCCATTCGTCTACAGGAGTCAGGGGTCGTTGTTGAGACCCTTGATTATGAATATCACGGGGCCGTCGAAGCGCTGAAAATCACGTCGGCGTCTCCTGCACGAGCGTATTACGAGGGCGCAATCCAGGTCACAGTGACAACCGAACCCTACCAAAGAGAAGTGCATCTCCCTACTGGAAGTTTTTTGGTGAGCACGAGGCAGAAAAACGCAGCTCTAGCCTTTGTCACGCTCGAGCCGGAAGGTATTGATTCGTATGTCCGGTTCAATCTCATACCGGTCCAGACGGGCGATGAATATCCGATTTTCCGTGTTCTATCGACATCGAAGCTACGACATCGGGCCGGCGAGCTCTAGCTGTGACACTATGATCTGATACAAGCCCAATACGCTTGTGTAATGTTAATGGTTCTCGTATAATATGGCATCCAAGGGCATACATCCCTCTCAACCGACAGCTTATTTAAAGTCGCAGCAGAACGGCAGAAAACTTACATTGAGACGCTGTGCGGTATATAGTAATGATTTCAATGGAAGTTGGAGTGAATCAAGCATAGTCTCTTACCATTTGCCCACCGATGCAGACAATATCTATCTCTCATTCCCTTGCCCTTCAACGTCCCGAAGGAATCAAATGGGCCCACGTGTCATTCGATGATGTACTACTAAAAGCCTTCTACTGTCCTAGAACTCTCTGTCATCCCTATCATCCCTGTTCCTGTCTCTCGTATCACTGGTGCCATCATTGTTACCATCTCCGTCATCATAAGCGCTACACCTTCGCGGTAAGCTTCTTCCCGGCTCTTTAGCAGAGGACAAGGACGGAGGCAGGCTGAGTCTTTGTCGTACGTAGAAGGCTTAGCCGCGATCTCCAACTATGGCAACCGGAACCAATTATGTAGTCCATTCTTCTACCACATGCAGGATCAACTCCAATTGCACTCTCCATGGTGAGGGGGTTTCGTTGTGGAGGAGAGGATCTTTTCCTATTGAGATCGTGATACACTGCTCGTAATACGGCGTTCACCAACGACATCCATCAGCATTATACGACGTACATTAGGAGTGGACTAAGGTCACCGCTGACCACCTAGTTGACGAGTTTGTCTCACTTTCACATGAAGTAGGATGTTCAATGTGTGTGATGAAGGAGTAACCCCCAAGAGACATCTACCAACTTTCTTTCTTTCCTCTCCTACTGATCTTCACACACCTATATTGCAAACAAAATAAGAGACTTTCTATCATTATCACTATGAGCGACGGCAGTCTCTATATCTCGTCTGGAGAGTGTTTCTACGGAGAAGGGCAGATCTCCGACCCGCGTTTTATTCCTTGTGGTAACGCCGCCGTTGCTGGCACACAGGCTTGCTGTTTCCAAGGTGATTTTTGCTTAGCCTCCAACGTATGCTACGACAATGATAGTAGGTCCAATGCCGTTTAGGATTTACGATACTACGTCTATTGTTGTGCAAGCTGACAAGAACAACAGCATCTGTGACGTATATCACCGGATGTACGGATGCAACTTACTCGTCATCCAAATGCCCACACAAGGCGGGATATCCGGACCAGCAATGGGTGGCACTGGCGAGGTGTGATGGCGATGACATTGATCTATTCTCCGGCTGCGGCCATCACAAGGACGAGGTCGTGATCAAGCATGAAGACTGCACGTGCGACGCCGCATCGGCGCTGATTTCGAATCCTGCCAGCGGACAGCCGACTCTCAATCAAATCGGATTGCTCCCAACAACGGCTGGTGGAACTATCTCCTTCAATCCCACAGCACTTCCAACCGCCACGGCATCGTCAGATTCTAACTCGGGCGGTCTTACAACCGGTGCCAAGGCGGGCATCGGGGTTGGCGTTGGAATAGGCGTACCCGTGATCGCGGCGATTATTTTCCTATTTTTCTTCCTACGTCGTAAGAAGAAGAGGGCTGAGCAACAACAACAAGAGGCCCCACCACCACAACAACAGTTCCAACAGCCGCCGTCGGAACTCCCTCCCGAAGTAGCCCATTCTGCAGATGATGATGCAGCAGCATTCCCCGCCGCCAGTGTACAGCCCGGATACTCAGAACGCGCAGTACGGGTGGCTCCGCCACAAGCCTGAGCTACCCGGCGAACCGGCGCACAAGTTTGAGCTCCCAGGAGACACGCACGCGCAGGGGAACGACATCGACGCCGGCGTGAACAGAATGGATTCGATACAGAGGACGCCCCAAGAGAGCTATCCGCCAAGTGACTACGAGAGTCACCACGGAAGTGAGACCCCGTCTTTACCGTTCGTTTCGCCGCAGAGCACTGGGAGCACGGATATGCCGCAGGCGGCGGGCGGCCACCAGAGGACGGGGTCTAGCAACATGGATCCTATTTCGGAATATCGATATGATGGTAGGCAGTTCTAGTTATCGTCGTGCGTATTCTCATGAGTTCTGGTCAATAGGGTCTCTTCTCGTCGCCTCATCTTGAGCTTTCTACGCGACAACCGTAGTGGCAGTGGCCTAACTAGAGGGTCGCCGTCGTGGGTCTACTTAGCCCGGTCATGTTTCTTCGAGTCTGGAGCTATGGCTAGATCCTAGAAGATTCAGGCTAGCTTATTGAAGTGCTGCAATGGAAATATGGTAATTAAGCCTGCCCGAGCTAGATCGGTGAGCAAATGTCTTAATGACGATGGTACTCCATATAGACTGGGCTACATCATATATAGGCCTTTTAAGTCTTTCTATCAAGCGAAGGAATACATGACATTCAATGAGCGTTATTCATGTTCTTTATATCGTGAGTATCACTCTCGTTATTCTCATTTCCTCCTCCTAGAGAGCAAAATAGCGCGCCATCGCGCGAAGGCTAGCAAAGATTTTCCCAGTCCCGTTCAGACGCTAAAAGCCGCCAAGGCGCCAGAATCAGAATAGGAAAGCCTATCGCGTGGCTACCTACTTGAAATCAATAGCTTATAAGATCGACGCCGCCGGCATTGGTGATGCGTTTTTCACGGGTCATTGGATGAAGCCGTTTTGACGTTGCTTATTTATCATCATGATGTTCCTCGGCTTACCTATATTGTTTGCGCTCGGCGCAGCTGCGAGCTGTACCTCATCACACTCATCACCCATCCAGATATTCGTCGACTTCGACGGGACTGTCGTGACCTCTGATGCGTGAGTTTTCATTCGTCTTATGAGAAGTCTCTCTCTCCCTACAACCTGCAAAAATCAACCACCCTCTAGAACATTTTATCTGACACCCCCTTGCTAGCTACACGACTCTCGCGACGGCCGCCTACGCCACTCTCCCCAGCAACAGCTCCGTCCTGCCATGGGACAAGATCGAAGAGATATACGCCGAGCGCGCCGAGGCCGCCGCCGCCGCTGTCCCCGAGCCATCATCGCTCGCAGGCGCGATCGAGTACGCCAATGATGCGTCATTGCGCGACGTCGAGGTCTGGTCCTTCAACTGGGTCAAGGACATGGGTCTCTTCGAGACGCCCAGGCCGACGAGCTAGTGAAGTACGCGCGCAACCAGACGCTGCGCGACGGGTGGTGCGCGTTCGCGCGGCAGGCGCATAAAAAAGGCGCGCATATCAGCGTCGTCAGTCTGAACTGGAGCCCCTCGTGGGTCCGGCTCGTGCTGCAGGAGGCTTCGGGGTGTCCGGAGGTTGTCTCGCGCATCGACGCGTATTCGCCCGAGATCCTCCCGCGCGGCATCCTGCCCGTCTCCCCCCTGAATCACGGTGTTCCGCTGTTCTCGGGCGGGGACAAGTCGATGCTTATCGCTAGCATTCTCGGCAGGATCCCGACTGCGCGGGAGAAAAAGGTTGTGTTTGTGTCGGATGGCGATGCAGATTTGCAGCCGCTTTGGGCCGCGCCTACGAATGTGGGTATTGTTGCTGGGTATGATGGAAGTGCTGCGGAGACGTTCACGCAGTATGGTGTTGGTATCCAGAACGCGAGCGAGGGTTGGAAAGGCTTTACGGGCGAGAAAGCGAACGCCGTGTACGGGTTTGAGGATTGGGTTGATGTCGCGAGTCTGTTATGGCCGTGAAGAGACATTGAACACCCGGCATGGTGACCGTTCTTTATAATATCCTTATGCCGTGTGTCTGCAACATAGACTTAATTCCAACGCATTTACTGAGGCTCGATATATGAAATACGATGCTGCTTCTCGAGATGGATGGTTTCTAGACATACTTGGTTTCGGTAACCGAGCTGCGAAGACAAATGCTGAGCGATTGGTATAGAGGCTTCTCGGGCGGGGAAATCCTTGAAAGACTCCAGAATTTCAAAACGAACTCCCATAATCATCTGGACATGCTGTAGGTGTCCAGTTAAACGCGCCTTTTCACGTACAATACCATGACGAAGACACGGGGTTCGATCTAACAAAGGGCGTCAATCAATGAATATACAGGTCGGTCGTAATCTCGTGATGCATTAAAAAGAGCCTATGACTCGCATGCGCTCATTCTATTCCAATCTTTCTCTTCTCTCCATGTGCTACTCATCTCAAAGCTAGATGTAGTACTCATCATCCTTGGGCTCAGACAGGTCATGTTCTTCTCCGCCAAGCCCTAAGTACAAAATAGTTCGGCCTTGACTCGAAAATGACCGGCCTAATCCCATTGACAACTCAGAGGCTCTCCATCGTAGCTTTCTTCGAGTCAAATATAGAAGCTTGTTGTGATATACTCTGTCTTCTTCAGCGGTGATGTGGACCTCTGAGTCCTGTGCATCATTAGCTCATGTGCCTACAGAATGGCCATCGTTAATGTCTAGTTGTTATATGAAGAGTGAAGACTGATACCCACTTAATATGCTATCGGGGTCACTGGAGGAAGGTTCTCTGTTGGTTTGTAATAAATAAGAGGGTGGCCCGGTTAACTAGGTGGCCTAGTAAAGTGGGAGATGCGTTATAATTAGTATATTTATTTATATTCAATATTTAATATAATATAACGCATCTCCCACCCTAATTGGCCACCTAATTCAATTGGCCACCTTCTAGACCTTTGCATGCGCGTCTAGAAATAATCTAACAACAACGCGTATAATTAATTTAAACTATATAAAATCTAATTCGCTAGACACCTTTATACTGTTTTAATAAGTTTGCGTATTATAGCCGGGTTTGCTGCAAGCCCTATAGCGCTAGGCGCGCGTCTCTTTCCTTCTCGTACGACGACTACCCTGACGATATTTACGATTTTTTTATCTAACTACGTCCTTAGAAGCCTATAGATCTTTTATATAAGGCTGTATAACCTAGAATATATTATTAACTAGCTAGATTATCGACTAGTTACTTTTTAAGTTAAGCTTTTATTTCTAACTTTACCTGCCTGCTAGCAATCTGCGACTTTAAGCAATTTAACTGCGATTTTAAATAATCTAACTAACGCCCGATCTTTATCTTAATATATTAAATCGAAGGTTGTATGACGCTAGAATAGCTTTTTGGTATCTATTATTAAAAGTATATGCCAGATTACGCGTGGTACGACTAGGTCTTGCGTTATTAGGGGGGGGGGGTGTTATAACCTTTTGCAAGGCGAATTATAAGCTTAGCCGGCGTTGCTATATAAAAAGAACTTGATTATAGGATAAGGGGTCTTTTATTATATGATGCGGGAGATTTATAGGCTTTTAAGGACGTGGTTAGATAGGAAAATTGTAAATATTGTTGGGGTAGTCGTTGTATGAGGAGGAAGGAGATGCGCGCCTGGCGCTATAGGGCTTGTAGCGAACCCGGCTATAATATACGAACTTGTCGAAACGGTATAGAGGTGTCTAGCGAATTGGATTCTATATGGTTTGAATTGATTATACGCGTTGTTGTTGGATTGTTTTTAGACGCGCGTGCGAAGGTCTGGAAAGTGGCCAATTGGATTGGGTGGCTAATTAGGGTGGGAGATGCGTTAAGTGTGATTTAAAAGTAAAGTAGTTTTTAATAAAAGCTAAGAAAAGCTTTATTTTATAAAAGGCAATAGCCGGTCGTAGTATAGGTCAAATTAAAGGGATATATAACAGGACGGCTATCTGCTCCTAGTGATGCAGTGCAAACGGCTATCCCTATTTGTGCCGGCTGGCGAATCTGAGGGTTCCTATTATAATCTCTCCTAGTCAATTAGACTTGAAATATATAGATCTAGATGTGAGAGCACCATTGGAATAAGGCAGCATCACTGGTGACGGTCATGCGGATGAGCTAGAGGCGAGCGAGGACATAGCCAGAGAGGCCAACTGGTCATCCTTACAAATAAGTCCGCTAGGCTTGGGCGAGATGAGCAGAACTTTTCCGACAAACCGCTTATTTACTGGAGTAGTCGACCAGATCCCCATAGACCCAGCCTTTTCCGGACCCGATCCACAGCTCCAACAGTTCGCAAACCTCAGCCCAACAACTATCGCTGCGCCTAACATGGCAGCGACACCCTATAACACGAACCCAAGACTAGAATTTTACAGTTTTCTGTCTCCAGAGTCAGGAACAGCTCTGTTAGTGAGACCCTCGAAACTTCCAGACCTGCTAATGAGTCCGGAGTGCAGTAGCGCTGCTGTTATTGTCTCGATCGATACCATTAGCCAGAAAGACCTTTATGATGCATTACACAGTAAATGTGCCCAACAGAGTGCAGGTCCCGCGTGATGACCATCCTTCTATATAAAGTGAGAGATTCAGCTAGAAAAATCTACGTCAGGTCGTCATTTCTTGTGTGACCGTGTTCTACAGGTTACGCCCACTTTCCCGACAGACTGTTACAGTCGGATAGCCATTTGACATTACGGTTAGGGTCGGAATCATTGTTGCAACCTCGATTGGATGCCTTAGTTTTACTCATCAGTCGCACAAATACATTTGTATGATATCACTATGGGATTGATAGCTAAGTACTTTAGGACCATTCATTCAAGTTTGCGTGTTTAGTGTTGGCCTAGTACACCTGCTGTTCGTATGTAGCTCCCGCATAAGCTCAATACCTATCCATTCTGTCCCCGCCGGCCTTGCTCTCAAAACCTGTTGAGACATTCGGCAGATGCACAAGGTTGCCACGGCAGTGAGTTAGTAGGTAGCATATGAACAATGTTAAACCCCGCACGGCTGCTCGGCTCCCTCCGGAAGGCTCCAACGTCACTGCCAAGGGAACTCCCCCAATTTTAAAGGGGCAACGCTAGCCATGCTGTAGTATCCAACACTTTTCATAAGTAGATAGGTAGGTAGAGGCGGGGGCGGTAGAAACGATGGCATCCTAGCTGTTGCGCGTACGAAGGAAGCGGCGGCCGCTAGTATTGCTTCAATTGCCGAGCAGACATGCCTCTATTGCTTGAGTCAAAGGGTCTCTTCGAGTCATCCCGTCTCGCCAGATTCATGTAGTACAAAGTGTGCGTTCCGCGTGTTGACCTGGTGTTTTGTGTGTCAAATCTGCTGCTTCACAAAAAAGTTGTGATACTCTACGATTCTCCACACCGCAGAACTCTGCTCCGGATGCTAGGAGGGGATCGGCATACATAGACACCCGAGTCTTATGGGTCAAGCATGGGCGTCGGACGACTATGGCCCGACTGTGATCCCCTTTGCAATCTGCACCACGTGAAATCTCGGGCGTGGTTCTCTTGTTGCGGACTATAAGAGCCCTTATCTCCTGATCAAGGAGTAGGGCTATTTTCTGCTCTATCTGGTCTCATACACCGAGGGAATTCAAGATGCAGAAGCGACTCATTGCCGCGTTAAGCCTCCCAGCATTGGCCTTGTCAGCCCAGAGCCCTCCCAGCCACGGTCATACTACCAGTAGCTCCAGGATCTGTGTGGTTGATTCGAGCGCTCACGATGCCTCCTACGCCATTGAGAGGGCTTTCCGTACCTGCGGTCATGAGACCGGCGAGAAACGCGGCAAAGTCGTGTTCAAGAAGAACGAAACGTACAATGTCCGCCGTGTCATGAACACCACGGGCTTGACCAACGTGGACGTTGAGATCCACGGTACCCTCTTGTGGGACACCAACATTCACTACTGGCTCAACAACTCGCTGCCCGTCGGTTATCAGAACCAATCCACTGCTTGGGTTTTTGGCGGTGAGAACGTCCACTGGACTGGTTTTGGCTATGGTACTCTAGATGGCAACGGCCAGGTTTGGTATGACTTCATCAATGGTACCAATAACTACCCTGGTCGTCCGCACCAGATATCTTACCGGGGCATGAAAAACAGCGTCATTGAGAAGACGCGTTTTGTCCAATCCCAAATGTGGACAATGACCGTCATCCACTCTGAGAATGTTCTGCTCGAAGATATGTACGTCAACAGCACCGATGCCAAGCAGGAAGTCGGATTCGACTTCTCCTCTCTCAACACCGACGGAGCTGATGTTATCTACTCGAACAACATCACCTTCCGCAATTGGACCGTCGACTGTGGTGATGACAACATCTCTACAAAGGCAAACAGCACCAACATTCTCATCGAGAACCAAGATTGGTACACTGGTCTTGGGTTTGCCATGGGAAGTATCGGTCAATACGCTGGTGAATACGAGACAGTTGAGAATGTGACTGTTCGTAACGTGACTGTTCACGATCGCATGAGGTACGCTGCCTACTTCAAGACCTGGACTGGTGTTTCCCGTGGCTACCCCCCGAACGGTGGCGGGGGAGGCCTTGGATACGCCGCCAACATCACCCTGTCTGATTTCAAGCTTGACAACACCTCAGGTATCTTCGCCATAACTCAGTGCACTAGCTACAATGGTGCTCGTGGTGAGTGTAACACCAGCAAGTTTAATATCCGCGATATCACCCTCGAGAACTGGTCCGGTACTTCTACTAGCGCCGTGCTTGCTGAGCTTCAGTGCAGTGGTGCAAGCCCTTGCACTGGCATCAAGTACAACAATGTGTCTGCTTATATTCCGAGCAACAACACCATGGCCAGCCATTACCTGTGTGGCAATGTCTCTGAGCCGATAGGATTCGAGTGCACTGATGGACTTTGGGAGGAAAATAACAGGTAGAAGTAGATTTATCCAGACGAGAAAAGAATTTGGAGTGATTAATATGAAGCCTTCAAATTGACGGGACCGGCAAACTTTCTCACGCTTGTTTCCCCGTTACCTTTCAACTTCTCCATGTAATCCAACAAATTATTTCAAATTATAATATCGCACAAGAAAACACACCATCGAGATGAGCAAGGTCAGAGATTCGAAGCCTAATTGTGGCACATCTAACTTCATCAGGAGAACCTGCTCGCAAAGAAGCCAAGCTTACAAGGTTTTCCCACAAGAAAATCTTGGTTCCACTAATCGAGGTGATGCATGGTTTTCGCGAACAAGAGGAAGAAAAAAAAAAGAAGCTTGTTGAATACATTAGAAGATACGTGTTGCGCTCTGGCGCAGCGGTGGGTCTCTAGCCCGCCCACGCTCAGGAGGGATCACATAATGATATGTTGGACAGCTGCCTTAAGTTGAGTTCTATATAAGGGCACTTCCAGAATGTGTGCCATTATCGAGGCCTCTGTGGACTTACGCATAGGTTGAGCCACCACTAAAGCGCAACATGTCCCAACAACAATGAATACGGTACACACTTAATCCAAGGACAACTTCGAGCTCTCGGGCATGGATCAGATGCGGTATCTACTGGTCCGCGAATGGCTATGCGGAAGAACAGGGAAACGTGGTCCTAAACGGGATAAGACTGTATTGAGTACAAGCGTAAACCACCTCAATATTAGTATCATCATCACGCTCGGCCCTTTTGATCTCTAATCTTGCTGGTCTGAAATGGAATTTCTATGTATTTACTTTAAAACATAAGCAAGGTGTCAACCGAAACAGGCGACTTTTGCGACTCCTACGACTACAAGCGGCGACGATTTATTTACTTTATGGTTTTCTGCTCGATGTAGATCTCGATATCGCCGCGCTCTCCTTTGTAAGTTCGCTGTATCGAAACAATATCGAAAAATTCTAATTGCCGTGTTACTAAAGGCGATGACAGAGTAGTCCTCTCATTTTCTGGGACTTGGTCGGTTTTGCTTCGGCACGGAGCAAATTCCCAATAATACCAATAGCGATCAACCTGCTACTCAAATTCGTCATTTTGGGCTCTTCTCTTTCTCTAGTCGGTATTTATAGCACAATAGTTGCGGTTTCTCGCAAAATGAACGACTGGCCAGGAATCAGGTTATATCAGTTGAATCTTGCTATCATAGGACTAGCTCTTTGTTTATTCTGTATGCTATCTGATCCTTGGAGCACCATCTTGTCCACGCCAACCGCTAATGCTCTAGCTTAGTTTCTATTGCCTACACCTACCTGAACACGCGCTTATCAGGCTCATCGGCGATATCAACAAGACGACCGCAAAATCAAACCCACGCTTGTGTTCACCGAGTCTGGCCGCCCCGTTGCTGTATTTCCGCCAACCGAAGACGTCATGTTGCAGAGATTTTCTGTTGATCCTCTACAAGAGCTCCGTGCGGATCAGAATGAGCCTGAGACGTGAGGGCTCCTTCATGCGTTGTGGTAGTACAGGGCATCAGTTATCTGAGTTATCTGATATGTGGGGTACGCAGAAGTACTAGGGAGTAGGTGTGTTACAAGCAGATAGAAGCTTTGGTGGGCTGCGCAACTTAACAAGCTAATAGGAAAAGACATCGACGTTCGTGAAAGATTGAATGGCATGGGACTGGGAAGGGAAGTAGACACAACGGTATTATGCATTATAATTGATCACGATGCTTATTCTAAGTATGTATTCATATACGTGCGATGTGCAAGAGTAGCTTGACCCCCACTTCATCTACTGTACTATTTCTACAGAAATATTTTTCCAAAATTGATGTTGGACGGTCTGTGGTATGAAGCTATAGATAGGAGACCTTCATGTATGTCAACCTGTGGTGTAGTAGACTAACTTGACTTAATGTGGGACAAGGCTACGTTTAGGTTCGATTGGAATAATACCACTAGGTTGCGAAACGGAAGTCGAGCCTGATAACATTGTTAGTCGTAATTAGCAGGAAGAGCACGGGTAACCTTACCGCTTATTACCAATGTCAGTCGTCGTTCTTCTATACTCGTGTTGCTCCTCAGGGGTCATAACATCCCACTTCTTTGCTTTCTGTTGATTCCTCCACCGGTAATAGAGGTATGTACTCGGATACTGAACGACCTATGCGTGGCGTAAGCTCTTGGTTGTTAAGGCAGAAGCATTCCAGACTTACCACCATCCAGATACAGATGACTAATAAACCTGTATTTGCTTTGAAGTATCGTGGCTTATCGGCGGGTTGATAGACTATAAATGATGGGAATTAATAACGAGCTTCTACCAATGAACGAGAGGGAATAAAGGGGGCTCACCGTTTGCGCCAATGATTGCGCTAACTTGAACCCAGATATTGTAGATCCTACGATAGAATTAGAAAACTACACCTATCAACGGTAGGGCTTACGAACGCAGCAGAAACTGTTCTGTTTTGGACTGAACCGGCATTTCGGCTTGTCCAGGCAACTTGAATGGGGTGAGTACTATGATTAAGGTTTAGTATGCGTTTCGACGCGCCCTGGTTTCGATTACTTACTATGGGAATGACAATAGAACAGTGGCAATTGCGAAATACGACCAGGGAGAGATTGGATCTGGCAACGCGATCAAGGCAGCGAAGTTGGGAAGCAGCCAGAGGTCCTCCGCCATCGCTACTAGAGCCCTATTCGAAACCAACTCACTCACGGCCGTGATGAGTATCATGGTAATGGAAGAGGCAACAATATATGGGATCGAGAGCAAATTTGTTTCGATGACGTTGAACCCTAGGCCCCGGAACGAGAGCGAAAGGTAATTGCTGACCGGGTACTTGGGAATGCCAAACAATAACCCCAAAGCGTATAAGGGCCACATATCGTAGTCCTTCGCGCATTTCCAGATCTGCCCTACAGTAAGACCTTGTCTGTTATGCATTCCCGCCTTCCCGGGGTCGTCCCGTATAACTCAAGTCACAGTAAGCAGAGCGAATATACTGACTTTAGCCCAAGAATCTTAGACTTACCGGAGTTCACAATGATCTTCTGTTCTTTTTCGGTAAAGTATCCTTTGGGATTCCACCAGCTCTTTGTTCTAGCTGGAGATGTCGGCATGAGAAAGAAGGAAGCAAGCCCGATAATGACTGCGACAATATTAGTATCCCTCGCGCCCGGAATTCCGTGCTGACGTACAAGTGAAAAGCCCCCTAAGTATGTTAGCGATGGTCACCTTATTTACATACAGCGTCACTCACTCGACAAGGAACAGCCATCGCCACCCAGCGTAGCCTAGAACACCGCGAAGGGATAAAAGACCAACAGCAGCAAAGCCGACACCGATATCCACTTCAATTAAATATAAAAGTAAGCCGCTGCCAGAATCTCCTAAACGTAGTATTGACCTCACCTATCTGAGAAGCCGTCCAAAACCATGCCAATCTAATAGGGAGCTGCGGAGGTGGTGTAAGCGACAGGTATGCAAACGGACACGAGTAGGCTCACCCTTTTACCAGTATACCAGTAGCTTAGGTATAAAATCATGTCGCTATCATAAGTTAGTTAATTAGAATGAGCCGACCTCCAAGTCCGCAAATGGCGAAAACTTACGGGATAAATCCCCCCTGAAATACAGCCCTGATGGGTCTGGGTAAGCGAGGGGTTGGTTAAGGGGGAATGGTAAGACTTACACCAGGAATCTGGTAGCTAAAAACGAAGATCGACCCGAAAGGAAGAACTGGGAAGCGGATATGAAACTAAATACGCAAATCTGGATTGGAATCCATAGGTCCGGCCCGATACTGGATGCAGGATGAGTTCATGTTTTTGTTGCACAGTGATTCGGGAGCACATAATTACCGTTTCGAAATCAATTGTGACGGTAGTTCAGCAACGAGAAAGCCAATCTTAGAAAGCGTTTGACCAATATTCTAAAACCCGTTAGTAATGTATGAAGTTTAACCTGCGTCAGACCAGGAAGCAAACCCGTGGTTACCACTCACGTAGTCGCTAGTAGTCATTCCGAGATCGTCAAGCAGATCGTCAGACACCGCATTAACGATGTTATTCCGATCGATGTTCAGAGCAGCAAACATGATGCAAACCCAGACCTATGCAATACAGTTAAACATGCCGGCGCTTTTATTCTTTCTTTCTGCGCTCGTGCGCTTACCATGATCTTCAAGTCAACCTTGTGTCTGACTGCATTCTCTTCTCTATACGTCCAACGGAATAAAGGGTCAAAAGCAGATAGATTCTCCCATTGCGGATGAATGTATAAAGCTTTGTACTCCTCTATGTTCTCGGAATCCCAGATACTGGGTTGCGTTGCAGTCTTAATTCAAGTCAGCCGAAGGAAAGCTGCCCAACTAGGAACTGAACATACTGAGTCGAGATCGACGGTAACTCTCGGGCCCTTTCGAATTCTCAAGATGCGCAAGAACCAATCGCCGAGTGCTGATTCTGCCCGGTCCGTGTTTTCGGCTGCCAGAGCCGGCACGAGAGGGGGAACGGCACACACGGCATTCTTACTCTCAATGCTTCCGTCGACCGACTTCCTCGGTTCCGAAGCTGAGTCGGAATCGTTAGGCGACGTGAAACCGGCTCGTTGGCGAGTAGACATGATGCTACGATTACGCGACACGCTATTGGTGTATCACATCAAACACATCGCACAGGAAGTAATCATCTCAGTCTATCAGCAATTATATACATGGTTATTGGAGACCCGAGAGATTGGATCACTCTAATTGACTGGACGATTGCGACATTGCACTTATCAATGCCAAGGGCTTCGGACCGTCAATGCCCCAGGTTCAGCAATCACGCCATCATGCATCAATATACATCATGGTCTAGGGCGATGTCGTGCTTATAGTAATGCTGGTTTCCATTACATTCATAAACATGAAAACAGAGAGTCTCCCATCAAGGCGTAAGAATTATCTGGCCTATGTATGGACGGAGATGTGTCTTCATTGGGCATGCTGCAGAAGTAGTCCTCTGAGGCATTCCAAGCACACCGAACCATACCTCATTTCCTACATTGTATCTAGATCATATCGCGATCCTTGAGCAAAAGACTTCTCATAGGATCTAGGGCTTGGCTTGTGCGCAATTGCGCCTCGGGTGCCAGAGAACTTCCAAGTTGCGTGATAAATAGCTAGTGGAGGTCAGCCTCACAGGGGAGTAGACTCGGAGCGCGGAACGAGAATGGTCTAGTTTCCAATACTAGATACGTTTGCAACCTTACCACAGATGATAAGATAACGTGATTCTGGATATAGATCGAATGGGGGTCCACGAAGGTGGAGATGTAAACCGTCGAGCCATCTTGAGTTCCCGTGGCCAGCCTGCTATCGACTTCCGCCGGTGCACCCAATTCTACTGACGCGCAGCTTCACCTGGAGGTCATAATGGGACCAACATGTGCACCTATAGTCCACAACTCAGAGTATTTGAAACTTAAGCGAGTGTTGCCGATAGCCGGGGACAAAAAGAACTCGCCGACGAGGAATAGCTAACACATTCCTACTAACGACTTATTATATATAACGGTAAGTAACAGGGCATGCTTTTACCGTAGCAAGGAAGAGATATCTTAGTATTCTCCCTACTTCACAGCGGTAGATAGGTACGAGAAGCGGTATGTTACTAGAGCAGGCCTTGTTGCGAGTTTCAATCATTACTAATTCAACTAGACATCCCTTCTACCTCCTCAACGACGAAAAAAGTCGTTCTTTCTGGTGTAATATGGACCCCGCCCGATATAACGAGGGAGCGGTTAAAGGAGGTGGAGGTGTGCTCTAAGGGATTTTGTGCCAAACATCTAGTCTTACATATCCAGGGCGTGGGACGGCAAACCCCGCGAAGTCCCTCGTCAGTGGCACAAGGGTTAGTACTTATTCTTTTCTTTGCCTTTCTTCAACTACAGGTATCCAGGAATATTATGTAGATATATATCAATGCTTGTGGCAGTTACAGGCATTGATTAGCTCTGCCCAGTTGAGTCTGTAGCTCTCATACCCTTCGCCTTCAATGTCTCCATAGCGGAGGTGATGATTTTAGCGATAGAGAGAACTTTTTCCTCCTCAAATTTACGCCCCACGATCTGTATGCCGACTGGTGCACCGTCGTACATCTCAGGGTCATCTAGTCGGTCAGCGCAAGGGGAAAAGGACATGCGGCTGCACATGAAACTCACAAGCGTTCCAGTTCGTTCGATCCAAGTCCGTGGAAGGCCGGTAGGAATCGTCGACGACGTCGATCCGTTTATCTGCTTTGGTAACTGGAATAACCACGACGCTGTAATTCATTAAATTGATAACCTCAGTGTATGCTGAGAGACTCGGTCAGTAGGGACGGGAGCTTTAATGAGATGCGCAACTCCGACATACCTGTATGGTGATATTTCCCAGGGATAACAGCAGCATGAGGTGCCACAGGCATAATTACAGCGTCAGCTACCTGTCCTGTGAGAGAATCAGCAATGGCACTCGCGCGATTCACTAGCAATAGGGAGTCATACCATCTTGCTCAGCTGTAGAGTTCCAGTAATCGGAATATGCTAGCTCGTACTGAAGACCATTCAGTGTTAGGTCCTGGTACCCTAAGAGATCCATTGGCTCTCTTAGGTAGAAAGTTTTCTGCAAGTCTGGAATAAGTGGTTCGCCAGAAAGACACAGCTGTTTATCTGTAACAGTCAGCCTATGAATTATATAATAATTGTATTTCCGCTAGAGTCTTTCGTGATTAAGAGATGGTTGCGCCGCCACTAACCCCTGAAATATACACTAGACACGAGAACTGGAGTTACAATCGCCTTGAGAGCTACTTACGAATATCGTCCGCTCCATCGGCACATAGGAAATTAAGCTGTGTATCATGAGTCAGCGCATTCCAATAGAATTAGGAGATAGTCAAATTTTCACAAGCGCTAAACAGCTTACATGAATGTCTCTTCCAATCTTTCGATCCGGCGGGTCCCAATCGACAACCTTTCACATAAATTAATGATTTTAAATCTCAGACGGGAATCTGTACTCAACTGAATCCTTATGACGCACCTTATGTCCGGCTCTTCGAACTACTTCCGCAACAATCTTTAGTCCGCGGATGATAGGCGGATGAGGCTGTACAGCACCATCTGTCCACAACACGCCCAATTTCAACGGCATGTTACCGTTAAATTTTCCGTCAGAGTTGGCGCGTAATTCGTACTGTCGCGATACCTCGTCCCGAAAGGGTATAGGGACCACCGCCGAGTCCCTGAGCCACGGCTCGGTCGAGAGATCTGCGCGTAGTAACAAATCCAGCCCTTCCAGCGAAGTACTCATTATACCTATGGTTGATTGATACGTATTCTTTCCAGGGTTGGTGTTAGCAACGCAGCGATATGAAAGCCTCTCTGGAGTCGGCTTTAACGAATACAAGCCGTTGAAAGCGGCAGGGATTCGAACAGAGCCCCCTATATCTGTGCCGAGGCCGAGAGTACTGCCTCGAAGCGCTTGCAAAGCGCCTTCACCACCGGAAGAACCACCGCAAGATAGGTTCTGATTGTTTGGGTTCAACGTCTGGCCGATCAGATTGTTCTTCGTCTCTCCAAATAGTAGGGTCTGAGGCACACTAGTTTTGCGGTATAAGACAGCGCCAAGAGACAGAAGCTCGGTAACGATCTGACTCTCTACTTCGTGAACTTTCCTCTGATCATGGAACCCTAGATCTTTGCCAATCCAGCCAACGTAGCCCATTGTGGTGTCAACGCCTTTGACATGGAACTGGTCTTTCAAGCTGATTGGTAGCCCAAGACGGTAGAGGTTCCGTCATCATCATCACTGTTAGCGATTCCAGGACGTGGGGCTCCGATTTTGAAGCCAGAAAATGCAGACCATGAAAAGATGAGTGAGAAGCGGTTTCTCCTCAACGTCCCCCAACGCCACGCATTAGCGAAACACATTTAATTCGCACAGTTGGACTACTTATCATACATGGGGTAACATCTATCACGTGCATACGGAGGGAATAAGACTGCTGACCCCAGGCCGAGTATAGAGTTGGAGAGATCTCGCCAACGACAGTACAGCTGTTGCATTAACAGCGAACAGCAGCCGATGATAGATGTTCTGCAACTTGTTTCATTTTCAAGCACACTCTCAGCTACCATTTAGATGATACACGGAAAGCTTCACAGAATTGGTCATAGTCTCAGCATTCGGCGTCGTAGAAGTAATTCGTGAAATGTTATCTATGCGTCGGCTGTGGGATCGACGGAGAACCCCCGTAATCGCTATAAGCGGCCTGTCGCGCTGTCAAGAGCCCAAAGACGCTGTTGCCGACAAAAGTACTGATACTCAACATCTCGCGACTCGATCGTTATGTAATTGGATTGAGAACGATGACTTATAAGTGGAGGATGAGCAATCGAAGTAATATGATCAAAAGCTAGGACACGACAGTGTACATACATATCAAGTACGCGGTCGCTGCTAAAAGTGAGAAGAGTGCACGAGAAACGGTTGACTGACTCACAATAATAGAGCACTAATAGAAGTATCGGTGTTGCTCATTATAACCGGTTGAGGCTCAAGTGTTAAGAAAGCTTGTCCGAAAGATTTGAAGATTACTAGCATACTAAATTATTAAGTGCGTCCACGGTGCGGAATATGCCACAAATGAGAGCACTGGGTAACCCACTCAATCTCTTACGGTTAGGAAGGCTAGATATCGCATCCGGGCGGAGTAAGATACTCTGCCCACAAGACACCGAAGCCGAAGTGCCGAATGCATATCTACTCCAACGCGGCCACGTCAGACCAAGGCATGACAGTGCCGGTGAGCCAACCTGCAGGACTCTTCTTTTCGCACTCACCTTTCCCCCACAACTTATCACAGCCTCCCGGGCGCTAGCACCGTTTTAATACATTGAAGGAGTGGTTCCACCGAGTCTATCCTCGGAACAGGATGGGGGATGGCATTCTCGTCTTATTTCCGCTTCTGTCGTGTTTTCTTCTTCTTACCAGATGGACCTGCCTCCGATGGTGCTAAAATCTGTGACTCGTTTTATGTAGCGGAAATCCTAGGTTGAGCAGTATAAATAATCCTTCTTCTATTTGAAAGAATTTCGTTCATTGATGTGGGCTCTTGGACTTCCTAACAGACAGCGAACATCGCCATTACCAGTAAGGTTACGTCATAAATCAAGGCTGCTCAGGACGTGAAAGAGTTGCGTAAGGGATCTATTTTTGCCTTCTGACTTGCAGAATCGCCTGTTATCCTTTCTCCTGAAATAGCAGCGTAGAGAGGACCCATGTTCCATGATGCCTAGAGAATCAGAGAAGATAGAGGAGTTAGCTCCAGCCCCTCAAATGTCAGAGCACCGGAGGTCATCGAGTGGCGAAAGCACGACGAATACGGAGAAAGAGTCGGCACATGAGCCCATATCACCGGCGCTCGAATCTCCGTCGCCGGTCCACGCACCCGGTGAGAAAGGCGGCCAAAATGGTGGCCCTCTAGATCAAGTACGGTCCGTGACCTCGTCCATACGACCCAGAAGAGCGATTCCCGTTCCGAAAGTAGAGCGTAGAGGCCTTTTGCCGTGGCTCTCACTTACCCCAGAGGTCGACAACCCCACCCGCTACAGCAATGGCTTGAAATGGGTGTTGACGCTGTTTGTTGCCATCGCTGCATCGGCGGCCCCAATGGGTTCAGCGATCCTTTATCGTAAGTCCATCGCTCTCGGCCGTACTATCTGTTCGCTTGGCCTCAACACTAACACGGCATTAGCTTCCCTTGAAGAGATTGAAGGAGAATTCCACGTCTCGGCAACAGTGGTAAACCTATCAGTAGCCGTGTACCTGATATCTATGTCTATCTTCCCTCTATGGTGGTCTTCATTCTCTGAGACGCTGGGGCGCCGCAGCATCTACCTGGTGTCGTTCGCGCTGAACGCCATATTCACGGCGGCGAGCGGCGTGAGTCAGAACATTGCGCAATTGATTGTGTTCCGCACCTTCGCGGGCGGCGCTGCCGCCTCCGTGCAGGCCGTTGGCGCAGGTACTATTGCCGACCTCTGGGAATCGCGGGAACGCGGTAGAGCGATGGGGCTGTTCTACCTCGGACCCTTGTGCGGACCCCTACTCGCACCCATTGTCGGCGGCGCCCTCACGTCTAGTTATGGATGGCGGAGCACTATGTATTTCCTCGCCGTGTACGGCGCCGTGATCTTCGGATTGGTCTTGTTTGGTGTCCCGGAGACGCTGCCGCGCAGTTCCCAAGAACAGAAGAAAGCCGCCGCCGCCGCAACCTCGGAAGACACGGGCACGCCTCTCTCCCGCACCTCGACCACGCGGTCCGCAGTCCAGGCTCGCACGAAGATGGCGGTGTTATGGGTGAAGCGCGCGTTCATCGACCCGCTAACCATCCTCAATCTCCTCCGATTCCCGGCCATAGCGCTGACCGTCGGGTACGCCGCCATCACTTTCGGCTCATTGTACGTGCTCAATATTTGCGTGCAAACCGGCTTCTCAGCGCCGCCATATAGCTTCTCGCCCCTCATCATCGGCGTTCTATATATTCCGGCTTCGGTCGGGTACTTCATAGCCTCCCTTCTCGGCGGGCCATGGCTAGACCGCATAATGGAGCGGTCGGCGCGCAGGGCCGGTCGGTACGATGCACGTGGACGCCTCATCTATTACCCGGAGGACCGCGTTCGTGAGAATGCGTGGCTTTCGTCGACGTTGTACCCCGGCGCGCTTGTCTGGTTTGGCTGGACAATCCAAACCCATCAGCACTGGGCTCTGCCCAGCGTGGCGAATTTCTTCTTTGGCATGGGCAGTATGCTCGTCTTCAGCATGGCTACCACCATGCTCACCGAATTCATGCCGAAGCGGGCGAGTTCCGGCGTGGCCCTCAATAACTTCGTGCGAAACATTCTCAGCGCGACAGGTACGGTCGTTACGCGGCCGCTAGCTGACGCCATTGGCTTTGGGTGGCTGACTACCGCCGTGGCGCTTATCGCTTGGATCGCAGGTAGTATATGTCTGCTGCTTATTAGGCGCAACAGTCAGAAATGGCGATTGGAAATGAACGAGAAGATGGGCTGATGAAGAGGATAGCATAAAATAATTCATGGCTCTTATAATGTTTATCATATAACTAATATTAGGTAGCAAGAGCCTTCTCCAACTCTTGCCTACCTAACGAAGCATGAAGCAATAGTGATGAAATCGCTACAGACTATAAAAGCAGCGCAGGCTTTGAATTGCACACACATGGAAATTAGCTTAGTACATGTAGGCAATTATTAGATATAGGCTCGCTAGGAATTTGACAAAAAATTTACTGCCTTCCACTCAGCTACTTGACCACCGATTTTGAAGACCTCAATAAATTGCACTCTAGTTGTAGAAGTCATCGCAAGCCAGTACTGTCTTTCCCCCCACCAATCCCCATCTCTCACTGGAATATAGAGGCGCCTTCTTTGCAGTAGGCTGACAGTCGAGCTGAAACTTGGGATTCAATCCAACCGTTTCAAGCAGGAAGGGGCTTGGGCCGTTTCCGTTGCATAAATATTTGGTACACAAAAATGAGCCTTCGGTCACCTGATTGAAATGAGCACAGAGCGGCGGCGACTGTACTAGACCTCCCAAATGGGGGTTGCCGAACAGTTGGAAGAGGAGAGGGAGCAATTTCTACATAGCTCGCTCCTAAATGTCCCTCTTTCTCTCTATACCTTCTCCTCGTCTTCTCTTCTTCTTCTTTTTTTTTCCCCCACTTGGAACGACTGCTGTATGATACTTTTATTGTTCAACCTTGCTTTCCAGCGTTTCTCCGCCTTTAGTGTTATGGACTGAAGGAGGGTAAAGCTTGAGAACCCCACGTTCGGGGACCAGGGGTAAGAGAAGAAGATCGGCACATCTTTACAGTTTTCGCGAAGGGGGTATCAATCCTGCAGTCCTGGCGTCTGGTATGTATCCGAATCTGAGATCAGATCTTGTACTTCTAGGGTGGATTGCGATTGGTTGGTCGGTAAGACCCCTTTGCATGGCGTGTACATACCTATCTGGGTACTTGGGATTCGGGCGTGGTAAAATCATTGATGTCGGCGTCGTATATTTCGGGTATGCATTGACAATTTGAGCATAGGCACTGATGTTCTGAACCTCAATATAAGAAGCATGATATTGGTATTATATGGTAAACCTAAAACGTTCAACGGGCAGGAAGCTGTTGCCTGGCTATTCGTCAATGGAATGCTTGTTAGTGCTGGACGAATAGCCACGAATGTAGACCATTGAGCAAAATCGCCATTGATGCAGCAATGCTTCATTGAATGTCTAGGGATATATCTAGTGTATAACATGTTGTTCATCCAGAGTGACGAAACAAGCCTATAATACTAATTGCTGCTTATGGAATCTCGGGATCTTTTTTATCCTTCGAGTTGCCGTAAGACCGAAACGGCCGAAGGACAGTCTTACCACTATTCATCACAGGCTGACTGCGGGGTTTGTATCATTCGAGGCATCATCAACGTCATTGAGATAAGACCCTAAACATACTCTCAAAGCAAGATCTTTGCAAATCTTCATAGATACGCATCTTAGACAGCCATGGCACTACTTCTAGACCCGTTGAAGAACGTCAAAGCGCTCACGTTTGACGTTTTTGGAACCGTGGTGGACTGGCGTTCGTCAGTGCATGATGAACTCGTCCGAAGGGCCCGCGATAAAATCGCATCTTCAGCTTTCAACGAACTTCCGGAGTCGCTGAAATCGCGTCTCAAAAGCATTTCGGACGAAGATTGGGGCACCTTCGCACAAGAATGGCGAACTTCGTATGGGAAATTCACCTGGACTTTTGTGCCAGGGAAGACCGAGTGGAAGGACATCGACACGCATCACTACGATAGCCTCCAAGAACTGCTACAGAAATGGGGTGTGGCGGGCGTGTACACAGAGGAAGAGACACGCTCACTGAGTCTTACATGGCACTACCTGAGACCGTGGAACGACTCGGCCGTGGGCATCCAGAAACTCGGGACGAGATACGTCACGGCGACACTGTCGAATGGCAACCGGTCTCTGCTAGAGGACCTCAACAAGCACGGGGCCCTCGGCTTTAGACAAATCATATCGACCGCGGACTTTGGTGCCTATAAGGTGAGACTCGTGTTACCCCATACCTTTATGCCCGCCCAGCCTTATGGACGTGACTGACTGACCCGCTGCGGGTAGCCGCATCCGTCTACATATCGGGGCGCCGTGGCCGCCCTCGAGTGTGCACCGAACGAGGTAGCAATGGTTGCCGCGCACCTTGGAGACCTTGAGGCAGCCAGGACGAATGGGCTTCGGACGATTTACGTCGAGCGAGATGGCGAAGAGTCGCAGTGAGTCAACCCCAGAATTCTGATAGGCCCGCTTGTGCGCCAAGGTTGATCTGAGGGCCGTGTCCTGACTGATTTCGACAGGGACGATAGTCGTTGGCAGGATGCACGAGACTGGGTTGACTTAGTAAGTTGGTTCAGCTTTTCTTCTAGGATCCCATGCACTTCAGTCATCTGGAGTAACTCTAACCCGGCTACTGGGAAACTCCCCTGCCCGTAATCCCCCACCATTATTTCAACTCTGAGATTGATAATCATCTTGCAAGTGGATTTCTCAAGAAGAAGAAGGATTTATCGAGTTGGCACGGCGACTAGGTATAGCCTAAGGCCAGGACACGACCGCACTACTGCCCGAGTATGTAGCATCGTCCAGCTCTGTGATAGATGCGACATGAGAGCACCGTTGCGGAGGAAGGATGGCGAGAGCACATTGTGTGGTCTTCGAGTTTCGGCCAGAGGAGCACGCACCTAATATTATAAGCCACATTTAGTGGCCTCTTAACAGAGCGGTAAGGTGCGGAAAGGATACGGGAATGCGTCCTACGCGACGTCTGGACAGGCCGGGACTGGTGGTGCCGGGCCCAATTTGGTAGGCTCAGAGCCGATTTGATGCGATGTGCTTGGTCCTCCACAAGATAGCCAAGTATCACCAGTGTGTACTGTAGGGGCGGGATATGTGGGCGCAAGCTACTTTCGCTACTCTTCTTTGGATCCAAGCCCGCCTTGAGGCTCTTTGCGGTACCTGAATGATAGTTTGCTATACTAGTATAGTGACTGTGGATTTCACCTATGGCGACTACGTTCGGCCCGTGCTGCGGTAGGCAGAGTGTCAATGGCCAGGGTGATCGTATCATAAAGCAGATTTATGTAGAAGAGCGGTAAGGGCACGATAAGAAAGCCGCTGAAGTGAGTGACAATACGTATCATGAGGGACGTAGGCACTGGGGTTGAATCTTGTCGCATCTGACAAGAAGTACGGTTTTGATGAGGCTGCGTGCCCCGCCCGCCATGATACATTGCACGGCAGGCATTGACCCAAGCGCTGTGGTTACAGTGTGTCTAGTGGGATCTCGCATGGCATTGCCAAATTTCGGTACGATGTAGGCATATGGAAAGGGTTCGTTTGTATCTGCTCGCGAACCGCTCCTCACGAGGAGTACATGGCCTGAACCTGATACCGAGCCAGCCGCAAAACTCAGGTCACAGCCCGCAAAGCAACGGCAATTCTTCCAAGTCCATTGAGGTGGCCAGTCCTAAGTGGGAAAAGAGCGCGGCTGGCTGGTTTGTTCTAGGTTTTGCTCCGTGGGGTGGGAAAAAAAAAAAATGAAAAACGTATGTTATTCTTCAGTTCATCTCGGAAGTCCTAGAAAATGAATGGGGGTGGTCGTGGCTGAAGCAAGGTGAGTCCCTGCTCTCGTGGCTCTAGAAGGATGAAGTACCACATCGTCGGGTGGGAAGCGATCTAGTGTAGTGGACTGAGTGGAGGCCGAAAGGATCGATCTGATTTGTATCTATATCAAGGGTTTTAAGAAGTAGCGGGAGACGACCTACTAGGTTGTTGAAACTAGATCAAGATATTCACACCAAGTCTTGTGTGACCGGGATCGGTACTGGCTAGAATAAGAAATTTTGACGAGCAAAAAGATGTCAGGGTACGTGGACGTTTTTGATCGGCTCTGTGAGAGGCTGCGTTTATCTCACAACAGAAACTGTGGTAGCGGTACGCAGTCGCAGGTGGATTACAGGAGCCTACATGTACGAATATATTTTTGATAGCTAACTTGGGGTATTCTCGGTGGTGCCGTTCAAGCAGTGCTGATGAATTATGTCGGTGGTGTAGGTGTTCGTCCAAAACATACCTTTGTGCCTGTCAGCCCCCATCTTCAGCATGCACGCCTGTGGTGTGGCAATGAAGCATGCCGCCGTCTTACTCGGCAACGGAAAGTAGAACGTGAGAGAGCGAGGGAGAAGAAAAAAAAAAAAAAAAAAAAGAGGGTAGTGAAACAAGTAGCGTGGATTGTTGACATGTGTTGGTGTGAGGCTATGAATGTGATTACTGTGCAGAATCACAGACAAGAAAAACTGTCAGCACCGACTTGGAGGATCACCTTCACCACTTGCATACAACACAACTACTCTGTACCGTCATTACAATAGATACCATGACGGACCCTCTATGGTGTTGTAGCGATCGATGGTGATGAATATCCGGTGTGTTACGGGTCACCGCTGGCCATGTTACCGAGCCATGTCACCGGTTGAGGGTTGACTCGGTCCTGATAATTACTTGCCTTCCGGCTCTACGGTAGCATCTTGGTCATTGCGTGAGCAGCGCCAATAGTCTCGCTCGTTTTTCAGCCTGAGCGGTTCTCAGTTTAAGGTTACCCATAGATACCCGATGCTAAATAACCTAATATTAGTGCTTATACATTGTCTCGAGCGATGGGCTGAGGCGTTTTGGAATAGGGATACTCGCGCGTACTTACTCTACGTAGTATAGTCTCCTGATATCGGCTATACTGGGCATTGAAGATTTGCCAGCGACAACCTCGCGCATGCAGTACAAGTGATACACTACGAGAGTCTTGTTAGATTCAAACACTTACCTATCTTATTGTGTCTTCTTGTAACGAAGTGCCTACACTGCATAATGTGGGTAAGCGAGAAGCAATCGCTCGGTCTTGTTGCCGAATCTAGTAACGAGCTTTTCCAGTTCTCTGTTTCAAACCACTTTATAGAGAGGTCGGGACAAGGAAAAAAAGAGCTGAAAGCAAAGGCTGGAAGTGTGTTCCTGTAGCTTTGCTGATAACTCTATAGACATGTGCTCATAATGTACATCTTTCTGCATTCAATTGTGTTTACGAAAATGCCGTACAGTTATTTATTGTGTCCATTGCTGGCTCTCAAGCAAAAGCTACGCCACATCTTGCCAAGAAACACTATAAAGTCCTTGGCACAATGTTTCTACGTAATGTTGAATTCTTGCCTCGACGTATGCGTTATGCATTAGTTAGGCATGTATGCTCTCTAACCACGGGATCTCCCCATAGGTAAAGGACACACACATCATGTGTACGAGGTAGCTATCTGCAGGCAGCTACTCATGCTGACACTACCGACCTGTACTTATCATCTCTAGGTTACATCTGCGTGCAAAAGGCGTTGTCATCTTGCCTCTTGACCTGGACGTTGCCCGCCATTTCCTCTCTCTCTCTCTCTGTGCATATCCAAACACCGAGATCCCCCTCGCCTAGGACCAGAGCCACCTTAGGTTAGGTACCGCTCATCTGTAGCGTCGGTACACATATGGAAAACAGCGAGAAGGAAAATTTCTTCTAATCCTTCGGCTCCTCCACCTCCGCCTTGTCAGTATTCCTAGCTCCTCCCACCCCCATGATAGTGCTCAGTGTAGTGTAATTGTAGTGCGGTCCAGGCAGCCCCAAGCTTGGTATGCCTGAATTTGCCGCCCTTCTTGCTCTTGGTCTGTCTTGGTTTCGTCCTTCCTTGCCCTGATCGTACACCAGTTTCGCCTTGAGGGTTTGCCTCGAGCCGGACGCCACCGTCCGAGCCCTAAGTGCGTTGGATAGGTACTCAGCGCGTTGCAGTAGTGTAGCCTCGAGACCAAGCTTGGCTATCCCACTGAAGTACAACCTACCGCCACTTTCTCCGACAGCAGCTTACAACAAACAACACTGCCATCACAGCAGGCGTTCTACCAAGCACCAATGCAGAATGCCTGCCATGGATGTACATAGCTGCTGGTACGCGTAGGGTGAAGGGTCGTAAGGAAAAACTTTGTGCCTCGTAGGTGTCAGCCCTGCTAGTCTCGGCCGTTGCGCTTACCGGGACAGAGAAACCCTGAGGCACCTTTAGTCCTTTGGTGGTGTCGTTGGCTTGAGTGCGGAATACCTACCTACCCTACGTGCGCATATATGCACATTGCCCACATACATCTCACTGATATCGGTACATGCAAAGGCTCTTCTGTTCCCTGATAATGCATTGCCCTACTGTAGGTACCAACATACATGGCTTTGTTCGCCGAACTCACCCACCTACATGACTCTTCCTAGGTAGGTACCTACCCTAGGCGCTCGGAATGGGTACCTCCTACATGGTAGGCAGGTACCTTGGGCCTATCTCTCACATCTCTCCCAAAGCTCCTACCGCTGGTCTGACACCAGCGCTACTTGAGCTTTAGGAGGTAGAGGTGCCCAAGTACTAGTTAGGTAGGTTCTTATGTGTACCTACCTAGGTACCATGATATGTTTTTACACCTCTCCAGACTACACCGCACATTACCCTCCTAGGCACTTGCTTAGTAAGTAAGTAGTAAGTAGTATTCAATGTCTACCTATCATCGGTCTACGAATATATATGGATAGACAGACTACCTATGAGATATCTTTGTCTATGAATTAGCGTAGAAGCTCTTCAACTGGCCTATGTGGAAAAAGGGAAAGCTGTTATGGGGCTACCTAGTGCACGCTACGGATGTAGGTAGCACCTAGGTACATTAACCCCTCCACTACCTACCCAAGTGGCTAGGTACTGCCCTACTAGGTGTTTGTCTTAGCTGTCTTGTCTTAGCTAGCTACCTACTGCCTGTACCTACCTACCTCTTTACCTGATTCCCAGCTGGGTAGGTACTGGCGGACGGGCAGGTAATCGTTGTTACCGGCTCTGCTACAGGTCTGTACAGCCCTAACTACCTACAGCCACTCGAGCTTTTCTTTTCCCGCCATTCATTTACTCCGCCAGGCCACTCAGGACAGCCAGCCCGCCCGCCAACCCGCCAGACCTTCCATCTGGACAGGCCAGACCCGGACCCGCCCCAGAACGCATTCGCATTCAATTCATTCTCCACAATCCACAAAACAACCTTAGACAGTCGACCTTGAAGCCTTGACCCTCCTCCTCTCCTCCTCATTTTACCACTCAACCACTCAATTGCTTCCGCTCTCTCTCCAACACCCACGCCGTATCCCGAGACACTCGCCATAGCTGCTGCTGTTGTTGCTGCTGCTGCTGCCGGTCTTGGTATTGGTGTTGCCGCTGCCGCCGCCGTCTGCTGTTGCTCTTGCTGTTGCTTCTGCCGTCTTTGCTGCTTGTTGCTGCTATTCGTTACTATACCGTCCTTGCTGCTGTTGTTATTGTCGCCGCCGCCGCCGTCGGCTCCTGTTGCGGCGCTAGTATTCAAGTATCTATATTCTATTTATTTCATCCGCCAGCCACTACGAGCTCCGCTATATTCTCGCCTCCTACTGCTTATTAAATCGATCCGAATCAACTACAACAGGCGGCTTACATCATTCCTCCATTCCCACTGCTAAGCTTTTGCGAACCTCTAACCTCCTACAACCTACTCTCCATCCCCCGTCCATATCATCTTGTTCGAAAACCCTACGCATAGCTATTAGTTAATACCCCCTGTGTTCGCATACCTCCCGCCTAGCGTTCGGTTTTCCGCTGGCCACTCCCCTAATTTCACGATGACGCCGCGAATGGTGCTATACAGGCTGGTGGTACTGGGTGATGGTGGCGTAGGCAAGACAGCCCTGACGATCCAATTATGTTTACAGCATTTCGTCGAAACTGTACGTTCATGTTCCCAACTAGAAACAATTATCCAACTTGTTTGCCGATTATTTTATTCTCTTCACCGCCACCTTATCTGGATCTATAACCCTTTGCGATGGAGTAGCAACCAACTGACATCTCAATCTAGTACGACCCGACAATCGAAGACTCTTACCGTAAACAGGTCGTAATAGATGGCTCGGCTTGCATGCTTGAAGTACTAGATACCGCCGGACAGGAAGAATATACAGCATTGAGAGACCAGTGGATCCGCGATGGCGAAGGATTTGTCCTGGTCTACAGCATCTCCTCCCGGTCGTCATTTTCCAGAATCAAGCGGTTCCACCACCAGATTCAACGCGTAAAGGAATCATGTCAGTCATCACCGACATATGGCGGTTCACCGATATCTGCCGCCGTTCCTGCGAGCTCCGTGCCCATCATGCTCGTGGGCAATAAGAGCGATCGCGTTACAGAAAGAGAAGTGTCTACACAAGAAGGCCACGCCTTAGCGAGGGAGCTGGGCTGCGAGTTCGTGGAGGCATCAGCAAAGAACTGCATCAACGTAGAGAAGGCTTTTTACGACGTCGTTAGGATACTACGCAGACAACGAGAGGCTGCATCACGTCCACCGGCGCAACGCAACCGCCCTCCCAATGGGGACACGTTCCCACCGGCCCGTGATAACGAACGATACAGACGGCCTCGAGGCGTGGAAACGGAGGCAAATGCGTCATTTTATAAGCGCCTAGTATAATGAGGCGGTGACGTTGCCGACTCGCGCAACAACTGAAACGATACCACGATAGCACTTCATTTATATCTGATTATATGTACCGTATCGAAATACTACCGACTGATTGCGACGGCCTCAAGCAGTATATGCCTCTCGAGAGCCTAGCCCCCACATGTTGTCCAAGAAGGGTATGCCGTGTCCATATACACTCGATTCCGTCTCATCTCTGTATTGCTTGCTTTTTTTTTGGACATCAACCAGTTTACCATCTGGCGAACGGCGTACGAATAAAAATAAAAAAGCGGCATCTAGGGCGCAAGATCACTTGGGTTTTTCGTATACCAAGAAGACACATGATTGTGAAAGAGATGGGTCGGGCAGCCGGCGGTGTTCTGGAGTCTCGGAGGGGAGCTGCCATTTACGCCAACAAGAGTTTCCAGTTCTTCCAGTCATCTTCTGCACACTTTCCCCATTGCGATGTTCATATTTTAACTTCACCACGCATGAATGTTCAATATCCCCTTGGTCGGAAAAAGGATTGTGGTGCCGCGCGGGTAGGAAACGCCCCGAGGCCCTCTTCAGTATACTGCATATTGAGCTATATAGTCCAATCTACTCTAATATGATTAGAGAAACTATATTCCCTCATCAATCAGATCGACTCTTTATAGAATTCGTTCCTTTTAGATTTTTCGTTGCGATCTCGGTCACTGAGTTAACATGACACATTCAAGTTGCTAGCCTTGCATATCATGGTAAGTGAGGGCACTCCACGCTGTCAATACTGGTTCGACATACCACCACGCTGCTTAGTACTGTAACCCTTTGCGACAGCTAGTATCCGAGTCTACCTAGTTGGGACATCGCTCACACCTAGGTATGCATTAGCATGAAACTGCCGTTATACAGAGAAGTAGTTAATTGCGCGAATTTTTGTTTGTTTCTTCCTTGCCTCTTTTTGGCCAAGTAATATTCCTTTTCTGTCACATCCCTCAAATCTGCCTCCCGAAGGTTAATTCATTGATCGTTGCGAAGGTCCAGCGTAGTGCGTGCTACATACTCGGAGGTGCACGCACAAGGGTGTAGGAAAAGTCGATGACCGAGCAGGGGAGGGAAAATTATATGTGAATATTGTCTCATCGTGTTCCCACATCTCTTTTCCCCTTCCTAACCCTGCCTTGTACCCATGGCCTACCTATCATGGTAGATAGGTAGGTCGTTAGGTAAATGTAAAGTTACGCATCATGACCCCCCAAACTCTCCGACTCCCTGGGGCTAGGTATCTTCTTCAGTGAATAGATAATGGTCTAACCATAGGTTTTGTAATAGGAGGTGGTAAATCAGGGTTGTATCATCGCTGAGAGGCAAAGGAATACGCGATCTCGCGAAATGTTAGCTGTACAATGTACCATATGCGCCAACCGCTGTCATGGCGCTTGGTATGCAAAGTCCTGCCCTGCCAGCCAAGGCATTCATTCAATCTCTTGCCATCTACTAGGCAATAGCAGCCTAGCATCGCAACAAACGAAAAAAAAAGGTAACATCGAGATACCAATGCTGCGTTGAACGGGGAAGGGGCCTACGCACTGCGACATTCAACGTGAACCTGGATGTGACCCCAGAACCCAGACCCGGCCAACCCCACGTCGTAATGAGCGAATGAATTGCAGCGATTTGTTGCATTGAACTAACGAAACAAATCGATCAATTACCTAGATACTATGTAGGTGTAGGTGAAGGTACGTTAATATAGTGGTTGCCAATGTCGTAGCATCTGCACGTACAATTCTCGCCCGCTCGTCCGCCCCCTTTTGTCCTCCTTCGCTCATGCATGGTACTAAGTTGTGAGTGGTATCTATGCAGGTTGTAGGTAGCAATATGAGATGCGCCCCCCCCCCCTTCTCTCTCCCACCTCCCACCTCGCGCCACTCCGACCCTTGTACCCCTTGTTCGCAAACCGCAGCATCAGATTACCGTCTTGAAGAAGGGAAGAAAAGAAATCTCCAATGCAAGCCGTGACTAAAAATTCTTAAAAGATGTATTTGGTTTTGTTTTGTTTCGTTTTCTCCTAGGTATAGTTCCTTCATTTCCACCCCCCACATCCCGCACTCTATCCTGCTCATAAATACTTAATTAAGTATGTACCCGCAGATATCATTCTGGAGATAGACATTTAATGGGGAGAAAAAGAAGCACAAGTGTAGCCTTGTATAGAATCGTATTTAGACTTGGCAATGACAATACGCTGGTTATTGCATGTACCTTTTCAAGACTACACGATACGCCTCCCGCCGTATTCTCACCAGTCTCTTTCTTATATGAGTGTCACCAAGACATCCATCCGGACTCATGATTTACTCATCTACTTACTATTTCTATCATCTTTTACGCCGTATCTGAAGCACCTAGCTGAACAGAGGAAAGAGAAGGATAGATGACTTTGCTAATAGAGTTTATTTGCTCAGTTACCTTACCTATTATCAATACCTATATGTATATATTCTTGAGACTCTCCAACTCATGCATGCATCACCGACTGCGGCCAGTTCCAGCTCCATTCCTTATGGTATAACCCGGAGTCCGTAGGTAGTTTCGCTACTCGGGGATTCATGCAAATACCCGCTGCGCGCTTCAGTCAATGCCCTATCTGCGCAGAACAAAAGTCTTCGACAGCATCGCCTCTGCCCCAAAGGGAATATATGGGGTCGGCTTACGGGACGTTGCAGCGTCTTTTTCAGTCGTAGGATAGAGAGCAGGGGTCTCAATAATGTATACTTAACTTAGGTGTCTCCCACTTTCATATGTGACCTAGCTATTAGCAGTGTGCCCTATGGCAAGTCTCCTCCTCAGATACGTAATTGCGAAAAGCAACGCCAGTTATTTCGCTTATACTCAATATCTGTAATTAATTGAATATTATCATATAAACAGAGACGACGAAATTCACAGTTTCGGGTGTATGGTTTTTTCTGTATATGTGTCGGATGTATCTTCTTCTCTACATATAGTATTAGGAAACAGTCTTGTTACCCATGTGTTACTGTACCGGGCGCTTCCTTTCTCTAAATTTACACGACCAAGATACCTAATGCATACCAAATAAAGTGGCATTGACATCATCGTAATACGGGAGAATACAACTTCAGGCACACCAACACCCACGCAAACAACAAACACCATAGGCGCGCACAAGCGCAGATAGCAGACCCAAAAAGGGCTTGCTTACTTACGCCCACTATATTCGGGCGAGTTAGCGAAAAGAACCTCCCCAACCTCCCCAACGAACCTAAGATCTTATCTCAGCTCACCTCATCGGATTGACCGACTCTCCAGAAAACCGTCGCGATGATCCCGCTTCTTCACTCCTTCTCTCATTCCTTTCTTATTTCCTATCTATTTGTCTATCCATCGCCCCCGACTTGGCTATTCCTCGTATATCCGTGGAATGCCCGCGTCCCAGCAAACCAACTTGAAGCACGTGTAGGTGCTACATACGTACAGACAGTAAGGCTGTGCGCGGCGGGCAGAAAGAAGCAGAAGGAAACGGAGCAGAATCCGCCTCGGACTACCAAGATAGGCCTTCGGTATCTCCCAAGTAACGCCACGCATAAGTTTAGCGCAAACCTACGCTACTGTAGGTAATTGCAGGCAGATACCTACGGTCTAGAAACTACCTACCAACACTACTCAGTACATAGATTGATAACTACCGATTGAGCTAGATCCTTGCCAAAAAAAAAAACCAAGACCAAGCGAGACGTCAGGTTTATTTTTATTTATTTTATTTTCTCTCACCTCTTTGTTAGTTAGATGGGGTAGAGCGTCCCGGCCGTGTCCTTCCCACCGGAACTCGGAATCGCTGATCCGGGGCTTTAGACATGATCCACAGGGTGCGTAGTTGGGCCACTCGGACTTTTCTGTGCGAAGCTACACTAGGTCTGGCGCCGTTTTTCGGTCGCAAACGAAACCTCTTTTCGTAAGGCAGCTTAGGTGGAGCGCAGGTTCAGCAATGTCCCGGCGCCGGTCTCCGTCCGCGACGTTGTTCCGCTGACAGTTCATCTAATCAATACTGCCAATTAATATTGCCAAGCACCTTAGTAGACCATGGCAGTAAGTCGCTATTATACCTCTGAACGAACTTCTACATGTGAAGAGCATATCTGCTGTCTGTTATTATTCTCAGAAGTGTGAAAACCATTGTCGTGCTTATTTACCGTCATCATGATTTGCGGCTCGGCGCAGAATCCAAATCTGATTATTGGTATCTTACGGAGTACTCCGTATAGAATTTTCAAGCCTTAGCATCTCTTAACGCCACACACTACCATTGATTGCATCAGTCAATTTCATCCTCTCTTACAAGAGGGAACAAGCATAAGGCGACATTAAGAAAGCTCTTGTTCTCGGTTAATGTCTTATTCTGTGGCCAACCATCCACAACCACCGAATCAAACCAGAGGAGCTACATAGAGTAAATATATACAGTAGTAATACCATCGATTCGGACTTTCTCTCTGATCCACTGAGAAGGTGAACACTACACACTGCCGATGACCCTGACCAATAACACGATGACTATAAGGGTATTTGAAACCGATTTCAAGGGCTGGAACCGATCAATTTTCCAGCTTATTAATAACCTTATTCTCTTCCCCAAACCACTCGCTTCGGGCGCCGAGACACGATGAGAAATAGGCTCTGTTACAATGCTATCATCAAAATCACCAAGGCTCTGTATTCCAGTTTCTTTCTCTACCATTCGGGGACGGGTTGGCCCTGGGTTAGCCCTAAGCCAGAGAGGCTGCTGCTAGCCAAGAGACAGTGTCTGAACTACCCATCAGGGATAAATCACGATAATCGTCAACACGACAGATCTCTCAAGGTTAGGCTACAACGGTTTGGAGCTCGATCCCGTCAGCTTACCGTGGCTTACAACCCCCACGAGCTAGGTAGCTACAGGCCCATGCTTGCCTCACGAACACTACATACATATATCTCTACCCCAACCCCACAAAGTTCCTGTCGTACCAGGACACGGCTATGGAGATTTGTGAAGCAATTTAGAGGTACACAGTAGGCTAAATCCCCTGTCACAGATTACATCCTGCGCGGGGAGGCTGGGCTACTCGATACTCACCTTCTTGCCGAGTTCAGTTTCTTCGTTTCATCTCTTTCCCGGACTGCTGCTATAGACTACTTTAACCAGAAGCCGGTTTCATATAGAATAAACATAGCTAGCTCTCTGATAGAACGATAACGGGGGGCAGTTGTCACAACATGATTCTATGAGCCATGTCCCTGTACAGAAAACGGCGCGCTCCTGTACCTTTTCTCGTCCCACTTCATACCGGTGAGCTGCAGAAACGTACGTCGCCAAGTTGCCGCCACTTGAACTACGAGGCAAGATGCACGATGCACGTCGGTGAGGCCGACCGAGCGTCTAGCGTGGTTGTGGAAAAAGAGCTTATGCGCGGAATTGCCGTACCAGCGAACCAGCCTTGCGACGCAGGCACGTGGAGCTACACTACCTTACATACCTACATGCCTACATATTCGCGCGCGGGTCTTTCGGGTGAATCGAGAAGCAGGAAGAGCGGGATAGTGTCAACGACTTTTTCTGCCAACGGGTAAAGCTGCAGGATGTCAGGTACGTCAACAACCTGACCCAAGTTTGTTAGTTCACCGCTTGGGTCTACAGTGGCCCGAGAAAAAGGCCCAGGGGCTGAACAAAAGCTCGGGCCGGGTCCGGGGCAAGGGTGGCCAGAAGCTTTCCAGAAAGGAATGCGAAATATGCGGCTTCTTTCGTTGTACCGCGGCAGGTTATCCGTATATGGAAATCTGTAAAGTCCGTGAAGCAGTCCGTGGAGGGAGGAGAGCCAAAGAAGGCTTGCTGACGGGTAAGAAACGGGTAAAGTAACAGGAAAGACAGGAAGAACAGAAAAAAAAAATCTGTTATTCTTCAGCCCTCCTTCCTATCTTGGCCGGCCCGTTCCGTCGAATGTCCCATTTACTCGCAGAAGGAATGCAGCAGTGTCAGCATTTTCATCGTCACCATCCGTATGTGCGTAAGAGACCAGGGGTGAGGATCCTTTTTGCGCGAAAGTCGAACGGCCGAGCCGAATTTCGGATTTAAACGATGCAGCGTGGCAATAACACAAGCGTCAACGTATCTAGGTAGGTGGAAGAGCTTCTAACAGACATTCCTTCCACATTGGAGATTGGAAAGAAGAGTTGCTGATGCATGGCAAACAACAATAATAGCAAACCCCCATCTCTTTCTTCCCTGGCGGCCCATCCCGATTCCAGAGAACTTGGCCTCTGCAAGTAACCAGATTCGGAATTCGGTCTACGAGGCGGTATGCACAACCGAGGTTGACATGCAGCCAACACGACCATTTTGGGCCTCGAGGTCAGGGGGGTCTAAAGCGCAGGTCAAGGGCCGGGGATGTGTCTTCTTGCAGCGGGGCGGGCGCGCGCAGTCTACAACCACGTTGTGTTTCAAACAGTAGAGTAACCTACTATAGTATTCTATGTAAAGTGGTTTCTCCCCAAGAGCATCGCCAACCGATCCCGCCCCGCGGAATTCGAGCAAAAGTTGCCGTTCTGCGCCTGTACGGCTCCTAGTCGCAATATGGAGGGTTCCGCATTCGATCGGACATCCCTGCTCGGATGACCAGGTACGCAATTCCAGGTTTCCGCAACGCTCTTGCCGCGGCGTCTAGAAGATTCCTAAGTGATGCCCATTCGGAGACCTGAAGTTTCGAATTGCTGCCTTCAACCTTACCCTATGTAGAGGTAAAACCATCTGCCAAACGAATGATCGCCATGTTCTTTTTCCACTTCGACCGCTAACCTACAGAGGACGAGTTTCAAAAGAATAGTTAACCCGCATGACAGACCACATCGCGTCTCTTATAGTGTGCCATAGATAAAAAAAAACGTGTTTATATGCACTCTGAATTCATTAGCGACCCCCGCATAGTATGGCCCAAATGCGCGTTTCGTGACAGGGAACACTGATCAACATATATATGCAGATACATCGCAGAAATGCGTCCGCACGCTACCATCACGCAGAATGTCTACATTACATCGAAACACACGAAGAACGACTCCATGTCTTTAATCTTCCCAGCTGTTTTCGCTTGTTTACGATACCATAGGGTGAGATAGCATAACAATAGTACAACAACCAGTCTTGTTTTCCTCACATTATCCACCCCCAATAGCGTGAATTGGAAACCTCCCGGTATAAGGCTGAGCTAGCAGGTAATTTACTCGCTCAGTGCAGATTGCCATCTGGGTATCCAAATTACATCTTTACTGCAAGACCAGCAGCCGACAAAATGGTATGGTATATATTTGGCACTTCATAGTTGCAGGTGTATGCAATGTATGCACACGCGTGCATGTAGATATGTGGTCAGCCGCAACCTGCCATGTCAATTGACATGTCCTGGCTATATCTAGTCACATATCATTTAGGATCTTGGACTGAATTAACACAGGCTGGTTGGCCCTGAGAAGACAGCTGCATCCGACTGCTGGTCCTAGATAAGGCAGCAAAGTGGCACATAAACTCGGCTGAACGCAAGTTCTTGCGCTCGACGGGCAGTGGGATTCTAAGCGACTTTTGTTGAATTTGGTTGATTTGTTGGGTTGGTTCTGCACGTGTCCTAGCATGCAACGCTCCAAGTCACGTATCTCTGAGTACCTCATCTCCGTGTGTGCTCAAGCTTCCATGTTGACGAGCTTCGGCGCTGGTGTGGAGCAAATGTTGGTGCCTGGTAATTGTCTAGTCCTAGATACCAGGCAGATCCGCACGGCCTCGGTGTCACATACCATCACAGAGAGGTAATGTCTCATGATAATAATGCAAACTATGATGACCTTTAAGAAGTGAGCCAGCTTGTTTCCGGTCGCCCCTGGCGGGGGTTCATCAGCTTTGCAATTATGCTTCATAAATAACGTATAAGCTGAATGTTTCCGGACTTCATTCGAGAGATAGTACATGACAATTATTGTTGCACGATGATTTCATCAAGAGCTTCGTGTACTACTAGGGTTATGTACAGTGGCTATTCTCTATTCCTAGACCTGGTGGCTTCGTCGCACAACTCCTGGAGGGGACTCATACATGTTACAAGCAACATACAAAGCACGCAGCGTATTCCCTCAGCTCTTCTATCACGATTTCTCTGACTATTCAGTGGTGTAGATATAACTCCCGCGGAATTGTTTCATCGGCAGAAAGGAAGAGGAATATCGGGGCGAGTGAGGCAAACCGACAACAGGTTAGACGAGGGCCGCTTTCCACATTGTGAAATAGCAGGTAGTGTATTTATTGCATATAGAGAAATATGTCCAGCGCATGGTCATATATTAAAAATGGCACATAAGTAGACTTAGGTTTGATATAAAGTTTGACTTGATTTATTTAGTCTTAAATAAACCTAGTACATATTTAACTATGAATGAATGAAACAGAGTATTGAAATTCAGCTAGAATAAAACAATAAGGAAGATCACCAAAACTTTAACTCGAGGGTGATGATATAATAAGTAGTATGTATGTATATGAGGTGAAAAATAATAAAAAACGGCGATTACAATGGGCCGAGTCTCCCGAGCGTGAGTCGAACACGCGACCTGTGGATATACCGTAGTTCAGTTTCTATTACAGTCCATCGCTCTACCAACTGAGCTATCAGGAGATCCCATTCTAAGCAGGTGCTTGATTGAAGAGTTAACCAAATAATATGACCTATATAAAAGGCTATAGCAAGAGATTCTTAGAAGAACTCCTTAGGCTTAAAGTAAAAAGTTACAAAATAAAACTTTCAATAGATATTTAGGAATATCCCTGCTAGTCAAAAGTGGGGCTTCAGGCTTTTGGTAAACAGAGTAAGCACTGCCATTAACCTTCATATACAATATCAAGTAGTGAAAAGCGCAACTAACTAATGTATTAAATTTTGAACGTTAAACGATGTTTTAATGAAGGCGGCATGTCATTCCAGTCTTACAAATCGCAATAATGATACGCTTCTGACCTACCATATATATCCGATGATCAGCTAGACACAAAAGATTATTGAGTGGCTCTGTGGGTTAGAAACGAAGCAGAAGCCGTATGCCCCAATGATATCATGTCTTGAGATGAGCCCGTTGAATAGCCAATGCATTACGGTGATATACCACGATGCACCGATGCTTTCAATTTTCAAGACGAGTTTCTGCCATGATATTTGATGATATCCACAGCCAGAACTACCGATCCAGCCAGACCTTAAATGCGAGGTTGTTGGTGATAATGTAAGAGTTTTACCTAGGGTCATTGCTGAGTTACGGGAAGAAGGTCATCCACCGGGAAAAAATAAATTACACTAGGTCAGGCGATTCATGTCAATGTATACTGGTCTCATGTAATTAGTTCTATTATCCATGCCTTTCTTACTAATGTCAGGTGAAGCGAATGTTTCTTAGGATTATCCAAGAAGCTAATATTATCAAGGATTTTAACAACGCCAACTGTCTAGGGATATATTGAATTGGAGTGCCTAAGTAAGTCTCGAATAGACCGACTTCCTCTTTGTGTCAGTGTATGGGAGTATAGGAGTTTGTTCTCACCCATCCTTCACAAAATACATGTCAATGACCACTGCTTGTGAGAAATCATGGATCCTATCAAGCTCATCTCGCCAGGGCACTCATAGTGGCTGTAGATCGTAGCAGTCCAAGAGTTATAGTCAAGTACACGTGGATACAGCAGTATATCACTAATCTGTATTTCTTGTAATGAAACTCACTACTGTTGATTGAATTCTGGGTCATGACCCGGCACTTGCCGTTCCGATCCAGAGAGCAGGCGGGGGGTTGTGCCTCACCCACGTGCCATCCATTTGTATTGATAGGCCGCCATGCCTTTTAAGGACAAAGAAGAATCTTATATATAACAGAGATTTTGGTTCAAATGTTCTAGACCCCGAGTGTAACAGCAAGTGGATTTCATCTCAGCTAGCAAGACATAAAAAGGCTTGAAATCGAGCAAGCCTCGATTATCTGATTCATGCCGAGTTTCCGAAATGAAGAAAAACCCCTACGTTTAAACTAGATCGGCGTTCTTAGTTTGTCATTAGAGTGAGGGAGGACTATCATTAGTAGATCCTCGGCCACATGGAGAGCGATTGCTCTATGCAGACTGCGTCATCATTTGGTATATCTGCGTAAGGCGTTCGAAACGAGCTGGATAGGGTGCCGACTAATGAAGCTACACCATCAATACAGAGTACGGTATGCAAGAACGAGGCAGAAATCGGACATGATTCGACAACCAGCTAAGAATATTCACCATCCAATATCATCCACGTATCTAGATATTGATTAGCCGTCATACCAGAATTGGCCGCTCATATGCTTGAACAAGCTACAAGCTAAAAATCTAGCCGCGAGAGGCTAAAGCGTGAGAATGGGAGGACAGATTCCGACAGGCTGTCATTTCGACAGGTCATTTCCGGGTCGGATGCGTGTTCGTCTAACGTCATTGCTTCTTCTTATGTGAGGTTGTTGCGCCTCTGATACCTATGGTTGGGCAGCTTGAACGGTCCGTAACAAATTGTCCCCGCTTGTTCTAATTGAGCAGACAGCAACGTGAAAGAGGTCATGGAGGCGAACGAGGAACCGAAAAAGCTCCCAGCTATAGCACAATTTACGACTGGAGCTTAGGTGAAAATCTCATACTACCGAGATCTGGGAAGCACCGTGAACCCGGCAACATAATACCTAGAAGTTGCCACAAAATAGTCGTCAGGTTGACAGGTCACAATCTAGATCGCGGTTCTCCGGAATCAAAGCATCTGGTACTATTCGCTAGCTTCGCATTTACATTATATGTGTGCAAAGTGTAGGTATCCCCGCATCGAAAAACCAATGCAGCGCAAATAGTTGTGTCATTCAGCTTTGATATTGCTGTAGGGTATTGCTAGACGATTCATGGCCATATGAACTTTGCTGGTACATATCTGTGCTGAAAGGCGATATTTACATGGCAGTTTGTGACCTGTAGCTAGTGTACTGAGCTCGCCTCCATCATATAATGTTGAAGTGGAATGAACAAGCCATCTGTGAGTGAGTTCTACTAGACATATGATCTCAGCCTTACAATTTTAGACTTTTGGAGCCGTCGAATTTCGCATGCAGCTGCCTTCATAGTTACGGTTCTTCATAGATATCAATTGATCGATATAATATAATTGCTCAAGTAAAACCTGAAAGTGATTGGAAATACATCGTCAGCTCGGTACTCACCTTGAGGATTAGTGAGAGGCTACCATGAATAGTGTCACTTAGAGTGTAACCAAGATAGGTACACTATATAGATAGGTGAAGATACTCTCCAATCCTTTACTAGCGAGGTGCGCACTAGACCCCCGTGTCCCAGTATAGCTTCATTTCCGAGGTTACTGACAGTATGGGCGTGATCAACACGGAATCCAACTCTCAATACGGTTGAAACCTGGTTCCTGCAGCCACCCGAATACTAAACAAGCGCTACAGCAGGCCGTTTTATCCGAGCGAGTAGTTAGTTTGCTCGCTCTATGCTGATACTGACACCATCCTTGAACGCTAAGTAGCTCATTTTGGCACTCAGTCTTGTGCATGTTATACATGTGTGTCTTGACTATTACTATCATACAGATAATAGAAATGATCATGGATTCTCCAGCGGTCTGTTTTCTATCTTGAATGCATGGATACCGGCCTCTGAATCTTATGGTGACTTTCCTACCGGAATACAGATACGAGTACGCGGTCAAACCCGAGTGGAGGGACTGGGACATGGGGAATTGCTTGAGCATTATGGGCACCTTTACATTTAGTTTGCGCAAACTCTTGTAACGTTGGGTCTGATCACAGAAAGGGGTTGTGTAATAGATGGTTTAATATAAGATAACTCGGAATGTTCTGTTCTTTCCCAACTCTGACCTCTGAATGAAAAGGCTCCCTACTCAACGAAGGCGAGCCTTGTGGTTATGAACCTGAATCCCTTCTCTTCCGTTTCGTTATCTTGTCCTGTACAACAAAAGACGCCGAAGATCGTCCAACTGGTCTCGAGGTCTGGCTGTCTTGGACAACTGCAGCATGAATTCATGTCATTTTTGAGCTTGTCTCACCTTTAGACGTTGACACTAAGCATCGGGATGTCTCACTTCCATAGTCTTTCCATTGGCTAGAATAATTGTGGCCACGAGATGGTTTCTGATGAGCATTGCGAATTCAACCCCTTGCGTCATTTTGCGAACTCGTGACCATGTCTCACCACACGGGATTATAAGACACAGTTTGAGATATTTCAGCTCCTCCTTCAGATAAGACAAGATGGACCTAAACGGACTAAAGAAGCGAGACAGCTCAAGGCGGCTAAGCTACTAGATTCTTGTCTAGGACACGAAGTCCAAGACTTGAGCGCTGTAAGACATTACTATGTTTAGGCTTGCAACAAGCTCGATCAAGTTGAACTTGATATGGAACAGGCTTTGAAACCGGAGTCGGTCGCGGGGATGTCTCTGGAGATATTTCGAGAAACTTTTGATGCTTGTCTCTCCCCTTCACCACGATTTGACGAAGTGGATGCTTTTATCCTAGCTTTTGTGATTCACGTCAAATCATTCGTGGTCAGAAAAGAATATCAACTACCTACGTCTAAGTCCCTGCTCTCAAGGTTAAGTTCAAGACATTCACCAATTTTGTTACAATGTCTTCAAGTACTCATCACGTAGCAATACCAAAATGCTGGGATATAACTCTGAATTTCTCCTAAGACAATTATCATTGTCTCAGCCAAGCTATAGAATGACATAGTTCGATGAGCGTGCCCCTGTGGGGTAGGTTATAGCTTTGGCGAATAGTTCAACCCTATGTCCACACGGGTACACTACTGATTGGCTGACATTGCTGAATACGTCTCAATAGAAGTCGCATCTGGTCCATATCATGCAAGGTATTTCGGGATATGATTCCAAAATGCAACAAAATTAGCTGAGCTAGGTATATATCTGAAAGACATATTATACTCCTATTGGGACCCTTTTCGCGTGCTTGACCATGATGGCTATTCCACAGTGGCTCTGCTGATCACCAACTTAGCCTATTCATGATGACACTATTCTCCAGCGAATGGCCAACTACAAATAGTCCTGATGGCACCGTTACATTTTGGAAAGGGTTATTCCACAACGGCGGGATACCAACAGCTATGTGACGAGGGGCATCAGTGCCAGTTGTGCTACTACTATGGTGTTGTGTGCTGGAATGCGCCCCGGAATCGATACTCCAACTACGAGTGCGACCACAACCACGACTTTATCTATAGCGGTAGGTTGCATGGCCAACAAAAGGACAGTACGACCCTCCACGAGCGACGAGAGTCACATCCGTGAGCTGTGGGCCAACAGTGAGCGTCTTCGTGTCAAGTTTTGGGCTCATCTCTACGAAACTGTGTTGTTGTCCATGTAAGTGGGGTACAGAACTCATTTGCGTGTACACTATCCTGTAACAAAGTAATCAAGTAGTGCATGCAGTCAGACATCCTGAATGTCCTATAAGTAATAATATCCAAATGATATTGTACGATCTTTCGCGGCCCGTTCGCGGGTTTGGACGACCGTGCACTTAGGGCAGCCCTCTGCCCGGCACGGGTTCCTTGTCGAACCCCAACAAAACCGCGTCAACCAGCGACATTCCGCCTGAGCCAGCCGGGAGCCAGCCGGCACGATGCCCAGCGAATCGTACGCTCTACGCTATGGATATACCTTGTGTAGATCTGGCCTTCGGGCTGGGAGCTCATCTCGCCGAGCTGGTCGATGCTGAACCGGGCAATCTAGGCAGTTCAATCCAGTGCTATGGTATCTGGAAATAAAAACCCGAACGCCACTGTCGAAGCGCGCCGCAGCATGGAGCATGGATGCCATGTTATACTGTTAGTGTCTTTCGTACTACGCGCTTCTACGGGGCCAATCGCTCCATCTAAGACGATTTCCCACTTCCCCGGGTGGGGATTGTATACTTAAGGGAGCTCCCTTTGCGCTACCCCTGTGCATATGCATGCCTCGACCTCCGGCGTACCCAATAAAGTGCCTACATGTTTACCATGCACGCCTAGTAGTATATGACACCAACCCTAGCAGACAGTAGTCTGTGGAATCTGACCGTTGGAACTGGCGTGTGCAGTGTAGTGTATGTATATAGCTGTCGTAATATAACCATGTCCATTGCTAAAACTAAGAGCCGAGGGCTACCTTTCTAGTTTTGTATTACTTGTAGTTCTTTCTTTGCAATATGGTAGTGTAGGATCCCGCGGAAGCTTACCGTGTCAATCTACGAGCGATCCCTTAGTATAAACATAGCATAGCGTAGGAAGGACTCTTTTGGACATCGAATGATCTTAGGGGCCTCCACTATGTCACCTAGCCTTACGCTACACCAAGACTTTTACACATTGGATTACATAGCTCTATGGTGGGGGTAATCGTAAAGTACTGTGTTGTCAGAGAGTCTTTGAAGAGAATAACTTTCTTCGTTGTACAAGTAATTACTAGTAAGACATAAAAACCATATGTGAAACGAAAAAACACGCGACTTTAGCTTCCCAACACGGCGGACTTGGATTCGGTGGTGCGACGTCCTACGCTACACCGGTCGCGGGTATTGTGGCGTTACCTCCGCTGCGAGAGCACTCGTAGAGCGCTGGATTTTGTTAATCGTGTGCTTGCTCTCTTTTCTCATGGTGACCGATCATCTTCATCAGCTGGCTAGCTGTCTCGAAATTGCCGGAAGACTAATGAGAAAGCCACATTAGTGATCTGAAACACTCCAGCTCTAAACTAGACTGTAGTATCAAGGCCAGACTACGCCATATTACACCTGCTATTTGGTGGATATCGCGATCATCTCGAGCGAGAGAAGCCTCGGGGCTGCGCTGCATCGTCGGGATTACCAAATAAGACGCTAGCTCTTGCTAGCGCGGCACGTTTCTGTCTGTCGTTTCTTTTCTGATGGGGGGTTTACCTAACGTCGAAAACAGAGAAAGTATTGACCTTTGGTTCAGTGCAAAAGTGACGGCTTATAAAACGCCTACACATGACACTGAGCTAGCTGTAGCTGAATCGGATTGTCTACTTAGACGTCTAATGCGCTTCTACGAGCACCAGGTGTAGTGCGGCCTGCTTGTTGGAATGATGGAATTATCTGTCGACGGCAATGTACACGAGGCATTCACATACATACCCATTGACTAGTGTTACATCTAACCATGTGATGAAAGCGAAGGTGTAGTGCAGCTATAATCTACAAGGGTATATAAGTAGTTCGCACATGACGCCGAGACTGACCGTTGAGCGGGAAGCGTTGCGACTCTAGGAGAAAGAAAATTAGAAGAGCGAGTTGTTGCGAACTTGCTTCTCAATGCTTGTTGCGTTGCAGTACTAACCTTCAGGGATATTAGCTCTTGTGCTTAGGCCCATCTACAATACCTCTCTCTCCTATGCACACATACGTAGGTCAACAGATAGAGATATTAGCCATGTGAAGAGTAGTACTGAGCATAGCTTATCGTCATCTTGAACGATGTTCATGTGCGCGAAATTAATTAAGGACGGGCCGGTTCATTACGGCGATGGACTTGTGATTAGCAGCACAGGGAACCCGGGATTCTCGTCCGAAAGCGGCACAGAACCGAAGAGCTAACTGGGAGTCTTCGACTCAACAGAGTAAGGAACCTGGCACTTCTTTTGATAGTTGGTTCTTTTAACCCTCATTTTGCCTCTACTGGGCTCCACGCTACCTTTAGCAGCACGCTATAATCAAATCCCCTGCATACAGTCGACAGTCTACTACAGGTCACCAGGATGACAATCATCTAGCGCCGTGCTAAGGCTCGTTACTCGCAGGGTATTATTTGGTGAGGAATTGCTCGAATCTACTTGATAAACAGTGGCACTTGAGTGGCAAAGAAGGCGTCGAGACTGATCAGCAGCGAGGTTATTCACCAAAAATGTATAACAGCCTTACGGATTAGCAGTACTCTTGCTATATTAATTTCTAGCACGGCGCTAGACGATTATGGCGACCTGTAGCTAGGCAATTATATGGATTCATGACGGGTATCTTCTGATGCCGTGTAAGTGAATGCGCGTGTACACGTGTATCTACTAAGTCTACGCGATGCGCATGTGTAGAACCGAGCGTAGATAATTATTTGGTTCCAGCCCTGCCAAAATTACACTATGCGTACACGAATGCGGAATGGCCGGGTCCCCTAGCATGTCGGCCTCATGACGACTGCTCAATGGCTGTACACAACATATCGTCAAGACATCTTGCTCATACGAGGGCGCTCTCGGCACACTGCTTCTGTACGTACGTACACAACAAGGAAACAGGTGGTACTAGTAAACTGCATGTGTTTCTCGCTTCTCGAAACGACTGGCCACTATACCGTGTTGCTGACCACCAATCAACTTATATTCCAATGGCCCTTCGCATCTCATTTGTCTGCGCTCTCGGGACACGGTAAATTGGACAGGTGAAAGTGTGATATCTCTTGGAAACTGCATGTGGGATGCCCTCAAGAATCTTTTCGGATTTTCTTCCGATGTCAACTTGCCCGCGGCTTATGCGCTATGCTGAATTTGGAGATGAGGCCCCGTAAACTAGCAGGTCTAGTAACCAACCAAGAGAAAAAAACAGGGGTCCACGACCCCTTTCTGCAATGTAGATGGTTGCCCCTCTGATGGGCGCAGCTCTTCTGGTCCTGGGTCGTTTGCTGGGTCCTGTCAAGTTGAACGATCAACGGTACTTCTGACGAACTTGGGAGGATTGTGGCCACGCCTAGTAACTGGCAAGTGTACTTGTTGTACTAGGGACCTGGTCTCACCCTGACTGACACTGGCCAACAATACCCAAATTACCTTGGGCCAAGTCTCAAGTTGACGGCCGAGAGAATACAATGGCTGAGTTAGGGAAATGATGGATGATTCAAATCATGGTCAGGCCTTGTATGGAACTAGAATTCCACGGCTGGAAGTCGACGGCAAAAATACGCTCAGGGTATTTTGTAATGTAGCTGTAGCGATTCCACGTTCCGTACACATACATATACTAGAAGCCTACTGTAGCGCGTTGCCGCTCAAACCCTTGGGTTCAAAAGAGTTGTTATTGTTATTAGTACGTCAGTCTTTTCACACGTTAACCTTGCCGGGGCAGTACTGCCGGGGGCTGTATCCACTGAGTGGGTATCTCATATCTCAAGTCTAAATGAGTGAGTGTAGGCCTTCGTCATAACAATTTACACGAGTCTCTGGCCCGCTCCTTGTAGCAATTTCACCTTTACATTCTATTTCCGTACTACTACTCTTGAAGCTCGTCGATAACCTTGTGTACTTACTGTGTGTATAACTAGACATCGGATAGGAAGGGAAGTTGCCCGCGATCGACGTCCCGTACCATCTGCTGTTGGAGCTTTCTTCCTGCCCGCATTGACTTACTTTCTTGTCCTTGCCACGTATCGCGGGCGCTTTCTGGGGAATCCTTACAACCTTTCTGCCGCTCTTGAGTGGCATCATACGACTTGACGGCTACGAATCGGAGATGCTCACTATCGACGAGAAGCACGGGTTTTGAATAATACGACGAACGGTTTCTCTCTACTTGGCGTGGCGTTGGGGAATAAGTAGGTTGGCGACTTTTGCGCCCAGCTGCATGCAAGAGTATAGTTGTAGGTCAGTCAGGATACCTACCTACCTAGGTAGCTGCCACATTGGTCAACCCCCCTAAGGCATAACGGTGATCTACTTCTAGATCAATACAACTGTGACGCTGTAGGGGTTTGGTGACTTGTTGAACAGAACGACAGGGTGAGGTCGCAGCTGACGATGTAACGTACTGCAGGTCCCCCGACTTCAACGACGACGGCCTGGCCTTTGCGCAACGGGCTATCATCGACAGAGCCGACTATAATAGGTGCATTATACAATCCGACTAGGCGTTTATCTTCTATCCTATTCTTGCCTGATATTTGGCGTGCTTGGACGCGTTGACCAATTCATCGCACCTCGAAACCTTAATGCTGTCTATTATAGCCCAATAAGGACTTTGCATTAAGGGTATGTTAAAGGGACCGAGATCACCCTAATCGAGGAACCGCGCGAACGAGCTAATTTGAACCTGGATTTGCTTGCCACGAACGATAATCTTGAGGTGAGGAGACATTTCTAGATATCTGGATATCTGGATCTTCGCATGCCAATCAGCCTCACTGGAATCTCAGAATTGTTTGTCTGCCGTCCTAGTCACGAGATCATCAGAGGCGCAAACACCATCAGCCCCCTTGCAGGACCATTCACAGGCGTGCGACTTGTTTCACACTGAACATATCCTTGACCCCAAACCGTCACTTCTCTCATCCAGCAAGCCCGTGCTAACAGTGGGGCCAGATATAGATGCTCGAATAACGGATACAGGTACCCAGGACCTGTCAAATTGAGGGTTTTGCTTCTAAACCTGGGGGTGTGCTCCTTTCATGGAATCGAGACAGAACTGCTTATCTGTTGTATGAAGAGATATATGGAATGCCGCAGTCTGGATACGTGCGTCGTTTATAAACCCTTCAGCTGGTAATCTCCGTTGTGGTCCACATTGTTAAGACCAGGCAACCTAGAAACGGCGAAGAAGGTGCATTTTAACGGACTAAAAGATGGCATCTCGAGGAATTGAGGACGAGCTCAACAGCGCCGCTGTTGCAGCGTTACCAACGCCGGCAGGCACTCCCTATCGGACACCATCACGAACATCGAGAAAGTCGCGACGATCAGCAACACCTCCGGGGATTACTTCCACATCTCCGCCGGCTTTCCCGACCGATAAAATCGAGAAGAAGAACAAGCGTGGTTCCAAAGAGCCTGTTGTCGATGAGAACTTCGGTATTCTGGACCCACGCCGATTCACACCGACCTTACATGCAAATCTAGTATCGGAGATTCTCAATTTGAGACGGGATCAAGAAGATAAATTGAAGATAATTGAAAGCCTAGAAACGACACTACAGGCCGTTCATGAAGAGAAGGATAATATCCAAGCGAATCTCTCCGAGACGGCAAAGGAGTCACGATCGCTTAAACGGCAACTGGCTTTGCTTGAGGGAGGGACTTCGTCAGCTTTAGGCGAGCTAGTACGGGAACGAGAAGAAGCTGTAGAAGCTGCCGCGGAGACAAGAAGGCGACTTGATACGGCGCAAAAGAAGGTTCGCACTCAGGAAGAAGATTCTCAACGGGTTCATGAGCTGTGGGCAAAGGAGAAGGATGACTGGGAGGAAGAACGACGAAAACTGGAGCGCAAACTACATGTTGCGGAAACTCGGTTGAAAGTTGTCATTGAAGAAGTTGAGAATCTACAGACTGCCCAATCGAGTGCCATTCAAAATGGAGCGGAAAGCGAGACCGAAGAAAACGACGGTAATAGCGTCCGAACTCAAAGCCTAACGAATAGCATTCGATTTTCAACGATTAGTGGCCTTGCCGGCGGAAAGGCCAATGGCATGAGCCTAGCTGACGAACTGAATTTTGATGATGACGACGATTACCAAACGGACCCAGATGGCCGCCAAAGTGTACTATCGACTATTGGACATGCTCGGAATATGAGCCGTGACAGCATTGCATCTAGGACCCATCGACGCAATCATAGTATTGATAGCCAGGTTCGGCCGGGTAGTGTGGCTCGGGGGAGGATGTATACGAATCCTAGCGTGCTTGCGAGGCTTGAAGGCGACATTCAGGAAGACGATGAGCTTCAATTGCCTGCTAAGTCACCTGAATATGCGGATGCTGCTGTGCAGTATTCGCCGCCGCCTTCACCTAAGATTGTCGCCTCTAAGCCTTCTACTCCCGATATCCCAGGAAGAGTAGATGGCTCGTTTGAATTGGAAAGTCCACCGCGTGGCGAGATGGAGATCGAGGCAAACCAGCGGCGAAAACGAGTCCACATCAGCCGGCCTAGCCCGATGGCTACACCTAAAATAATCACTCATTCAATGGTATCATCTGCATCACAAACAGCTGAGCCCATAAGCCCTCCAAGAACGCCACTCTCCCCCGTGCCAACATCAATCGATATTCAGACTCCTGAGCCAACCATTAGTGGTATTGAGACAAAATCAATTGCCACACAGACGGAAAGCGCTCCAGCACCGAAGCCAGTGGCCCCCTTGGAGATCCCTAGTATCAGCATTGTCCCACCCACGAGCCGCCCACCTAGCCCACAAGATCATCGTCTGCCTCAACATTCTAAAGATGCTAGCTGCCAGTCTCGATTTTGCAACCCACGAGCGCTACGTACCAGTCCGCTTCAGTTCAGACGGACGAGATTAGAGTTGATAAGAGGCTAGCCAAACTGCCGCGGCATCTGCATCCTGACGCAATCTCTTCCCGACCATCATCTCCTACCCCTAACAATGATGCGGAGATGAAGCCTTTCACACCTGTTCCGGGAAACCTCCCTCCTCGGAACCCACGGCGACTTGTTCACAAAGCTAGCTTTCTGAATGATTCGAATCAATCGCCACCAGTATCACCGTCGATAGCTGAGTCGGAAACCCGGGATATGTATCCAGGTAACAATGATAATGGACCGCTCTCTTCTGATAAGGCACCCATGCGGCGCCCTCCTCGCATCAGCAGTCTATTTGCTGGGTTCGATATGGCAAGCTCCGATGAGGCAGAGGAGTTTGGAGAGGCGGATTTCAGCGACCCGGAGTATCGGACAGCTCTTTCAGCTCCTAGACCGAACGGGACGTCAAGTCGTCAGAGCAAGCGCACTACTGCTTCGGTGGGCTCCATGTCGCCAGAAAGCGTCAGGCCGCCGGCAAGAGACTCGCGGAGCTTCATGAGACAGGCTGGAGGGCCCGAGATATACAGTAGCTTCAGCTTGGCTGATTCGCGAGATATCTCGATCCGCAAACCGTCGTCGCGACCACCGAATCCAAGCTCACGGGCAAGCATCATGCGTAAAGCCGCGATGATCCAGAATGGTATTTCGACACACAATGCCCGATCGCCAAGTCCCAGCCTGCCGGATATCCGAGAACCGCCATTCCCTATCCCGACAAGGGCAAGCTCAAGACAGCCCGGTGTCACAGCCAGCGCCCCTAGTGATGGGTCGCGCAGCCCATCATACTATGGAAATGGCTGGTACCGACGTGGTAGGAAGGGCAGCATCTATCGAAACAATGATATTCGCAAGAGTCGCTCCGCCACCGCTCTGCCTCGGGGCGGCGTTCGACACCGTAAGCATGCTAGCCGCTCGCCGCCACCAGTCACGCCCTCTGAGGAGGTGCCTGAGAGCCCTGGATTGCCACCTATGCCGAACAATGATATCACAACGCCACGGAATCGGGATATGGCGATGGCACGGTATAAGACCCACAAGTCTCAACCGTCGACTAACACGGCTTACACGGAGAACACCAATGCACCCTCTGTAGGTAGCTCGCAGCATGTCGCGGGTATCGTGGATGCAATTGCCCAGACCATGGTTGGTGAATGGATGTTCAAATATGTCCGGAGGCGCAAGTCTTTCGGAATGGCAGACAGCGGTGGAAAAGAGGAGAACAGCAATGACCGTCACAAGCGATGGGTGTGGTTGGCTCCGTATGAGCGGGCGATTCTCTGGAGTAGCAAGCAACCGGTTTCTGGCAGCGCACTGATGGGGAAGTCTGGGCGCAAACGTGAGTCGCGCTCTCTTTGCCACATCCCTCTCACCAAATGATACTAACGTGACGACAGTTACTATCCAGTCAGTTCTGGATGTCAAGGACGATAATCCGATTCCCAAAGGCGAAACCCAGATATTCAACCGGTCTATCCTTATCCTCACGCCCCAGAGAGCTCTGAAGTTCACGGCTACCTCGTCTGAACGCCACTACTTATGGATCATGGCACTGTCCTTCCTGGCCCACTCACAGCAGGCTGTGCCTGAAATAACGCCGTCGCTCGCGCCACCCAAGGCTGCTCCCGCGCCCGATCCGGAGTTGTCGAAGCTCAAGACGAAGAGGAGCGGGATCCGCGATTCTATCCGTCTGACGAAAGGGAAGAACCCTAGCTTCATGTCGCGCCACGAGCAGAGTGCGCAGCCCAGTCTCCAAGAGGAGCCAGAACCTGTGCCAACATTCCCCGCACACATCGACTCAGAAGCATTCACGTCAATGCCTGCGCACCATCGCGAGCTTTCCGGGGATGCCGCCGAGCCGCCGCTGATTCCCCGATTCACTGGACGTGCTCCGGGACGCGTGCACGAGCGCGCGGGCCAGGTGGTGCTCCATGGCAGGAAGAGGAGCAACACGGGCGGCCACGTCCCGCCGCCCGTGTCTTTCCGCGGGTTCTCGTCGCCGACGGGCAGCTCGATGCACGCCTCGAGCAATAGTACTGCCGGGGCCAGCATCGACACGGCAGCGTCGTCATCGGATGTCTACGGGCAGTCGCAGGTGTCGAGCAACGTGACGTGGGGCATGAGCACGGCGGGCTCGCAGCGGACGTCGGAGGCGTCCTCGCGCCCCGCGGGCAACTTCTTCGAAGCCATTGGCACGGTGCGCATGGAGGCTTTCATCAGCCCCATCTCCTTTGGCAGCAAGTTCGAGGACCATCCCGACGAGGCCGAGGAGATGCGGTACCGCGTCCGGCGACAGAGTAAAGAGCGGCGTCGTCGCCGCAGCCGCAGCCGGCAGCGCGATAGCTATACGTCGCGCGGTACGCGGGGCACGGGCTCGTATTATCCGGGGAGCAGGGCGGGAGGAGAGGAAGACTTCTTCCGCGAGGATCCCTTCCGGGGATTCTGATCCATTCCGGCCGGCTGACAGACAGACAGGCGGACGGGTGAAGATAGATACTCGCCCGTCTTCGTAGAATCGTCGTAACTCGGCTTGTTTGCATTATATACAATACCCCTACATAAATCGCTTCTTTGGGCTTCTACTTATGGCTTATTTTATCGCACACCCACAGATACCCTCGTTTTCGTTGCTGCTTTCTTGTTTTGGCGCTGACGGGATTGCGCCCATTCATTCTTGTACGATCATTTTCCCCTCGACAGCCGACTGTCTCTCGTTCTTTTATCAGTTGCATGGAATTCTCGACTGTGCGTTGCGGAACGCATGTTAGGGTTGGAGTTTGAGGGGAGAAAATGGGAAATTGGGCCCCAAGACGGGTTTGGAGGAAAAGGGCCGAGAAAATGGGAGAGCGCTATCTCTTGTAATTTATTAAGTTACTATAACTACCTAGGTATAGATAGTAGTCCGTTGGATTTCGCGGTGGATTTTGGTAAAGGGAAGAGAAAGGAAAGGAGGGAAAAGAGTATATTGGTCTCAGGACTACTAGTTACTTAATAATACCACTAGCTATTAGGCTGGCGATGAGATGGAAGAAGACGCTAAGGAGTCATTGTGTGTTGATCTATGCGTAACCTTGAAATATTCACCAACCTGGTATTCGTAATGATGTTGGATTAACTGGCTCAAGTTTTCAATCTCATCCGTCAACGATCTTTGTATTATTGCAAGTTGCGATGATGATGGGCCGACATCTTATTTATCTATCGGTGGTAAGATGTCTGCCAAAATATCCTTCGGAGTTAAGTTTGCAATTAGGTTCCAAGCTTGCTTGGGCAATAAATAACAAGCAGCAAAAACAAGGCAAGCAGGGCAACTTGGAGGCCTGCGGTACCTAGTAGGTATATGGAATGAATTAGAGAAGTTTTGCAAGATCCGATACGTTTGGTACTTCTTATTTGGTGGGTAATCCAAACAAATGACCGTAGAGTTATTTGGCGTGATATCGTGATATCGTGATGCCGTGATGAACTCCGTGTAAAACGAAAGGCGGGAATGGCTGACCCCGCCCATCATCCCGTCATCGCACCCCACCAGCCGTTGTACCCCTCTCCCCAAGTTCAGCGCAACAGGTACATCAAGGCAGCGGCTGCCACCGCACTTTAGACCACCGGATGCCCCCTGTCAGCCTACCCAGCGTAGCACTATGCTGGGGCCCCTGTGAGCAATCTCTTATCTCAGCCTCTGTTGCATCAAGCATGACCACGACAAATCCACATCGCAATCACCCAGGGTCTTTCCGTGCCGTTTCTGTCTTCATTCGCCATAACTTGCCTATCCGACCCAGTACGCAAGTACCGAATTGTTCGTATCAAGGATCAAAGACTTTACTCACCACAGTTGGACCCTAATTTCCTCTCCCGTCTCTCCAACCTCCGATTCGCCCCTCCCTTCCCCGTCGTCGTCGTCGTCGTACCGGCCTGCCCGACCACTGCCGACTCCCCCATACCAGTCGCCCAAGATGCTGAAAATATGGTCTATGGTAAGATGGTGCACTTAAAGCAACGCAAGGCAGTCTCTAACATGAAGTTCTGCAGAAAAAGGAGCAGCAGAAGCAGGAAAATGCTGATGCTGCAGGGGGGAAGAAGAAGAAAGTCACTGCCGCCCAACTACGTGTACAAAAAGGTATGTCGTGCTGAATTTGACCACTCCTCAACACAAAGAGCTAGGATCATTTTCTAACGTTGCGTCTTTCTCTTTTTTTCTTTATAGACCTTTCAGAGCTATCATTAGGCACGACGATGAAAACTGAATTCCCCAACCCTGACGATATCCTGAATTTCATCCTTGAGATCAGGCCCGACGAGGGCGTCTATACCGGCGGCAAATTTACTTTCACCTTCAGCATGAGCGGCAACTACCCGCACGAGCCGCCCAAGGTGCTCTGCCAACAAAAGATCTACCACCCCAACATCGACCTGGAGGGTAAGGTGTGCCTGAACATTCTGCGCGAGGACTGGAAGCCCGTGCTCAACCTCAACGCCGTCATTGTCGGCATGCAATTCCTGTTTCTCGAACCAAACGCGTCCGATCCGCTCAACCAGGAGGCCGCAGATGATCTACGCGCTAGCCGGGAAACATTCCGTAGGAACGTCAAGGTCTCCATGAGTGGTGGCTCCGTGCGGGGAAGGACGTACGATAATGTCTTGATCTCCCAACCAGGAGGACGGCGCTGAGGATAGTTCGTGATGCTCGTACACTTGGTTTCGCGGGGACGGGTGACGACTTGTCTTTTCAACATGCCGAACCGAGACCACTCTATCGCATTTACATATAAGCGGCGGGGCACTCTGCATCACCTAGGAACCCCCCTTTTCTCTAGGGAGGTGGGAGCATATGTCACGGGCCGGCGGAAACAGGTGGTTATAGTTGATTTCGAAGCACGGATATCTAGATTTTCCATTTTTTTTTTTTTTTTTTTGATAAGCAGATTGGCGGTCCTTTTTAGTTTCGTATCGTTTTTGACCATCACAGCATCGGCGTTCTTCACTGGGGAGTATGGCATTCACGCTGAGGAATAAACGCGCCCAGGTGCTCTTAGGACTAGACTTGGAGGGCTCTCTGGGGCTAGGAAGCGACATGAATCGAGAAGGGGGGAACAGACAGCGGGACCGGTAGGCAGGAAAGCAGCAGGGAATACGGGCAGACAGATATTGGAGATCTTTGCACAAGCCATGATAAAGACTCTGAGGGTATGGAGGTGCTACGAAGTTTCATAGAAGAAGATCGTCCTACGATAGACGTAGGACGGGCCAATATAAACTGACCTCTTCCAAGCTCACTGCTTACGATGCCGCAACTTCTATAGTCAGTCGTAGCTACCTACATATGAGTACCACTTTGTACTTCCGTGTATCCAACGATCCTCAGTAGAATAGGTCCCTAAAGTAGCACGAATGGGGTTGATGGTCAGATGAAAGCCGATCTGTATACAAGTATAATAGAGTTTACCAAGGAAAATAAGCATTGTGCTTGAAGATCCCGCTCTTTACCCTCGTCCTTTGTGCTACTTAAAAAAGCAGATGCAGGTCCACAGTCTTGTATGAGAAACGAAGCTTGTTCTAAATTCCTCTTGGAAGGGACACCGGCATCCACGGGTTACTGCTTTACACAATACCTAGGTAGTAAAATGTTGCGTATGATGATATAGTTGAATATGACTCCTTTAACTATACAGAAGAAATAATCAAGCATCTATCTAGGTATTCTAGAGTCTTTGAGGTTAAAGCAATACACATAGCTAAGGTATAACCGCTATATAACCAGAGTTCAGTAAGGGCATATCCACCTGGCCTGTGTCCCAGATTCATGATATTATAACTCTTATGCTGGGTCAACGGGCACGATGTATGTAAGAGGTAGAACGTCTGTAGTACTGCACGCCCGGGCCTGCCTGCACGCGTACCCCTACATAGAATTGGCCTGACGCCGCCACGCCCGGCCGCTTACCTGGGGTTCTGCTGGGGCCCGCTAGGATGATGCCCAGTGCGATGGGTGACCAACCAAGACGGCTTGATTGGGGCCTGGTTGGGGCCTGGTTGGGGCCTGGTTGGGGCGATTGGAGGGGCAATTACAGGGTACGTACCTGGCCAGAACCCTGACAGCGCCCCGGCAGTAGGCCGGCAAAACGCGCAGCCCACCAATGGCTTCGCAATTTTCGACTCACCGCCGCCGAGATCGCTCTGAAGTTCCGGAGCTCATCCACTCTCGCGATTTCTGTCCGACAACAAAACCTTCGCTCTGGTCTGCTCCACGCTGGCTGACTCTTGTTCTCGAGTCTTTTTCTCATCTTCATTCCTATATCTCTTTAGCCTTGCTACCTCTTTTTCTGAGTAGCCTGTATTGCTGGTCAATATATTGATCTCAACATTTCTTGTGCCAATACCCCTCCATCCCTTCTCTGCACTCAGTACTTCCTCCTCATATCATCATGGCTGCCAGAGGTTTCTCTAAGGCTGTCCGGAGTCAATTGGCCCGTCAATTGGCCTCGCCCGCCACTCAGAGACGTTCTTTCGTCGCTGCCGCCAACCTCGTCAGAGCCACTGCCGTCCAGGCTCGCCCTGCCGTAGCTGGTGTTGCCCAACAGCAGGTCCGTGGTGTCAAGACTATTGACTTCGCCGGTACTCCCGAGGAGGTTTACGGTGAGTTTTCTTGTTGCAATTGATGAACTCGGTGTTCGGTAATTGCTGACAATGCCACCTACAGAGCGTGCCGACTGGCCTAAAGAAAAGCTTTTGGTAAGTCTTCGGCCCGGCATTCTCCATTGTAAGGGTGTGTATGGGATTCTGTAACTGACTATTGGTAAAGGAATACTTCAAGAACGACACACTCGCTTTGATCGGCTACGGTTCCCAGGGTCACGGTCAGGGTCTTAACCTCCGCGACAACGGTCTGAACGTCATCGTCGGTGTCCGAAAGAACGGCCAGTCCTGGAAGGATGCCGTACAAGACGGCTGGGTCCCCGGCCAGAACCTCTTCGAGGTCGACGAGGCTATCAGCAAGGGTACCATTGTCATGAACCTCCTCAGTGACGCTGCCCAGAGCGAGACGTGGCCCGCCATCAAGCCCCAATTGACCAAGGGCAAGGTATGTGGTAGCAACATTGTATATACAACAGCGGGGCTCAGCTGACCTTCGCAGACTCTTTACTTCTCCCACGGTTTCTCTCCTGTTTTCAAGGATGTTACCAAGGTCGATGTTCCCAAGGATATCGATGTCATCCTAGTTGCTCCTAAGGGTTCCGGCCGAACTGTCCGCTCTCTCTTCCGTGAGGGCCGTGGTATCAACTCTTCTTATGCTGTCTACCAGGATGTCACTGGCAAGGCTGAGGAGAAGGCCCAGGCTCTCGGCGTTGCTGTTGGCAGTGGATACCTTTACAAGACCACCTTCGAGAAGGAGGTCTACTCTGACCTCTACGGTGAGCGTGGCTGCCTGATGGGTGGTATCCACGGTATGTTCCTTGCTCAGTACGAGGTTCTCCGTGAGCGTGGCCACAGCCCCAGCGAGGCTTTCAACGAGACCGTTGAGGAGGCTACCCAGAGCTTGTACCCCCTGATCGGTGCCAACGGTATGGACTGGATGTACGAGGCCTGCTCGACGACTGCTCGCCGTGGCGCCATCGACTGGACTCCTCGATTCAAGAAGGCCCTCAAGCCCGTCTTCAACCAGCTGTACGACGCCGTGATTGACGGTTCCGAGACCAAGCGATCGCTCGAGTACAACAGCCAAAAAGACTACCGACAGAAGTTCGAGGCTGAGATGGAGGAGATCCGCAACATGGAGATTTGGAAGGCCGGCGTGCCGTCAGGTAAGCATGAACCATGACAAGGTCTAAGGCTTTGATTCGCCTTGAACTATTGCTGACTTGACTTTCGTAGATCTCTCCGACCTGAGAACCAGAAGTAAACTCGCCAATGAAGCGAGCGGCGTTGGGTATTGATTGCTTTTGGGATTAAAATATTTTTGGCGGGGTATACCTCGGAAGGTGTTTAGAGATGGCAAAACTTGTTTGTACTTGTATTCAGGATTCCCCAGATATCATAATTTCTCGCGAGGACCAAAGGGATTAAGTCCAAAAGTTATGTCGAGCTAGCTATGTTATTATTCTATTCAAAATTTTCACATACACTCACTGACTTTGATTGACGTCGGTCTTGTGTGCTATGTCCGAAGGTTCAAAATTACTTGCAGTACCTCGACTGGAATACGTGCCTTGTCCGTTATCGGTCCAGTGTGATGCCAGTCCAACGGGACGGGAGCGGACCGGGTAAGTTGGGGATTGTTCGCGACATGGCGAGATGATCCACTTACGCAATTTACCTACCCTTTGCGTAGTAGGCGAGGTGGAAGAGATAGACAACCCTCATAATTCGCTGGTCCTCTGTATTATATCAAACACCTCTCCTTTCGTTTGATTCGATTAGATTTGCGCGTGACTCACAGACTTGTTTTGTAATTCGTGTAAGATCGTATAACACCGTATTCGTCGCGAAAAGGTGCTACGAGTCACGATATTACCAGCAACGGAAATCGTCCGCCGAAAAAGAGGGGCAAGGAGTAACCCGAGATAAAGGCGGCACGGAGAATAAGAAGGGAAGACAAGCCCGACCATAGTGAGAGATAGGTATACAATTTGAAATATTCTTCAAGCCAGGAATTTAAAGAGAAAGAGCGAGAAAGGTTATTAAGAAGGCAGAAAAACAACAATATGGCAGACCCGTCGACCTGTCGTCCGCTGACGCGGGCCTCGGTGTTCGAGGCGCGCGAGCTGATCAAGGGGCTCGTGCATCACACGCCCACGCTCACGAATGCGACGCTGGACAAGATTGCTTCCACGCCGGCGCCGGCGCTGATGAATGCTGAAGATGGGGATGGGAGGGAGAAGGAGAGGGAGAAGAGACCCGCGAAGCCGACGATGCGCCTGTATTTCAAGTGCGAGAACTTGCAGCGCATCGGCGCTTTCAAGATCCGCGGCGCGATGCACGCTATCGAGCGCTTGAAGATGGAACCTGGATGGGAGGAGGGCGGAGGGAGGGAGAAGGGGGTTGCTACACACAGCAGTGGTGAGTTCTCTTATTTCTTCTTGTTGTCTCTGTCCGGCATTCCTCTTGATATCGACAGGTATAAAGGGCTCTAAGGGGTGGCTATATGCTTGTATATAGTGCATTCATGATGGGAATGGCAAATGGGCTAGTTGTCCTATTATATCCCTCAAGCTAACCAATGTCTAAGGAAACCACGCCCAGGCCCTCGCTCTCGCGGCGCAAACCAACGGCATACCAGCGCACATCATCATGCCCTCTATCTCCGCAGCGCCCAAGATTGCAGGGACAAAGGGCTACGGCGCCAATGTCGTGTTCAGCGGCAGCACGAGCATCGAGCGTGAGATCGTCTTGAACGAGGTCATCGAGAAGACGGGTGCGCACTTCGTCCCGCCGTACGACCACCCGGACATCGTTCTCGGCCAGGGCACGCTCGGCCTCGAACTCCTCGAGGACGCGCATGAAATAATTGCCGCAGCCGCAGGAGTTGATGTTGAATCCTCCTCGCAATCCAATCAGTCTGGAGGTAGCAGAGCGACACCAGCAGAGCTTACCCTCAGAGCCCCCGCAACGACGCCCAAACTCCCCGAGTCCAAACGGTCAAACCCGCACCTCGACGCCATCCTCGCACCGTGCGGTGGCGGCGGCATGCTCTCGGGGGTAGCGCTCGCGTGCGAGGGGACCGGGACCCGCGTCTTCGGTTGCGAGCCATGGTTCGAGGGCGCCGACGATGCCAAGCGCGGTTATGAGGCGGGGCAGCGCGTGGAGAAGGTCTCCTCGTTAACCGTCGCGGACGGCCTGCGCACGCCGCTGGGCAAGATTCCCTGGGACATCACCTACGAGCGGCGGCTCGTGGGGGGGTTCTACAGCGTTAGCGAGGACGAGATCGTGGCCGCGCTGAAGCTTGTATATGAACGCTTCAAGCTCGTCATCGAGCCGAGCAGCGCCGTCCCGCTCGCCGTGGCGCTCTTCAACGAGGATTTCCGGAGCCTGGTAGAGCGTGAAGGAGGCGAGGATGGGTGGGACGTTGGGATCGTGTTCAGCGGTGGTAATGTTAGCTTGGAGGCGCTGGGGAAGCTGTTCGCGCCCGAGGAGGGTTAGTACCTGAGGTAAGTAGGAACTTAGGTAGATGACGATACTGTTTCAATTTCTGCTAGTTATCTATCTATGTACCTGTTTACCTGTGAGTCTATGTGTACTTGGATACCTCTATAAGAGGGGGAGGTGGGAGTTGGGAGCAAAGGCGATATGCTTTATTAACAAAAAGGGAGTCCTAGGTGGCGCGGTCTGGGTTTGAACAAGATGTCTAGATATTTTACAAAAAAGAATCGAGGGCTTAAGGCGAATTCAATATCCCTCGACCGGAAAACGCCCTGCCCCAGGGAATTGTTCCTGCCGACTAATTTACCACTGAGCCAACCACGAGGGAAGGTCAGAGGGAACGTCCCCGGGTGATTGTTTGCGGGCGTATGGCGAGTTATATACTTCGAAGAGGAGGTACCTGGGTACATCTACGTGATCAGAGAAGGTAGGTAGGTATCTTGGGGCCATAGAGGTGGCGAATACGGTTTGTGGTAGCCATAGCAATCGGCGTTGTTCTCCTGCTTGATGTTGTTGAGGCGGGTTGGAGTACCCTTCCGTCTCCGTATATGCTAGGACAAATACTTAGGTACTAAAAGGGACTACTTATCATGAGTGGGCGAATCATAATTTGAATAGACAAGTTGATTCCGATACTAATATGTAGATATTCTCGAGGTGACCTGAGATTAGCACCGGTAATGTGTTGCCCCCTTTCTAAGAGATAACATGAAGACACCTAAGTAAGCCTAGCACAACATGTAAAATTGATGGGATGTGGTCTATCACACAATCATATTACATAAAATTAACTTAAATAATCCATAATCGCCCAAGGTATTACTTGGTTTCTAGCTTACAGTTGATCGCATGTCACGGGGTATTTAGGGGTTATCGTAAAGCAGCTTTCTCATATATATGGCTAAGAAACGAATGATAAAGTGAGATATAAGTACCATAAGACATAGGAATCAATCAATTGCAATCCCCATACAACGACTCCAAACAAAACACAAGAACATCAGATCGGTTCCCCCTTTCCCCCACCCTCAGCTACCAATATGTTACAACCACCACAACGGTCTTTAGCACTTGTTATCGCCACCCTCAGGGCCGCACTCAATAGTCTTGTCGGACTTGATACTCAACTGCCACACTTCATCGTAGTGATGCTTCTTCTCTTCAGGCGCGCCGATGAGCCCAGTGATGGCCTCGACATAAGCTGCGTATTCCTGGACGTACATGTCAATCTCTTCCTGCGTCCAGCCGTCCTCAAGTTTGTAAGCATCGGGGTCAGTAGCCACCATAACAACTCTGTCGATATTCAATCCTCCCTGTTTAGCTTGTGACACGGCCGTGACTAATCTCTCGAAAGCCTCAATGACCTCGGGGTTCTTGGCGGCGTCGGCATAGGTGTGGGACATGGCTCGATCGAAATCTCCAGAGGTGCCCTCCGACCAGGTGCCGGTAACCGCGATACCAAAACAGGTGGCCAGACCGGCAGTGTTGATTGTGTCACTGTCTTTCCCGTAGGCATCTTGCCCGATACCAATGGGTTTATCAGTACGAGCGGCGAGTTCGCGCTTCTTCTTCATATCGCTCAAGCATTGATCCGCGCGCTTACGCATCCTGTTGGCCACGGTCTCGTCACGAACCGCCTTAATCTGCTCATGAGCCGCGACATCTACGCCAGCTTGTCTGCAACGTAGGTCATTAGCAACCGTTTGAAGAAGAAAAAAAACACCTTCTTCTTGAGGCTCACCGTGAAACCGGAATGGCGCTTCCGAGGGCAGTCGTGGCGAGCAGAGCGCTCACGACGAAGCTAGAAAGGCTCTTTGCGAAATACATGGCTCGCTGATGTTCTGTTGGAAGCTGGGGGTTTAAGAGGATTGTATGATATCCTTGAGGTTGGAGGTTGGTGCTGAGATGGAGATGCTTGTGTTGTTTGGAAGTGTGTGACACGAAAAAGAAGCTGATCTGGACGGGTGAGAAGCCTCTGATTTATACTTCTTTTCAACACCATGTGTTTAGCAAAAAGACCCCTTCCCAGTGACGAATGCATCAAATTCATCACCCGAATAGACGGCAACAAGCTGAACGACAATCACATCACCATTACCATTATCACCTAGTCCTACCTCCCATATGCTGTTTCAACATGTCATCGATGCCATGGTTTCTGGGTGTAGGATTGATCAACATAATGCGGATCCAGTGCAGTCGCGGACGTCTGAACGATGCGTTCATCACTGTCGCTTGATGATAACAATAGAAACATCGCCATCTTTGAAACTCGTCATCTACCTGATAATATGATACCTACTATGAGCGTACAGCCTGAATAGCGTGGGCGAGGCTGACTGCTGATCAGTTAGCTTGGAATCGAACCAAGCCCCGGGAAGCCTTGCATTTGGTCTAAACTAGTGCGGCGCAGGTTGAAGATCTTTGGCATGGGCTTGTGAGCAGAGCTTGGCAAGTTGGACGTCTCATCCTTCAGGACTTAGGTAGTTCCAATTAGTCATTTAAAACCCAATTATATAATTATACCAACCTATACAGATTATGATCAGCCCTTTTAGTCTAGGACTCTGGAATTTGCCGCCGCCCAGACTTCCTTCCGTCTGGATGTCAATGCAATAGACGAAAACACCAAAGTTTTGCGCTGCCATCGTCAAGCTGCCAGTTCCCTGTGATACAGTGACGTCGTATTATCACAACACGGTAGGCAGCAACGGGGACTCCATTTCCGGGCTCAAGAGCTCTACGTTCGACATAGTACCTCGTCTATATCCTTGAATAACAGTGCTTTAGAGATTCTACTACTCACTACCAGATTACACACTTCCGGTTGTACCGTTCGTTGCCGACCAGTAATTGCTATCGCCCAAACATGGTCACGAAACAACACTTGCAAATCATCAATCCTCAGTACAGCGGGGAGGAGTGCCGCTCCTTTCCTTCATTTCCCCGTCTGCCTTTAGAGCTTCGACTCGAGATATGGCATCTTTCACTACAACGCCCTCGCCTCATCACCATCGAACTCAATAGCGAAGCGCACCGGGAGATTGAGACAGGAAATAATCAAGGGGAGGTTGCCAGCGGTGCATCTTATCGTGTTATCGTACCCGGATCAAAGCTACTCAGCAAACTCTTGCGGGTCAGCAGAGAAGCAAGAGACGCCGCCCTCCAGCAGTATCGAGTTCACTTACCGTGTCGCTTCGAATCCGGTGATCGGGAGGCAGACGGTACTTTATTCTTGAACCCTGAGCTCGACATCTTGTCTATCGACCCAGTCCGGGACCCCAGGAGCATCGTAGCCTTCATCTGCGATCTCCGTGCTTACGACCCGCTGAAGGTCGGCCTCCTCAATATTGCCCTAGACAATAATGCTGCAGCCAATCTCCCTCAAGTCGATAATGGTTCGATCTCACCGCGGAGGCGAGCGGCGTTTACAGATATACTGGCGAATCTGCGACAAGTTTACTTCCTCTGTACAGAGATCGCAGGGCGCATGTACCTGGGTCCCCTGAATGGTATCTCCACCCAAATTGGGTTCGAATATCACCGTTCTCGCCCAATCATGCCCTCAAGTCCTACATTCGAACGCGTCGGACGGGATCCTCGTGGTGGTATGGAAAGAGATCTTAGCAAAGTGTTCGTAGGCACTTTTGATCCCCGCCAAATGCTTTATCGGTGGCGTAAGTTTCTCGACACTTGGCAGGTACAGCAACACTGCGGTGGCCCAGATTATCGGCTTCTCGTTGCTCATGGGCAGGGGCCAAATGCAATCTCCGACAGGGAGAGCGCGGCGGGTTGGCTACAGAAAGAGGAAGAACGCTGGACTACTAGCCGAGAGCGGTACGCTATCAGGGTTCCGTCAAAAGCACATACTTTAAGGAAAGAGAGCCCTGAGGAACTTGAGCGCGTTCCTAGACCGGCGATAGGCTTCTGGTTATTTCCATTAGAGGCCATGGGGCTGATGCCATCCGAAGAGGAAACTGTAGATGGCTACGGGAATGGGTCTCCTTGGAGATCCAAGAGAGTGCTGGATATGCGGCGATACTGGCCAGAGCTATGCTTGGCACACATGCCGTGATTATTATCTTTTTACTATGGTGGCATGTCTGGCACTTGGCTGGTGTTAATATCCAATTCATAATTAAGACATTTTCTATAGAGCTAGTTAGAACTGATTTTTGGCGCTTGATGATAATAATTTGAACCTGAAAACCGCAAAGTTGTATCGCTTCACGGTATCTCCCTAAGTAGTGAACTCAGTAGGAAAGCAAAAAGCTGAGAAATAGATGAGTCTTGGCAGCTTTTGCTACTCACGACTTGATGTTGTTACCTAGAGGAATTTACCGCATAAGGTTCCAGACGCACAGCCCGGCATTGCCACTTGTTGAACAATCGATTTGAAGCTGCCGACGTCACGAGTAGATAGAGTTACACAAAGGAGCACACGATGATTACCAAATTAATGCGGCTCCAGAGGCCGCATCCTCGCACGAGGTTGAACATATTCCGGGGTAGTCTATTAATAGGATCTATTCGGCCTTGGCCCGGTAAGCTGAACCATGCTCTAGCGCAGGAATAGTTTATCCAAAACCTTCATGATCGGCAGTCGTTTATTCCTCAGCCCTACCAGGCTTGCAAGGCTGCCTAATGATAGGCAATAGCTTTGCCGATTGCGTAATGCACGGGATAGCTTTTATATCAAGACTATGAATGATGATTAACATGATATAGGACTTTTGCTTCATCCCCCCTCGAAGGACACAATAATTATAGCAACATTGCGTAAAGCCAGGGTCATTCCGGATCCATCATCCAAAGTCGAAAATGACGTCTCGATGTGATGTGAACACTGAAAATTGTCATCGTATGGCGACCCGAAACATCCTCAGGAGGCGGTAGGACGAACTGCATGATGAAGCTTCGTAGAGGTCAGTACGATCACTGGACGTTCGTGACGTCAACAACTACTATTCTGTTCAAGCATTGCCTCGCCTCACAGCCTCTTGTGTCGATCGCCAGGCTCGTAGGTTGTTTGATAGAAGTCTCAAGTGGAATAACTGATTCAACATTAGCCACAAGCTGTATATAAAAACGCGACAAGTCCTCAGTCCTCGTCTCATTTCTCCTCTCCATCATCATCAACAACAAGCAACTCAAACAACCACACAGCCTCTTAAGACAGCCAACCACCTTCATACACCGCCTCCTTCCTCAAAATTTTCACACTCTACCATCACTCAAAAAGCACAACTATCTCTTTCAAAATGCAGTTCACCACCTTTTCCATCATCACCGCCGCCTTCGCCATCAGCAGTGTCCAGGCGGGTTGCTACGGGGGCCTCGAATGGGGCGCGGAGAAGGGCCTCGCGGAGGTTGCCGTCGACGCGCTCTGCGACCCGACGAAGCGCAACAGCTTCATCTACGATGGATTCCAAGAGGGCCAGACAAAGGCCGACTGTGTCCAGCTCTCGGGCAACAAGAAGGCTGACTTCCAGGTCAACTGGGGCGGCACGGGCGCCCTCAGCCTCGCCCAGGCGGACTGCATCCTGCGGCTCAAGAACGAGGTCAACGGCTGCGGGAGCGGTGGCAGCACGACTACTGCTGATTGGACCTTCACGTAAGTTTTTTCTATTCATGATCGAGAGAACATAATCCATTTCTTGTCTTTTATTGCCCTTGGCCATTGTTTTGGTTTTTAACTTAGATTGCTTTTAATACTGACGATGTTGTTTATCCAGTGCCGACCCAAATGAGGGAACCTGCACGCCCGCCCAGAAGCGCTCCGCCAAGTTCATCGCTTAAGCTTGAGTTGTTGTACGACGAGGAGAGGGACATTGTTGTATTTGGCTGTTTGGCTGTTTTTGTAGGATTAGCGTGATTTCGGGTGTTCGTTCTTTCCTAAGTGTTTTTTGTTTTCTTTTTCCTCCGTCTCCATGTGCAGTTACAGAAGGGCATTCCATTGCTTCGTTCGAAGCTATAAGAGGTAGCTACAAGCAGACAAATTTACACTCTTCTCTTTTTAAAGCCAGTTTGAGACCGTTAAATGATCAATTGACTGCCGATGAATAGCCTCGTACTCCTGCAGATTGGTCCGTGTATGCATTCTCGTCAGCATATTCACTTGCTTCAGTTCTCTACAAAGCATTGCCCCATCTGGAACTTGATGCTCCTCTCATCTTACCATGTCGTCCCATACAGCGAGCGCCCAGCCAGTTTCGAAGTCGGTGACCTCAAGAGGCCTGAGCCTTTATTGTGTCGATGCGCTGTTTATCCCAAAACATGCATCCAAGAATCCTCCACCGTCCCAGCTTTTGATGGACGTGCCTGCAGTTTACCATTGCTGCCTCGGGGCCGGGTCCTCGGATCATGCTATGGCCCCAGCGACAACAATTAAGTCCCCCCATCGCGTCCACCCACCCGTAAGAGGGTTCCGAGGCTCTATGGCCTGCGACCAGAGCTCTGATCTGGCCTTCCAGGCCTCGATCTTGGTTCATGTTAGACTGGAAACGGCTCTAGAAGAGCGTAGTGTCTTGCAGATAATCATGTGATTCCAATTATTCCAATCTAGCTCGAGACCGTCGATCAAGCTTTCAATGAAGACATTGATGTCGTACATCTACCGCACCTCTCATGCCTGGAAAAGCGCAAAGAAGTCATGGCACAATATCTCAAAATTGGAGGTTTCCCTGCCATGGACGTCGAAGATATTCATCATGATCTGATAACGAATAAGTGCGTGTGAAATGCGGTGATGCTCGTATCACGCGATTGGGTAAGAGGTGGCAGGCATCCTTTCTTCTAGGATCGACAGCCTTGTAGATGTAAACCAATCCACGAAAAACCGAGTTGTCCGATTGAATTGAACCATCTTAACAACCAGGTCGACCGCGATGCCCCTTGCGGCCAGCGTGGTAGGTGGAAGGCTGGCATATAGTTGAATAGCCCGCTCGGCATTGATGTAATATTGTTCAACCATGTATTCTCCTTCTAAAGAAAGATCCGTTCCACGCCGTGTGGCCTTGTCAATGTGAGCAAGAGCAAGAGCGTCTCAGATTCCAGGTCCGATGTCTCTCGAAAGTAAAGTAAGGAGGATGATATTCTTTGCTGCTAAGAATCCATGGTAGAAATAGGGCGAGGCACGGATGATGGCGCTGAGATCTTCTAGAGAGTAGTAGTGTGACAGTAGTGGTGTAATAAGATCGACAGGTAAAGACTCGATAAGAGAATTCGGGTTCAATGTTGTGACGTCGCCCATATTGCCTGCGTCAATAGAACAATGTAGTTCGCGATTTTCACCTAGCCCCGTGACGATAGTTTTTACGCAAACATAACCCCTTAGGTGAAGGTCCCAACAATTTCACTATTGGCTCGAACGCGCATTCCCCCGTTGTCTTGGCATGCGCTTCCTCTCTGACTCTTTGCTTCTCTCTTAACAACTATGATCTGGGAGATAGACATGGAAAGACGTGCACGCTTGTTTAAACCCCCCCCCCCCCCCCAAAAGTAGCTATGAGATACTTGGTATGTGCAAGGAATGCGGCGGGTGGCTTTTCTTTGCTGTTTACGGCCGTAGTAAAGGAAAAGTAAATGCATTAGCCCGTGTCTCATATTCCTCTTTAACTTTCATGATGCCCCCGATACATACAATGCGTTTTTGCGTTCCTCTCCCTTGCAAAAGTATAGATAATTTGACTTATTTAAGGAGGTATTAGTAGGCCATAGTATTCGCACCTGGTTACCGTTGACAAGGTACAATTTTGATGACTCGAGCTCCTCGTACTAATAAGGAGCATTGCCTTGCACCACACACTAAAAATTTCGCAAGAGGCGTCGCAAGGTCAGATTTCCAGAGTCAATATACTTATCATAGTTTGTATTGCGCGATCTAAGGGATTTAATCTAGCAACATTCGCTACACCGATCGAAGCAGATCAATTCCATGTACATACATAGAGGCCAAATGCTTGCTAGCAGTAATCAACCTACTCAAGCTTATTTTGTAGGTCTTGAGATTTCCTCAAAGCACTGAACTTGGCGATTGCTTCATCCAACGGCAAGACAACCTGTTCAGCGCTTTGCGCCTTCTCTGCAGAATCTCTGCTTCTGATCGTGACGGTGCGATCAGTCATTTCTTTCGCACCAAGAACTAAATAGGAGATTGGTTAGCTCCATATGCCTTTTTTTTTCGATTCACATTGTGGGTTTATGTTGCCTTACCAAGAATGAAGTTGTACTGGAGGAGCTGCGCCTGCCGAATCTTCTTGTTCAACGTATTGGCGCTGAGGTCTACATCCGCATGGAATTCGTTTTCACGTAGCAGCATTTGCACCTCCTTTACGTAGTCATTGGCGCTAGTCATGACAGGGATGACCATGACCTGACGAGGGCTCAACCAGAATGGCCATTTACCAGCAAAGTGCTCGGTAAGAATGCCGATAAAGCGCTCGAAGCTACCGTAGATGGCTCGGTGAATGATGACGGGGCGAACAAGAGCGGTCTTATCGGCCGACGCAGGTGCGTCATCAGCTACCTGGTATGATAAATCAAACCGTTGTGGTAACTGGAAGTCCAATTGGATGGTTGCACACTAAATAATATTAGCGTAAGGTCTTAGGAAGCGAGAGCTGGGAAATCGTCGAACCTGGAAGTCGCGGCCGAGCGCGTCTGAAATGGTAATATCAATTTTGGGGCCACTATAGTTCGCTAGGGTCAGTATATCTACTCTGTTGAGTATAGCAAGAGCGAGAAGGAAACAACTGCAGGGATAGCATACTAGAAGGCACCATCTCCGGGGTTCAATTCCCATTTGCCTTGACAGAATGTATCGAGAGCATCTGACAAGGTCTTTTCGGCCTTGTCCCATGTTTCTATGGTACCCAAGAATTTCTCGGGCCGTGTCGACAACTTCAATTTGAAGGAGAAATCAAGTTTGCCATAGACAGCTTGAAGGAAATCGAACACTGCCAAGACCTCCTCACCGACCTGTATCGTGTTAGACTCTATGTTGACTCGCTCGTACTGGCAGAATGGAATAGCTTTACTTGATCCTCTGTACAGAAAATGTGCGAGTCATCTTGTACGAATCGTCGCACACGGGTCAGCCCACCTAAAGCACCGGATGCTTCGTTCCTGTGAAGCACTACGAGCAAGAGAGGTTAGTAGTTGGACATTACACTAGGCATCCGAATGTTGACATAAAGTCAGCCCTTACCTCCAAACTCGGCCATGCGGATAGGTAGCTCCTTATACGAGCGCATCTTTGAAGCGAAAATTAGACAGTGTCCTGGGCAGTTCATTGGCTTCAAAGCCCAGATATCTTTCTCGACTTCAAAAGTAAACATATCCTCATGGTAATCTAGCAAATGATAAGTTTTCCGATATACTGATATGTGGATTCCTATACAACTTACGTTCCCAATGCCCAGATTTCTTCCATAGAGTGGAGTTGAACATATTAGGGGAGTGGACCTCTTGATAGCCACGTTTCCAGTACTCCTTGCGGATGAAGCTCTGCAGAGTATTGTATATTATGGAGCCGTGGGGGAGGAAGAAGCAAGAACCAGGGGACATGTCGTGGAATAAGAACAACTCTTGGTCCTTTCCGATCCTTCGGTGGTCTCTCTTGGCAACTTCTTCAAGGAATTTCAGATGCTCAGTCAGTTGCTTCTTGTCGGGGAAGGATATTCCATAGACACGTTGGAGAGAATCGTTGGCAGGGTCGCCAAGGAAGTATGACGCCGATAGCTTGAGAATGCCAAAGGCCTTGATCTTGCCCGTATCTGGGACGTGCGGACCCCGACAAAGATCAATCAGGGGGCCACATCGGTAGACGGTGGTAGAGGTGCCGTCGGGAATCTTGTCGCCAATGATATGTTGCTTGTATTTGTTGGACTTGAACATCTCTAGTAATTGCTCCTTTGTGACTGTCAACCTCTGGAATGGCTGTTTCTCACCGATAATAGAGGTGGCCAAGGTGGTCAGCGGTTCGACATCGTCAGTGGAGCTCACGGCGCGGTTGTCAGGGAGTGCCATCTCGTAGTAGAAGCCTGAGGTGCGATTTTAGCATTTACTACACACCAAGTCTTAGAGTCGCCGACTTACCATTTGTTGTTGGGGGACCAATGGCGAGATGTGCGCCAAATCTCCGCTCAGCTGCTTCTCCCAGAACTAGACATCGCGCATAAGTGATAATCCTATCGATGGCGGGGAGGGGGCTCTACCTACTGTGGGCAGAACTATGCCAGAAGACCTTCTTTCCTTCTTCGGTGGTGAAGTCGAAGAAGGCTAGTGTAGAGTTGCCTTCGAAGGGGCGGGTGAGATCCCATAATTCGTCGTTGACCTTGGCTACCACGGTTCGTTCAGCCAGACTCTTGCTAATGCCACGGGCGATCTCGAAAGGGGTGGTCTCCCATGATGTGCCGACGTGGACCTTTCCGTCGGGCAGGGTGATATTGATCTGCTCGCGGGGCTTTTGGGAAAAACTCTGTCGCTGCTCTTCCCACAGCTTGTCGAAGAGCGAGAGACGGTGCTCCAAGAAAGTGGGCGCGGGGCGCAACTCGAGGTCGACGGTAGCGCCTGCAGCGGGCTTCGACTTGGGCTTCTTGGAAGACATGGCGACTACTTGTCGTGCGAGTGCGGGAGAAGGTTTCGGTCGGCAATTGCCTGTGTTGGGAAGTTTTGGGTGCCCTCGCGACTTGATTGTAGGCACTTGGGTTGAGAATACCTACCTAAGTGTCCAGTAGGCATAAAGTGAATATCGATGGTGGGGTGAGTTGAGGGGCAGTCATGCAGCAGCGCAGCAGCACCGGAGCGGCGCGCAGTGGGCAGTGGGCTTTCCAATTCTGTTATCTGGCTGATATGACTCAGATTAGGTACTAGGTAGTCACTCAAGTTGGCTCGAGCGGCGCCGTTGTCGCCCGTGGCTAAGTTAGGTAGGTCACTTCGTACTACCTACCTTACATGGAAAACCTGAGAATGCAACCACAGCAACTCTTACCTTATGTGAGAAATACATCTATTATATATATATATATATATATATATATATGGATTTGGGCGCTGATATCCATTTCTCTCGAGTCTCTGACCGAGTGAGTCAATAATGAGTAATTGTACCATAGCAATACCTTTTCTGTAGATTCTTCTTCCGATGGTGCTCCGAGCCGTAGGTACTGTGATGATGGCTTAAAGTAGCCTGTCTAGATACCTAAGAGGTTTGCAAGCTATATGTAAGTAGAGAGCATACTCGTTAGTTATTAGGAAGAGAACAGAGAAATAAGTTTAGTCTAGTGACAAACTTATATAAGACATCCTACGTACACAAGTTCCTCCAAATTTTCTCTATGAACTTTTAATCGATGTGCTGTAGCTGCGAATTGCCTGCTGTGACGAGGGTTTCCGCCCAATATAGGTTTGACTGCCGGAATTAATTGTGTTCTATATACTCGACTAAATGCTCTCTCGTAGCAACTGGAGCAGAATTAGTAGCATCCAAAGTCTTGCCTGGAAGAATTACAGGGCGAGTCATATTCGGTATAGTATATTGTCGCACCTCAACCGGTGATACTTCGAATACACCAGGTTCTCGTTCTTGGGCGATCATGCCTGGTCAGGCTAGCAATGTAGCTTCGAGATATAATTCGGCAAGCGTCAAAAGACAGTAACCTCTATATCTACTCTGTTATAAAAACCCCCTTCATATTTGCGTCATGTCTTACTTATTGCTCTTAGCTATTAAAATCTTACAAGCTATAGGTGTTAACTACCTCCACTAATTTCGTGAATCCGGTGAGCGAACCCATTCACCCCCATTCACCCCATCTCAAACGCAATAATCTCGAATGTTAGCTGGGCTACACAAAATTAACCGCAATAAACGGGAGACGGCGGGCACGGCAGGGCTATATGCATGTGTGGCGTCTAATCTCGTTCCTAACGCCATTCCGGTACATAAGCAAGATAAGTAAGCATCGCAAAGGGCAAGACAAAACCAACAAGATATTTAACATGCATAGTAATTAAAACTAGAATATCGCTAATAATGTGAAACAAGCCGAAACCCGCGACAGAGCGCCACCCTCCTGCCTCACGGCACGTAGATGCGGCACACTACCTACATACCTACTCTTTTTTACTAGGCCATGGTTAACGGTACCACCTATAGACATTTCTGCTGGACAGCCTCTGTGCCGAAATTAAAAGAATTACTGAGAATGCTCCCCAAACCTACATATGAGCCCATGGATGAGAAGCATTTAAGTAACCAAAGAGGTGTCATAAGACGTTGTCGTACCTATGTACAAGTTGAATTTTAGCCTGGAATGTGTAGGCAGGAGTCGTAGGAGGGATGTGCGGCTTACACTACGCCCTGGGGAAATAACTCTATACGTACAAAATCATCTCGAATCGAGACGTGATCAGTGGACTAGCTCAAAAAACCACCATCCAAGCAGAAATAGAGAGGATGCCGCTAATTGAGACCTTGGTACGTGCGCTCTTGTGACAGAAGCACCAAGGAAACTGAGATGACAAGGTGGCTTGGAACTGCGAGGTTCCGCATGGTAAATTCCGCTGGTTCGCTCGTGCTAGAGCAGAGGGTAATAGAAGAAACACCAGATAGATCTAGCTTAGCCGAGAATGAGATCCAAAATAAAAGGAATACAACTAGACCAAACCCTCCTTTCACCTGAACTGACCCAATGATAGATGAACAGTACTATCGCAAGAAAAATAAGAAAGAAAAAGACATTTAATCCAGCCTTTGCTCCTCGCGTGCCCCATATCTCATCAGGATATATTCATAGAATAAAACTTTGCCCGTAATAAACCCGTTTATTCGCGCAATGCGTTTTCGTCACCAAAGGGGCTGCTATTTCTGGCGGCAGCTGAAGGTTTCCGGTAAGGATCGATTTGCGAAGCACGTCTTGTCGACTCCTCAATGACAGCGCTGAGTGAGCTGTTTCTCCTGGTCCCATTCTTCACCGCTGGGGGGTCAGAGAAAGGTCCCTGATCACTGGTAGGCGTATCATCCTCGATCAAGGTCACTGCCACCGATTCGCGCTCGTTCCCAGGGGTCGTAGCTTCACTAGGTGAGAGAATTTGAGGCCCGGGACTCTCGAGCTCTGCAAGTGTTGGGGTTGCCGAACTAGATGCTGATTTGGACGACCCCTTGATATCAACAGTCCTGGGTCCGGTACCCACACGCACCACTTGCGGTCTCACCGAAGTAGCCGTAGAGGCACTAGCATTCTTGAGGAATGTCGAGCCAATGCTGAAGGCAGGCGATGGGGGAGGTCGGTCATATTTCTCATAGTTCACGGATGGGACCGGTGGCGCGGAATCATCGCTATTAGTGCTTGCAGCCCGTGACTTGACGCTCACGAGAGATGGCTTGAGGAAGTTGCCTTTTTGTGCTGGTACGGGTGACACGACAGCATTCTTTCCATATATCGTTGAAGCTACACTGGAACGAGGAGCATACGATGTACGGGCGTATGACGTTCGGTCTGTGTAGTTGGAGATACCGGAGTAGGTCGAATCTCGAAGATCACCCGGCACGAAGAAGTGTTGGTCCTCGTACGGGGAAGAAGTGGCACTCTCGGCATGAGCAATAGGGATTGGGGGGACTGGAGGTACGAGTAGAGTCGGTGAAGTTGGTGTCGCTCTGTTGGTGACGCCGGGTATATAGGCGATTTGGATTATATTCGATGCTCGGGTTAAAACGGTCGACGCAATAGAGTGCACAGTATGTGTCGATTCTCTCTGTGATCGTCTCGAAGCGAAATCTGTATCCGCATGTTCCTTCGTGCGTTCCCCATCTCCTTGCCACTGCTCTACATAGCTTGCTCTCTTATTCTTAATGCAAAACCTCCACAGTAAGTATGTTAGAGCGGCGACCAAGACGAGACCTCCAATCACACCACCAGCGATGGCCCCGGCATTCGGTCCAGAGCCTTTAGACGAAGCTTTGCTAGGATCCAACCGGCATATAGTTTGGGCGCACTGATCACAGGCCTGAGGAATTATAACGCAGCTCTCATCGGCGGCGCATGATGGACAATCGGGAGGTGTGTTTGGGCACAGAACACATCCTTGTTGTCGCTTGAGTATCGAGGAACCGACGTCTTCGTCTAGAGATCGAGATTAGATGGACAATCCGGCGACGTAGGAGTCATATAACTCACCAACTGCAAAGCCAACAAATCCAGGTATCCCTGCCATTTTGAAGATTGACGATATTCAAAATTGTAGTTTGAGTTATACAGGATGATGTTTTGACAGTATTTCTTAACTGATGAATCAACAATGCGCTCACGGACTTGGCTGAGGTTGGGATTGGCGTGTGCACTGCAGATCTTGTCAATTTAGGGAGCGGACCGATGTGCCAATCTCAATTGACAGAAAGTCCAAGTCAACGGCGATATGAATTCCAGAGATATCTTCGTTTCCGAGGAAATGGGCTTAAACGCGCAACGATGAAGGGCGTATCTGCAGTATCGGTGCAAATAGGGAGTAAAGAAAGATATGATCAAACGAGTGACTATGAGACTAGCTCAATGAAACGAAACTAAACAACAAAGACAATAATAATATAATGATTGCTAGCTGCGTGCAATCTAGAACGACATGAGGAACGTCAAGTATCCGTGGTGAGAGTGCGACAGAGAACGGCCCGTCGCCGATACTGTCGTCGCTACGGGGTGATGGGAAAGAGGCGCTTATTGGTATAGCGATAGACAAGGCGTGGTTGGGGAATGCGGCGGGTTGTGAGAGGAGGGCGACCGAAGAGACGGGGAGGGAAGAGAGGAGACAAAGAGATTGGAGATGGAGACAGACGGATGATGACAGGCAAGGGACAGATGGGGGCCCTTGTGCGGTCCCTGGCCTGACTTAGTGTATTGTACTGTACTTCCCCCTACCAACTACTCTGTAAAGTGCACAAGGCGCTGGCCTGGGCCTGGGGCATTGGAAGAGAAGGAAAACACAAATTGCGGGTACCGGGTTAATATCGAACTCGTGCTGGCGGCACTTGGGCTGGTTGCACGCTACGCTACCTATGGGTCTTCAGTGGGCAACAAGGAGAGCCGCTAGACTCAATACCGAAAGGCACCTCGCACCCCGGCGAAAATGGTCGTTCCAGAGGGTGGATCTGGCCTCTGATTCGCTAGATGCTGTATAGGTATGGTTGCTCGATAGATTGCTCCAAGGATTTTGGGCCCTGCGGAAAATACATGTACACAAAGTTGTACGACTAGGTAGTTACACGAGCAGAGGGGGCCCAACAATAAACGACCCGCCCCCGTTTTCTCACCAAAGCCTAGCGACTTCAACCAGCCATAAAACCCTCAAATAAAATCGCAAAAAATAATAGAATTTATATATTGAAGCTCCTCGGCTCTTAAATTATAATATTTTCCTGTTTTGTACGTTTCCTAATTCTGTTTGAGTATGTTTCTGGCGGTTGAAGTCTCTGGGTTTTGATAAGCAAATAGGGACGGGTCGTTTTTTGTTGGAAACCCCCTCTGCACGAAGTAAATACTAAGGTTATTGGTAGGGTATATCTGATAATCATCTCTAGATCGCAAGACGTGTTGTGTTCTTTGAATGATATGATTCCGATGCTGGCAAATAGTCTTGGGAATTGAATATTGTCGATTCCCATTAAGCGCCTGGTACAGTAAGTGAAGATAAAGTATCGCACCTATTGGTAGACGGCGCCTATGAACAACCAACTATGGGGTGCGCGGCCAGACCAGGAGCCACATGGGATCGGCAAAAACCGTTCGGATTGCTTGCATATCCTACCTGCTTGCTTACCGTCAAACTCCAGGTCAGCACCAATCACATATTCGGCGGCTCTCTTTTGTACGCTCGTAGTGTATATCGTTTAATGAATTCGTGTGACTGTCCTTAATCGCTGTGATGTTCGCGGTAAATTAGCTAGAGCGATCTGTGGCCACGTACCTACAGTAGTGTAACTTCCTCTTTGACTAATGTTTGAAAGCGGCCAGGTTAGGTATGTAGCTACGGAGAAATGCCGTCAAGGGACGGTCTCTTTAATCTGGCATCTCTGCCGCCGTTGGGTCGGCAATCGTCGAAAAGACCGACGATGGTCCCGGTAAATCAGAGCTATCATAGATTCGTGGTTTGGAATTGAAAGCTGGAAACCCGCAACATCGAAGGGTACTTACATAGCAATCGACTTCCGTGTCATTTGTCATTTTAAACGTTGGTCGCCTGCACGTGAATCAAATCCAGACATTGCTTCAAATGTACCCAGCTGAGTCTGGCATATGCTTGATGTATCTAAACAAGATAAAAGAAGATTAATAGAACTTGTAGAGTCTTTGACTTATCCTAAGGCCAAGCCTTTATAATTGAGATGACGAGTTTCACAAAGGTGCACATACGTATAGCTGCCCGTCACCCCATTATCTCTTCCCCAGGAACTTGCCTCAGGAGATAATCGAAGAGCGACTTTTGAATATAGAAGCAATGGTTTGTTTGGGTCGGAACTAAGCTCACAAACGGAGATTTATAGACCAGCACATCCAGATCCTGCCCTACCCTATAATAATGAGCCAGCGGAACCTGTTGTCGTCCAAGACGCACCACTAATATACAACTCAATGCAGCAGCAAAGATTCTATTCAAGTGGTCTGTGTCGAACCACGTGAGCGGTGCTGATGTGAGACAGCAAGATCATGCACGCTGGCAAATGACACACCGTGCTAGGCGATACTGGCTACACCAGCAGTGGACGGGAAGACAAACATCACAAGACGAGTATATACCGATTCTATATCAATCTTGATGTCTTGCTTTGCAAGCTGCTTCTTCATTTGTTCTTCAGAGTTGTCGGTGGTTTGCGGAGTAAGATGTGTATGGGAGTCGCGATATTGCCGTGGGTAGTAGGCCATTCAGGAATCGGTGGTAGTGCTGCCGCGCAAGGCTTCTTAGTCGTTGACACGGGCCAATGGAGCATATAATGTATCTAATATAATCTGTTGGCACCTCTACAACACCACAGCAGCACGGCAGGGAACCAGAAAGAGCGGCATGATGAAGTCTTTGATAAATGCACGCAGCATGCACACAGCCCTAACTCGGGGTCCGTTCAGCCTGAGTTGAGACACCTCCCCTTTCCCTCATCTGCACAGTCGATAAATCACAGTAAACTTAATATGCATACTGTATAGGCTGGGTGCTACTATTTTTGTCTCATCGTCCCAGACCCTTTTGCTGCTGGAAGCCCCACCGCTGTGAGTAAGTAACTAACCGTATCCACAACACCCGCTATTTCGTTGTGAGGTTTGTAACAGTGGAGGTTTCTTTACATCTACACGTAGGCTAATAGTTTACGAGAAGAAGCCTGCTAGAACAAGTCAGCAAATTTTGAACCGCCATTTCGCTATAAGATATAGAATAACTTACACGTGGTAGTAAAATAGGCAATTGTATTTCAAGAAAAGGCACAGGTTATCTCCGCACCGCTATGCATGTAAGTAAAGGATCTTATCTACCTACTGAATGCAGGTCAGTGCTCTCTTCGCCTGCCTACAGTAGTGCGCTACAAGGCAAATTGCAGGCGTGGCACGTATGCATGTGGTACCTAGGCACAAGGACTGAGTTGGCGGGCATCGAACATGGGGCAGTTCGTTTCATGCGCAAATAACAAATGACACATGAGATGGCGACAGCGGCCTTGCCCATACTACATACAGTAGGCAAGCAATAATGATAACTGCTGCTTCACACCAAAAGCTGGATTGGGAAGTTGTGTACTACCTGTCGTCGTGTACCTCCGCTCCTACGATACTTCCCGACCTTTGTATGATCCACCAGAGCATCCCGTATCTTGGGTAGGTAAGTACCCATAGGGAGGTAGTGTAATTCAGGAGATGAACTAGCCCCTGAAATACGAACATTGACGGGATACCAGGGTGCCAAATGTACATGCCTTCCTTTACTCTAGCAATTGGGCTTGATTGTTTTGCTGAGGAGCGAACCTCAATTGCCTACATAGCAGCAACCCCCGACTCTTTCACCTTGGCGTAGCCCATTACCGACGATTTTATTTCGCATACATAGGACTCCGAATCTAGAAATACTCGGTGTGCATACTAATAGACCGCAAGCAGGATTTTTTTTGTTTGTCGCGTAATACATACGCGTAGGCGCAGCATAGTAGTAGGAGTATCCGCTTGCCTGGAGAGTTGTAGCGAATGGAGGAATTGCCCGTCATCAGGGGTCGCTTTTAGTGTACCCAGTGTACTTACGGAGTGTCGAAGTACTTACCTAAGGTAGCTCTAAGGCTGTGGCTGAGCTGGCCCTGTCAGCTGAAACTGCACTACAGTAGGTACATCTGGAGTAAAAATAATTTTGCTCAACTCAGGCCATTAACTGATGGATAATGCGCTTAACAAAATAGGTAGCCATCCTTTAATGCTCCTATCTGCATGTTCGCAATACTTACACCTCACTACACGAGTAATGTGTGCCTCTTACTGGTGAAGGACTACACTACACTACTGCGTATGTTTACCACTTGACCTCCTCACTTACAATCTTGGAGTGTAGGGAACACATCATGAGTGACGTATATGGTAGACTGCGGTTGGCTGGTCTGAGAAGCCCGCGTCGAGACGTTACATTTGAAGCCATCCATGCGCATGCAGCTGCTTGCTAGCACCGGTAGTAGCTCTATCCGCTCAGATCCGCCATTGGAGACTATCATCCAAGCGGTACTACTCTACTGAGTAGGTAGGTAGGTACTTTATGTTTGTAGGTATAGTAGGTAAGTGCACAGTAGAGGGTACCTGACAGTGGCGTATCTAGTCTACAGCACAACAGGCAAAGTGGTATAAGCCTTAAGTAAGTAAATGTCCACCTAGCCCTTGACAGCCTTTTGGTTCGTAAACAATTTGGCTTGAGCCGAAATGGCAACTAGGGTAGTGCGCGGAGAGACAGATGGACAGCCGGTGCGGCGTATCATCAATATTCCGCACGTCCCCCCTAACAGAGGCTCTCCACGATGTCGAAGGTGCCTGGTACCTACATACTACCTATCTCGTCACAACAAGTGCATTTGGCATTCCATCACTGGATGAATTCTCAGATAGACCTCTTTAGGTGCCCAGTCCTATATGTACAACCGGACTGCGAATGAGAGCCACTGAGCCTGGGTGCAAAGCAACGTAAATTCTTGTATGCCTTCACGTCAGCACACTTCTCACGTTACTACCTAAGTACCTACAACTACCTACCTACTAGCAGCAGTGTTAGTAGGGGCAACATACCTAAGCCAATCAATCTCTTAGGCTTGCTCACCCAGCTAAGCCACACTAAGTAGCGGGAACAGTCTCATCCCCAGGCTGTTGATTGGCGCATTTGTCCGTCTCGTGGCCAACTGTACGTGGACAAGATCGGGGTACTTGGTACCTGGGTATCAGCGTCGCTGGGAGGATTTGTACACAGTACCAAGGCGCAGCGGTGCCACGGTATCCAGGTACCTAGCCAGAGGCAACTCTCAGGCCATCAATGGCTTTGCTCCGCCGATCCCAGCCTGAAAAAAACACGAGTTTATCTAAAGGCGTCACTGTCCCATGCACCGTCTCCCTGCTCTCCTTCTGAAACAATTTACCACGGCGAAGAGATTTTCCTCCTGCTCACCTCCCAAAGGCTGGGTGATCCATCACATCGTGCTCTTCTTGACACCTTCGTTCTTTTCCACCCGCCGTCTTGCAGCGTAGCCTCCCCTTTCCTGCAAACAGTTCCTTCGCTTTGCAACTTCAGCTCTTTGTTGTGGGGAAAAACGCTGATCGGAGAGCTGTAGCCCCTTGGATCACATCATCCCAGCCATTCAGGCCTCCGCCCAGTAACTTCCATCAAGACAATCATCCTCTCTAGGCTTCTGCTTCGCTTTACACTATTAGTTTGATCGAATTAATCACTAGCTCTTGCGAATAACGGCACGTCGAGCCTGTCGCAACCATGGCGTACAATCCCCCAGGGAACAATAATGAGTATGACGGGCATCGGCTCCAGGACCTGCCTGCAGGCAGCACGGTATGTGCATGATGAGCTTAACCTTAACCACGATGCTGGGTTTGGATCTGTTTTAGGTTCGCGTCGCTGACTTCGCGCTTCCCTAGTATCATTTACCGCCTGAACAGGACGAAGAGGAATCGCAACGGCACCTGCTTGGCCAGGCGCCGGGCCATTACGAGCAAGACCGATTAGGTGCACACACACCTCCCGTTCGCCCCGTCTCTGCATACAGCTTGACGGAGTCTTACACAACCATCGCTCCTCCCATGACTCAGACCCCACAGCCCTATAACAATGAATATGCAAGTGGATTTGCCGGGCATCAGTTGGAAGATACTGGCTTCGGCTTCGGCACTCCCCGACCAGCCTCAACTGTGGACTCGGAAGATAGCTGGCTGCGACGTCAACAACCAGGCGGTGCACCTGGTGGTCTAAAGCGCTATGCCACGCGTAAGGTCAAGCTTGTTCAGGGTTCCGTCCTCAGTGTAGATTACCCCGTGCCTAGTGCCATCAAGAACTCGGTCCAGCCAAAGTATGCCGACAGCGAGAGCGGTACTGGCGAGTTCGTCAACATGCGATATACTGCTGCCACCTGCGACCCTAATGACTTCACACTCAAGAACGGATACGATTTGCGCCCCAGGATGTACAATAGACACACTGAGCTTCTCATTGCTATCACCTACTACAACGAGGACAAGGTCTTATTCGCCCGAACATTGCATGGTGTCATGCAGAATATTCGTGACATCGTCAACTTGAAGAAGTCTACCTTCTGGAACAAGGGCGGTCCCGCTTGGCAGAAGATCGTCGTTTGCTTTGTCTTCGACGGTATAGAGAAGGCAGATAAGTCCACCTTGGATGTTCTTGCGACTATCGGCGTGTTCCAGGATGGTGTGGTCAAGAAGGAGGTCAATGGCAAGGAAACCGTTGCTCACATCTTCGAATACACGACACAATTGTCTGTAACGCCAAACCAACAACTTATCCGCCCGTCACCAACAGAGGACACTCCCCAGACGCTGCCTCCGGTTCAGATGATCTTCTGTCTGAAGCAGAAGAATAGCAAGAAGATTAACTCCCACCGTTGGCTCTTCAATGCCTTTGGCCGTATCTTGAATCCTGAAGTTTGCATTCTTCTCGATGCTGGTACCAAGCCAGGAGCGAAATCACTCTTAGCATTGTGGGAGGGTTTCTACAACGATAAGGATCTTGGTGGTGCTTGTGGTGAAATTCACGCCATGTTGGGCAAGGGCGGCAAGAAACTACTCAACCCTCTAGTGGCTGTCCAGAACTTCGAGTACAAGATCTCCAACATTCTGGACAAACCCCTGGAGAGTTCTTTCGGATACGTTTCTGTGCTTCCTGGTGCCTTCTCCGCCTACCGCTTCCGAGCAATCATGGGTCGGCCTTTGGAGCAATACTTCCATGGTGACCACACTCTTTCCAAGATTCTAGGTAAAAAGGGTATTGAAGGCATGAACATCTTTAAGAAGAACATGTTCTTGGCTGAAGATCGTATTCTCTGTTTCGAGCTGGTAGCTAAAGCCGGGTCCAAATGGCATTTGACTTACATAAAGGCAGCCAAGGGTGAGACTGACGTTCCTGAGGGCGCTCCCGAATTCATCAGCCAGCGTCGTCGATGGCTCAATGGTTCTTTCGCCGCCTCGCTCTACTCGCTTATGCATTTCGGCCGTATGTACAAGAGCGGTCACAACATTCTGCGCATGTTCTTCTTCCACCTTCAGCTGATTTACAACGTCGCAAACGTCTTGTTCACTTGGTTCAGTTTGGCATCATACTATTTGACTACGACCGTCATTATGGACTTGGTTGGTAACCCGGATGAAGCAACAGGGCAAAAGGGCTGGCCCTTTGGAGACGACGCCACGCCCATCATCAACATCATCCTTCAGTACATCTACGTCGCATTCGTCATTCTTCAGTTCATCCTCGCTCTCGGTAATCGTCCCAAAGGTTCTAAATGGCAATATTTGGCCTCGTTCGGTGTGTTCGGTGTTATTCAATTCTACATCATCATCCTGTCGATCTATCTCGTTGTCAGGGCCTTCACGAATGACTCTAACAAACTTTCTGGCAATGCTGGCGATGCATTGAAATCACTCTTCACAACAAATGCCGAAGTTGGTATTATCATTGTTGCCTTGCTCGCTACTTTTGGGTTATACTACATTGCGTCTTTCCTCTATCTCGATCCCTGGCACATGTTCCACTCTTTCCCCGCCTACCTGATTTTTGCATCCACGTACATCAACATCCTAAACGTCTATGCCTTCAACAACTGGCACGATGTCTCGTGGGGTACCAAGGGTTCGGATAAGGCGGAAGCTTTGCCGACTGCGCACGTGGTGAAAGATGAAAAGGGTGAAGCAGCTATTGAAGAAGTGGAGAAACCGCAGGAAGATATTGACAGCCAGTTTGAACAAACTGTTAAGCGCGCTTTGGCTCCGTTCAAGTCTACTCCGGAGGATGATAAGCCCGATCTCGAGGATTCGTACAAGTCTTTCCGTACCTCCCTTGTTATTACGTGGCTGTTCACCAACTTAGCACTCATCATTGGTGTAACAAGTGACAGCCTTACCACGTTCGGTATTGGCGTAAGTATAAACCGAAATGACCGCCCTGGGGAGACAGATATGCTAACACTGAACAGGGCAAAACGTCGGACAGAACGGCCGCCTACTTCAAATTCCTCCTCATTGCCACGGCCATCTTGTCACTTGTCCGATTCATCGGATGCTTGTGGTTCCTGGGTAAGACCGGAATCATGTGCTGTTTCGCGAGACGGTAGACAGGTGTCGTCACACGCAAATGTGTTTCACTCTGCATCCCAGTTTGTGTATAAAAAGGCAACCATCTATAGGACCCGGCGTCATAAGTTTGTCTGCTTTCCTCCCTTTATGTACTGGATAGATGGAATGAGCGCGATCTGGCGGGGGCTAAGACCTCGATTTACAATTTGTATTTGCAGCATAATGACCACAGGCTGCGCCGAGAGCTTGTTCGACAGTGATCGAAGGAGCTCTCGAATGTTTTATACGTTATTAATAGGCCCAATTGAACGATCAATTCATCCCACACGTGCATGTTCCATTTTGAAGTGCATTGATCAATTGACTTTGAAGCTGAAGAGTGAGCAATCGTCCCTGAGGCTATTGCTGGGGCCGCAGGCCGCTGCCTGTAGCTGTAGCCCCACTGTCATAACGTACCTACTAGTGCCACTATTTTCCTGCCCCATGTCAGAACCCCACGTTCAATCTATGAACCCATAGCTAAGAGCTATGACAGCTTACTTTTACTCTCCCAGACGGGCACAGAACAGGAAGAAGATACCCAAGTTTGGCATTAGATCCTTTCCGTAGATTGTAAAGACTCTGCGCTTGTAACAGCAGCCACTGCCATGGAGACACTAGAAGAAATCCAGGCACGCCATCGCAAAGAGCAGCGAGACTTACAATCACGCATTACGAGCAAGAAGAAGAACGCGACAAAGAAGACGCGGAAGGGCGTCAACGACGAGTGTGCGACCCTCGAGCACGATCTCAAGGAGTGCCAGCGATTAGAGCTCGACGCCTTGGACGGAAACAAAGACGTCGGCAACGACGACGGTGAAGAGCCCAATGGAGTCCGCCAGAGCACGGAAGGAAATGGCAATGGCACGGAAAGCACGAGCAACACAACCACAGACCTAAATCATATTACGGGTCGATTGAAAGAAACGAAGGTGTCTTTCGATCTACCTCCCTCGAAGCAAGAAAATCCCGACTCCGCCGCACAAGCACAAGCACAAGCACAATCACGGGAACAAGGCGGAGGTGGCAAGAAGCGCAATCGCCAGAAAGACCGCCTAGCGCGTCGTGCCGCCGAGCGAGAATCGGCGGCCGAGGCAGCCGAGCAAGAGGCGCAGAACATGACGGATCACAGGGGCATAGAGAGGACAGCGCTCGAGCGCACATTTAGTGCCCACGGGCTCGTCGAGCACGAGATACGGCCCGACGGACACTGTCTGTTCTCGGCCGTCGCAGACCAGCTCGTGCAGCGGAAGATCCCGATCTCTGAGTCAAAAGCCGCAGAGGCAGGCGAAGAGCCTCCATACAGAGCCGTGCGCAAGGCGGCGACGGCGTACATGGAAACGCACTCGGACGACTTCGCGCCGTTCCTCGAGGAGCCGCTGGAGAGCTACGTCCCCAAGATCCGGGACACGGCCGAGTGGGGCGGGCAGCTCGAGCTGCTGGCGCTGGCGAGCGCGTACCGCGTCGAGATTAAGGTCGTGCAGAATGGGCGGACCGAGACGATACGGCCGGGGAACGGCGGTCAAGGAGATGGGGCGCAGGAAGACAGGACGATCTGGCTTGCGTATTATCGTCATGGATACGGCCTTGGGGAGCATTATAATTCGCTAAGGAAGAAGGGCTGATAGAAGTGCGCATTAATGATAAATCACTTGTCACAGCATAACCTGTCGGCGGATGACAGTTCACTTGGTGAAAGATGGGACGTCCATGTGGCCTTGTAGCCCATGCCCATACTACGATACTACTTTAGAAATGATGGCTTCATCGGTCAAATGAGTCCATGAGCCCGAACGAATAGGCAACGCTCCCGCCTGGCTAGGAAGTCCATAGCGGGCACCATCGTCAGTTTGTGTGCTACATGATCTATACAGCTCCCAGCAGGAAATAGCATGCCAGTATTCGAACTTCGTTCTCTTCATAGTCATGGTAATCATGAGGCTGTGATCAATATGCAATATAGTAGATGCTGCATCAGCTCGATTCGTTGATTTCGCCCAACAGCCTTCAGACATCCCTGCAATCGAAACCTGTTAGGCGTAGGTAGTTACCGCTTTGAGAAAATCAAGGCTAGCCAGGTCAAGAGTCCCAAGGGTACTCAAGTTCAGGTACTCAAGTTCATGAAAAGGTTGTATACTGCATACCTACCTAGGTAGCCTGCGGGGTCCCGTGCCTCGCAACGCTACTCTACGCAAGGTCATCCTCCTCTATACCTAGTGACTAGCTAGATATACCAACTTCACAAGATCCCCAAATATAGGCCAGAATCACGCGAATTCGCTTAAACATGCCGTCTGACGAAGTAGATGCTACCGGTACTCTACCACCGGGTGGTGACGTGCCCCACACGTTGTCCCCAGTACCGCCGGCAGCTTCAAAGTCCGGTCAGGAAGCCTTCGGAAATAACATTATAGAGGCAATCAGTAGCAAAGTTGAGTCTAACGATTCCGACCAACATGTGAAATCGGGAGAATCGGGAAAGAAAGAGAAGGATCACAATAAAAGTAGCTCGGAAGAGGAAAAGAAAGTAAATCACACTCCACTACCCCGACTCTTGTGACAGATGCCTTACTGTAGTTTTCACAGGCGCCTCTATCACTAGGCTCAGACATAGACTATGAGGCACGGATCCTCGAAGGAGAGAAACCCTCCACCTTCGGTTGCAGACCGAAACCAGAAACAGCCCTCTTGTCTGAGAGCCCACAACACTTACCCAGCACTGTTTTAGATCACGGAATTAACGGTGGCGACTTTCTCTCTCGCACAAGGACGGCTATTTCTCTTTCAGAGATTTTTGGACCCTCGACATCGCCCGATGCTGAAATATTGGAGTCCATCTCCTCACTCGCAGGGCAATCTAACCTTTCGCTTAACGAGCGAGAACTATGCCACCTCCAGGACTATATGATACAGCTCTTGCTATTAGAGCAACCAAAGAAGAAGAGAAAAATGATGGCTCACCAAGAGCAAAATCGGGAAGATAGGATCTCCCTTCTGGACTATAACAGGCAGCTCATGCTGTTGGAGGAGCAAGAAGAGAAAAGAAAATGGATGGCTCGCCAACAGCAAGAGCAGGAAGAGGCCCAAAAGGGAATCGATGGGCACCCAAAGGAGCCGTCTAGCGGAACAATCTCCAAACTTCAATCGAAGCTGTGAGGTTTCACGCTCTGATCTTTTTGACTTGCCTGGGAAGCAGACGGCCCAAGCATAATGCTGAATTTACCGCGCGTGCTATCAGAACAGGGCAGACAGACGTTGGGAACTATATGGGGTCGATACTGCACGTTGATGAGACTTAGGGTTATGTCGTTTTGTGTAACGAAATATACTTATTTCTCGGACAGTGCGGGACGAAGGATCCTCATGTCTCGGCTTGAAAAGATTTTAGAAACTAGGATCGACATTGCAAGTCTGAATGACAACATTGAGAGCCATGTCAAGTTCGAGGTAAATGGGAGAGAAACCCGGAGCACAATCATTAAAGTCGAGGGAGGCTGCAAGGTGGAAACTGAGAGTAAATAACAAAAAACCAAAAGTCAAATGAAAGGCGCATTGGGTCTAATTACAAGCCGATGAGAAAAGACATCGAAATAATTAGCTAGTTTTAGCATACACTAGGGACACATTAAATGGAGGTTTCATGGATGACCAAATCGACAGTTAGCAAATGGTGGTAAAGTGCTATTAATTATACAATCATTTCGCCAGCAGTAGTAGTTCTTATGCTTTGCTCTCTCTCAAGTCATGGTGATCCTCGCACCTAAACACAAATGCAACACCGCACATACTGTAGTAAACCGACCTCAAATCAATCTATTCACCACGCCAGGCCGGGCAAATAGGCGAGTGAGATGCCAGGTGAGCTAGTGTGTAGATTTTGCTTTGAGTCACGATAGGAAGGTCGAATGGCCCTGTTTTGCTTGGGGCACTAAGCATGGATTCGCAGAGCCAAGTCCTACGAATCCAAGAGAAAAGAATAAAATAAAATAGAAAAATAAAAATAGAAAAATTAAACAGCCCGTAAGCTTCCGCTCATACTTAAAAGTAATGTGATGAAGAACAATCATAGCGCAGTAGGTCGGGTTTTCAAAGATGCTCCCCGGTTCTACGCGGACAATATTACAAGAGGGTAGACATATATAATGAACACCGACAGCTAGAGTTTAGCGGGGAGAAGACCAACTATTGTAGCCATTAGGAAGATGGAAAATGGAAGATGGGTTTGATCCAAGATCATCTTTAATGTTGTGATACAACCAATCCGATTGCTTTGTTCTATCGTCCCAATATCAAGTCACTTCTGCGAGATTGGGGATCAATTCTCATTGAGGAGAATCCCATACAGCTAACACGCGATGTCCATGTCTTCCACTTCCAACAATCCGTATCCTACCTAGGTAGCCGAAGTAGGTATCTATATGCTAAATGAACGTAAAGGGCCGAAGCGGTAGGAGACGGGCATGGGATCCTCGCCAATTGCCTTTAGCTGTTTGCAAATTATTAGATGTTGGTCACAAACTCTGTCAATAACCGGTGATGCTTCGAATTTCTCTACGCCATTGTGGACAGACGAAGCAAACTTTTTGAGAAGCTTCTGTAGAGGACTCGGAGCGCTAGGTATCACGACGTAAGAAAAAAAAAATACAGAACAGCGTAGGGAAACACCATGTAACCTTACATGAGCATGGTCTTCGAAAAGCAGGCAATTATCAACCTAAAGCCAATCAAACAAGACGTTCAATCCCCGCATACCGCACCGCCGGCTTTTTTAACCGACGTCGAAAGACAGTTTACCCTCGTCCGGAGCGATGGCGCGATTTAACTCCTTGTGCACGTCGTTTTAGCTTCCAGGTAGGCTGGCGCCATGTGAACTCAACCAAGATGCATGCGCCAGATATAGAAAAGGATTGGGATAATTCCCCCTCTGTTCTCTTTCGTGAGTATTGTATTGAATCCTCCTGTTGCGGTTACCACCACACGACACGTCGTTGAGCAGCCAAGGTCGCCAAACACGATGTCTGCCGGCAGTAGTAGTACGCCAAGCTTCAGGGACGCTGAAGCCAAGACTACTAGCGCCCAGCCCGCCGAGGACGAGCTGTCGAGCGTTCTCCACAAGCGCACTACTGATCATGCCTCGTTGAAGGAGAACGGCTCGACGAATGGTGTACAGCAGAAGGTGGTCTCGGAGAGCTTCGTCGAGGTGGACGCTGACCTAGAGGCCGAGGATGACCCTGAGATCAGCCAGATTCCCGCCGAAGTCAGGCGCGTTGTTAGTCTTCACGACGACAGTATGCATACCGTTCTCGTCTAGGCGGCTGCCGTTCACATAGATCTTCTAACCCTCAATATAGCATCGTTGCCCACAATTACCTTTAGATACTTCGTGTTGGCGATACTCTTCGTCGTCCCGGGTGCTTTCCTATCCCAGATTAACACGTTCCGGACGACGTATGCGCCCTACTCGGTGTTCTTCGTCCAGATCGCGTCAAACTACGTGGGCTTGTGGCTCGCCCGCGTGTTGCCCAATCGCCAGATCGGCATTCCTCTCACAAAATGGTCCTTCAACTTGAACCCCGGCCCGTGGTCGGTCAAGGAGCATGTACTAGTAACGGTCACCGCAGCCTCTGGCGCGACCGGCAACCTCGCCACGACCCCGATCGCCGTCGGCGAGCTGTATTTCAACGAGCGCCTTCACCCCGCTGCAGCGATCTTCTTCATGTGGTCGATTGACGCAACGGGGTATGCCTTTGCCGCCATCGCGCGGCAGCTACTCCTCTATGAGCCTTCTTACCAGTGGTGGTAGGCTTTGTGTCAGACGGCGTTATTCGAAACTCAGGCGAAGCAGAATAAGAACCCATCGCCCGCAGCTCGAAAGCAGTTCAAAGTGTTCTGGTTCGTGCTGCTTGGGATCACCCTCTGGCAATTCCTACCCGAATTTGTGTTCCCGTTTCTTAGCTCCCTCGCTTTCTTGTGCTGGGTTGCGCCGCACAATCCTGTCGCCAACTTTATCGGCTCGGGTCTTGGCGGTATGGGTTTCTTGAATCTGAGCTTTGACTGGGCCAACATATCCAACTACAACGCTGGGGTACCCCTGTTTTTAAGCCCGTGGTGGTCGCAGGTCGTCTTATTCGCCTCCTTCGTCTTGAGTGCCTGGATTTTGCTTCCAGCCGCCAAATGGGGTGGCCTAGGAGGCTACGGCCATTGCTTGATGACGAACCGAGCTTGCACCGCAGATGGAGAGACATATCCGGTCGCCGCGCTTGTGACATCTTCGAATACTTTCAACCAGACTGCCTATGAAGAGCTGGGTCCCATGTATCTTGGGGTACACAACCTCTGGACCATCTTCTTTGATTACGCCTCGTACGTATCGGCTTATAGCTGGATCGCGTTCTTTGGCGCTTCAAATATCCGGAAAGCATACAGAAAGTTTCGAGCCCGGAGGAGTAATCCTGGTCACGGGATCAACCACCAGTACACTGATCGGTTGAACGTGCTTATGCGGTCATACAAAGAAGTCCCCTTTTGGTGGTACTTTGCCCTCTTTTCAGCATCCTTTGTGTGAGTAAGATCCAGTCTCTTTTGCTTCCAGTGATTGCATTCACTGTTCTAGAACTGATTTGGCGTATTTAGCTCGATCATTACGATTGTTGCGAAGGATTTGATCTTCATACCTTGGTGGACCTACTTTATAGCCTTGGCTACTGGCGCAGTAGTTGTCATACCCTTAGGATGGCTTTATGCAGTTAGCAATTTCCAACTGCCGATTGGCACTTTCAACGAGTTACTATACGGTACCATGGTGCAGAACCTTAGTCATCATAGGAACCCGATAGGTGCAAGCGTAAGTCATCAACCAAGTCCTTCCTACCTACACATAACTGACCCCCTCTTTGTAGGTATATGGCTCGATAGCTGGAGATGCTTGGTACAGAGCGCAATATATGCTTCAGGATCAGAAGATAGGGCACTACATGCATGTCCCTCAACGCGCAATCTTCTTCTCCCAAGTCCTTGGTATCACGCTCGGCGTACCAATCAATTACGCCGCCATGCGATGGGTATTGAATACCAAGCGTGACTATCTGACCGGCGAGATCGAGGACCCAGCTCATATCTGGACAGGTCAGGCCTTAGCCGGCTACCTGACGCTCGGTGTACAATATGTTCTGATTGTGAGTGAAACTCCTGAAGCTGTATTGCCCATATGATTGCGTCGGGTGATAATACTGACCACCTCCCTCCGCAAGGGCCCTGCGAGACTCTTCCAACAGCAGCAGTGGAAGCCGATACCATATGCGTTTCTCTTTGGCGCGGGAGCGCCAGCGGTTATCTACCTACTTCACCGTCTGTTCCCACGCGCCAAGTTCAATCTATGGAACACCACGATCTTCTGTAGCGGTGCCTCGATCTTCTACGGCAACGTTTCTACAGGTTACCTCTCCCGCTTTATCGGCGGGTTTGTCGTCATGTACTGGGCATATCGATATCGCTATCAGCTCTGGGCGAGATACAACTTCATTCTCGCTGCAGCGTTCGATGCTGGTTTCAACTTGAATCTGCTACTTGTCTTCTTGTTCTTCGGAAGCGGCAAGGTTATTACTATGCCTAACTGGTGGGGGAATGACCCGGTGAGTGTTGAGAAGTGCTATGCTTTAGATTAATTGAATACACCGCCTGAGTAACCCGACGATTTGTGCATTGAGGCTATTTAACATAATACCATTATAAATTATCTCTAAGCACGAGATTATCTCACTGCGCGGGTAACGTGGGCAACTTTAAAAGCTATTGGTGGCACTTATAAAATCAAATCAAGATACTTGACTGCATTGGAACTCAGAATTACAATGGATTCTGGGACCTGATATGCCCCTAAGCGATTAAGATTTTCTGTGTTTTCATTATATTCTATTCTAGTCTCAGCCTAAATGATAATGCAATCTTAATAGTTCATCAAGGTAAACTATTACCTACCTAATCATAATTCATAAGTGATAGTCTTTCAGCGCTCTCTGCAATCTCAGCTCTGTTCCAAGCGCTCTGGGCATCAACTTGCATGTCGCACTCATCCAGAAACTCCTCGCTCAGGAAGTCAAGCTGGTAGCAACTATTATTCTGGTGTTGGAGACGCTCGTGGTAAGCGGGATAGAAGCCCGACGCCTCAAAATCAATTATAACCGGCGTCCCATCCCCGCGGACGATGATGTTGCCCTCATGGAGATCACCATGGGTGAATACGGGGTTTGTGTGCCCTTTCGCGATGGCAATGCACTCGAAGCTTACTGTAAAGAACTTCTTGACGTCAGCGAAGCGCTTGCCTGGGACGGAAGGGAAGAAAATATCATGCCATGCACGGTTAAAGTCTTCAAATTCTTCAAAGGGCCCAAACTCCTTCGCCAAATACGAGTCGAAAAGCGGCCGTTGCCCGATAGCACCGTAGTAGTCCGGCGCGGGAATTCGTCGCAAGTCATCAGTCTGCTCCCTTAGCTTCTCTTTAATCAGGTGTATATCTTCTGGCGGCATTGATACTATGCAGTCTGCGAGATTGAGACCCTCAATAAACTCTGAAATGATCATCGTCATCCTATCATCCTCTCCAAACTTGTATATCGCGTAGACCTTGGGCACAGGGACCGTGGTATGTTCTTTTACAAACAGTATAGTTTCAGCTTCAATGCTTCTTACATCTTCGCCGAATTTCGCCACGAAGTGATTGTTGACGCGAACGACTGTACACCGTTTGTGGTGATAACAGTTAGGAATAGCGAGAAATTCTGTGCAGGAAAGCGCTTCCTCGAGTGTAGGAAGGGGTTCCGGGAGCGTATCGGAAGGAGCGAAGTAGGGAAGACTGATCGGTGTATACGAAGTCATGGTGAACTAACCTTGGATTCGGGCAGTTAATAGAAGCAAGTGCAAGCAGATTCTGTGAGGGTTGATATGGGATACAATTAATTATTCCAGCTCATGTGGCATAGCCGCTGTTTATATAATAAACTGCCTCCTACATGTATCCATCATATACCTATCTACGGGGTGCTTTCAAAGATAATAAAATTGTCTTGATCCCAAGGGCTTACCCAAGGGCTAGGAAGCGCTCGTTTGAAAGAGACAAGTAAGATCAAAGAATGGCCTAAGGAATACTGGACAGATTGGCAATGGACAAAGAAAACCCCCCTTGTCGAGTCTCACAACAATATCCTTCAATTTCCAATTGTTCGAGCTAGTTCTTAGTACCATCAAAGTCGTATTGTATGTAACAATGAAATATTGCCGATAGCCCCGTGCGTTCCACAGAGGACCGTACCGTACCGTACCACTAAATTCGTTACCGTTGTCCTTAGGAAGTCCTAATCATAGAAGGGCCTGGAAGAACTACAGTGGTAATGCCACTTGAGCCTTCCCTCGACATGTAACTGTGTTATACTCAACTTGTTCGTCTACGTATTCGAAATCATGAGCCGGCTCGAAAAAGTGGGCGATGTCGCGATGGACCCAACATTTCTCGCAAAGCGCAAAGTCGCAACAGACTTTACACATATAATAGATACCACGGATTTCCTTCCTCCTGTTAGCTCGTTGTTATATGAATAAACGAAAGGTCCAGACCTACCCAGAGACAAGCATCGCAAGTGACCCCTTCTATTGCCACGCCTTTCGGCCGGTTGACCTCGCCGCCTGCGTCTCTTATGGTATCACCTACATCGCCTCTTAGGAGAATAGACTCCTGTCCATCTTCTAAGAGAGCAATGATCTCATCCAGCGCCCCCGTATACTCAGCTATTTGTAGAGGAGTCCAGTCCTTGGCGCCAACCTTGCAGCTCACAGACCGGTCAGCGCCTCGGTCAAGTAAGTACCTAACGACGCCTACCGGGTCTGTTGGTTCGCTTGCGCGATCCTCGGACAGCCAGCTCGTCGTCCCCCTGGCTACCCAGCACAATGGAGTCCAGCCATCGATATCGCGCGTGTCGATGTCTAAGTCCGGCGATAGCTCGAAGATGCGTTGGATGACGCGCAAACGACCCCCTTGCGCGGCGTAATGGAGGATGGAGCGTCTAAGGACATCGACTGCTGCAAAATCCCCACCTACTTTCTCCTGAATAATCTTGAAATTCTCGTCGCCATTTAACGCTGCGAAGTGGATGGGCTTTCTTCTCAGTTCGTCTTCGCCGTCACATGCTGCTCCTCTATCTAGCAAGACCCGGACAATATCAGGCCGGCAGGCCAGAGCAGCTGCAGCAAGGGGACTACCCACATAACGACTCTTAACGTTGATGTCGACACTAAGATCTAAGAGGTGATGGATAAGTTTGTCGGTACCCTCCAGATGTTTAGAGTACGGCAAGCAAACTGCCATCAAAGGTGTCCCGTGACCAGAGACGGAATCTCGATTTATGTCTGCCCCATGTTCGATCAACATCTTGGCGATCTCATATTCAGAGTCACGACAAGCACGATGAAGTGGCCCCTCTTTATGGCCAAGGTCCCCGCCAACGAGGTTTGGATCGGCGCCCTGATCGAGAAGATAGGAGATGACATCGCGTCTGATATCCCATACAGCAACGCCCAGTGGTGTAGAACCATATTTATCTTGCAGATTCTCGTTGGCGCCGGCCCTAATGAGTTTCTGCACAGCCCTCAAATGGCCGTGCTGTGCACATCTGTGGAGAACCGTCTCGCCGTCCTCACCAGGCTGGTCCAGATCAATTCGCGTATGAAACTCCAGCAAGACACTCAGACACACGAGCTCATTACTCCCGTCCTCCGAATCAGGCGACGAGAATACCAGATGGAGAGCGCTGGCGCCGTTTGCGTCTACCTTCTTCAGGTCTGCGCCGTGCTCTGCCAGGATCATGAGTATATCGGCGTAGTGGAAGAAGGCGGCGAACATGGCTGCTGTCCAACCAAGCCAGCGGTCAGGATCTCCGCTGGTAACAACCGCGTTGACGTTGGCTTTGTGCTCGAGGAGGACCTTCATTGCTTGTGTCCATCCCTTTGATGCGGCGGCCACTGCTCGAAATTAAGGGTCAGTTAGTGCATCTAGAAGACACTATTCTTGGTAGCTAGACGTGTGTGAAATACGTAGAATCAATAGCTTGTGGGGGGCTCTACCATAAAGGAAGGTAGCCAGAAAGAAGGCGGATAAGGGAAATACCATACTTAGCGCAGTAACCCCTCGAGACGTTGGGAGATCGATATCCTTTGTCCGTTCAGCCAACAGCCGCGCCAAGTCAGGCGAGTGCCGGCACATATGCAGAGGAATCTCGCCCTTCGCATTCTGCACATTCGCATCCGCGCCTTTCTCAAGCAGAACCCTAGCAAGGTGCAAGTTCTGGGTCTCAGCAGCCTCGAAGAGCGGCGTATACCCATGCCTATCAGCCAGGTTCACATCCGCATCATATCTCAGCAGGAACTCCGCAAATCTAGTTTGCGAACTGGCGCAAGCACGAGCCAGCGCCGTTCTTCCTCTTCTACTTGTCGCGTTCACGTCCATCTGGTGTTCCTCGAGGAGAAGCTTGGCCAGGGCGATCCGGTTCCCAATGGTTATGGGCAATCTGTCGTTCACGAGCTCGTAGAGGAGAGGGTCGATGAATGCTGGGCTACATGGGTTCGCCCCTCGTCGAAGCAACGTGCGGAAGACCTCGACATGTCCGTTCGCGAGCGCGTAGCGCAGTGCCGTTCCGTGTCCGCCGGGCCCCAGCGTCTCTATGTCGACGCTGTGGTCCAAGAGAGTCCGTAAGATTCTCCGATATCCAAAGGTCGCTGCGACTATGATCGGCGCCCACCCATTATTATCCGGCTTGTTAGGGTCTACGCCAAGCTCAATGAGCTTCTCAACTGCGAGAGGATTACCCCATTCACACGCAATGAGGAGCGGAGTCTGTTTTCGAACGTCGTCCCCGCCATCTACGTGCTCAATATTTGCTTTGCCCTTCTTCGCGAGACATTCGATGACATCCGCATTCCCTTGCGATGCTGCCAGGGACAATGGGGTGCGCTGCAGATGAGACTGAAACTCGGTATTATCTCCGTGATCCAATAGGACTTCTACGACCGAGGTGTGCCCCGCGATAGCGGCTACACAGAGTGGCGTCGCAGAAGTGCCTCTGCAGTAAGGAATCTCAAGGTGGACCGATATGTCAATCTCGAGTAGCCTCTTCGCCAAGCGACTTAAACCAAGCCTTGCAGCCCTGAAAAGTAGAGTCTTACCACGGTTCAATAGCTCTTCTGCCTCTCTAGGCAAAACGTGATCGATCAGTTCTAGGGCTAGAGACTCATCCCCGCTTGAGGTCGCAGCCAATATTGTCTCGACAAGAGCAGGTGTAGGGAGACTATCCCCGCCTTTCGCTGCAATGAGAGCTCTAACAAGATTGGCGTTGCCAGCTCGAGCTGCCTCCTCCATCGCTAGTGCGATATCTGAGAGGCTGCTATGTTGAATAATGCCCGGATAGCCCAGATTAGTGAGGGCTTGGATTGGAGATCTCCAAGGATTCCTGCTTCGACTGAACGGATTCGAAAGTAGCCACTATTTAACGTCAGCAGTTTTCAGAAGCGGATGATACTCATTACAACTCACAAGAGTTCTTGACCACTGGTTGAGGTCAACCTCACCCATTTTCTGCCGCATATCTTGAATTTGCTCTTCTGTGGAGGTAGACTGGGCAAGTAAGAAGTGATACGGCCAGAATCTTACAGTATAGCTGATAAAGCCCAAGTCACTGTCGACAATAAACGGCTTCTCAGACAACATATCCTGTTCCTCTTTGACTTTATTCCGAGATAGGTAGCTCAAACAGATACGAGCTATATCATAATGTGCAGTGCTTGCAACTTCATGCCAGAAGTAGCGTGGGGAACCCGCAGTCCCTGGTTTCCGGAGCACCTCTTCCAGGCGCGGGTGGGTGAGATGGATCCCACTGTGTTTGCTCATAGTGATACCAGCAAACCAGGCTCTTCTTTGCCGTCCGAATCGCTCAAGAAGATCCCAATACGGAAATGCCGGTTCCCCGTCGTCAACAACACTTCCTAGAAACAGGAGCGTTGCAAACTCTTTGGTAGATAATGGTCGTGTTGCAAATAGAAGGAAGCAAACTGCTACTCGTGCCTGTTTCTGATCCGGTATGCTCCGAAATATACGGTCGAGAACAGCTTCAAGAGTATAAGTTTCTAGAGGGCCTCGAGTAGCCTCCTGTAGTATCTCTTGTGTAGTAAGATTCCGTTGGAGCTGTTGTTCCAACAAGATGGACAATGCCAAAGCATCTGCAGCTTCAGGGACAACAGGAGTACTCAAAGACGACTGCACTACTTCTCCCGTAAGGTTCTCTGGAGATGGCCGAAGCGATAGAGTGAGTTTCTGACTTGGCATGTCACCCTTCATCTGTGTCCCATTTTCTTCTGTATTTAGAGGGTTAATACCCCTATCAAGATCAATACTTGGCCATTCCGAAAGCTGGTCTCCCAATATAGAAGGTTTCCTGCTAGTCAAAAAGACTTTCATCGGCCTGTCGCTCTTCCTTGCAATCCGTCTAACAAGCTGTATGAAGGCGTCTCGCGATGGTTCTGGGCAATCATCAAAATAGTTGATGACGAGGCGGATATCGTCGAAGCGAGCTAAGAAAAACCCAAGCCAGCCAAGTAAGTCTGCCTCGGTGCACGCTTGCTCTTCGTAGAGGCGATCTAGTAGGAACGGTAAATAATGTCTTATCTCGGGAAACTGTGAAACGATCTGCGAAAGGAATGTCCAAAGCATGCTGGATAAGGACTGGGATCTAATGTCAGCGATAGCGAAAGAATAATACAAAACCAACTGCAATTTGTTTCCGAGAAGGTTTGCGTCCGCCAAATGGTAGAATACTTGTTCAGAGGTTCGTCGGACAAGTTCTGAGTTGTCTTTGCCCGAATAGACGTACAGCATCTGGGTTCCGGGGTAGTCTAGCCATTGTGCGTATACATCGGATAGCTCTATGCGGGCCGCGTAGTGACCCGCGACGATGAAGGGCTCGGTAGGTATGGCTAGGCTGAGGAGAGCACGCTCTCCATCAAACGGCAACTTCGGGAACTGCGCAGTGAGGGACTCTTCTTTCCCAGGTACCTGCACAGACTCAGACCGACGGAGAACCTCGAAAAGGTGGGACACGAAGAGGTCAGTCGGCCGGTAGCAAAATATACGCCATTCCCATGGAACTCCCTACATAAACAAAAGTGTCAGAAGCTATGTTTACACTCATACTCATAGGCCCTATGGCATGCAAGAGAAGGGGAATAGGTGTTCCAGTAAGTTGATCAAGGGGCCAAAAATGCATACCAATGCTCCAGTGTGCTGGTCAAGTTCCTGGTCTCATGTCAGATGCAACAGCAGACGGAACGGAGAAAGACGACACTACAAACCCTCCAAGCGTCAAAACCCAGCGTAGTATCATCATGGACACTGATGAGATAGCTCCGAAGAAGGAACTTCGATGCTATAAAGGATTCGTTGACGTCGAATATCGAAGCGGCCAGGCCAGGGAGGGCCGCGACGGAAGGCCAAAGCCGACTTGGTGAATTCCGCAACTTTTCGTAATAAGGGCCAGACAACTTCTCTTCCATATCGAGTGCATTCTCTTTGCCCTGAGTTAGCGAATTCGTAATAGGTTCAAGTACTGTGTCTGTTTCATGAATGTGCGGTAATCGTGATACGAGCCCTGGCATAGGGATGATTCAATCCGTAGCTTCGCAAAAGCTCGCTCTTGGCGCTACTTACTGCTTCTGTGCGGGCAGTGAAAGAACACCTTCAATGATTAGCATATCATAAAGCGCTTATAAGAGGTTATGACCGCCTACGAGTGTGCAGCAGGCGTCGAAGATTTCGCCATGAAGACTCGTCGTTCGAGCCGCAATGGTGAGTGCCTGTTCTAGACTATCAGAATGTGCTACCACACGCTCACTCGCCAGCATATAAACCTACCTTTTTCACGATGATGCATCCGATATCGAAGGCGAAGAAGATAATCCGCCGATTCTAACGAATCATACATATGAGCTCCCGGCTTCGTCAGCCCAGTGCATTGATACTTACCGTACTACCAACCCTCAACCTCGTCAGCCGATCAAGCAAAAGCTCGGCCAGAGTATTGATGCCATAATGGGCGTGTCCGGGTGCTAGGATTTGGCTTGGGTGATAGTTGAAGTGTAGTATGCGGGACTCTCCTTGGGCTTGATCAAGGTAGTCACAAAGCCACACTAGAGGCTCTCGGGGAGTTTGCGGGAGATCGGCAAGTCCAAAGACGACCACAGCACTAGGATAATGACCTGTGAGTAATGTTTCAATCGAAAAATCGCATTCTGCGCAACGAGCTCACTTACTCTATGTCGACCGGTACCCGACGAGGACCACCTGGGCCACCTTTTCTTGGAATAGAGGACAGACGGGGAGGCGTCGAGGTCCAGGCAACACACAAGGAGCCTACTCCATCTCCATCTACACCGCCAGTCTTATCCTCACTCTGCGGCCCTGTCTTCCGGATTCTAATACCATACTCCGAGAATTCATCACCCGAGATGATAGGTGATACAGCAGACATTTCTTAACGCGCCGCTATCGTGACATCGCCAGCATTGAATCTTTTCGTCAAAAGTAGGGAAGCAGAGATGTCGGTCTGCCCACATCTTACGGCGTACAGTAGGACTTTGAACCTAGTTCTAAGTCACCAGCAGGCAGCTCTCTACCCCTCCGCGCCAAGATAGAACGATTCGCCGGGGCGTATTGGATGCAGGAGTACGATGATGCTGATGGGCTGAAAGCCGTTCAGCTCCTCAGCCCCCACGTTACATCCGGCATCCCAGCAGGTTGGTACGGCTGACAACATGACTGCGCGATGTGGAGTAGTTATCGTGAAATTACTACTTGGAACTAATTGCATCATGGATCAGGTGCTTATACTGCTGACGTATACGGAGTATATAACCAGAGAAATGCTCATGCTGGCGAAGAGCCCAAGACTCAGAGAGTGGCATTTTGGCCTATGGTGCGGAATTTGGCATCCAGGATAACTGACCTTAGGTCGATTCACTTATGTCAACCATTCAACACCAGGACTTACAACTAGTCATCCACGTCAACGCAACCGAGAAAAGAGTGGTACTGATCTTGCCGGAGAAGGCGCGACAGTTATATCGCTATCTAGTACAACTTTATAGTGTTCAGGTAGAGGAGATGGGAACTATACTATACACACCAATAGATTGATCACATTGCCAGAACTGAACATGAATAGTTTTGAGCATTTGAGAACCAAGGTTCTCATTGTTATTGGTATCTACGACGAAATGCTATCAATGTGCCCTGGTTCTTTCAGAAGGCCGATATGCATCTGTGCGTCGTGGTATTGCGCGCGGGGTATGAAGGCAACGCGTGTTTTACCTTGAACAGAAGAGTGAAAGGAAATATCGTACAGGTAATGTATCATATGTATCAGTCCTTTTATCTTCCCCGACTCAACCATTTATCTATAATCTAGAGTCGTCCTTCCGTCCGTCCACCAGTGCGCCCTGTGCCCTGAAAAGGTATATCCTCCCAAACAAAAAGAAAAACCTAGGTCGATGACGCCCAGATAATGCAGCGTGGCTATACATAGCACACATGAAAAGTACAGAATGTAAACGCCAAACAATGCAATTGATGCCTCATAATCACGCTCCAGTGGGTCACGAGGGTTTGGTCGCGTAGTATCCGCGTAGACTCGATCCTCGAGGATACCACAACTCGCGGCTTCTGGATTTCTCAGCCAAACGGTAACCTCGACTCACTTTGGTAGCCACTTTCCGTTGGAGCAACATCCTTGATTGGGTGCATTAATATCGGTGGGAGGCATGGGCGGCCATGTATTTCCTCCCATTCTTCACCGCCTATTTTGGTGTCTTCGTATCCCATGAGGTTGTTGTAAAGTCGCTGGGGGGGCCCTGCTCTATAATACCAAGTGATTCCTCCATACCTGGCCTCGCGCCCCCAGCCGATAGCAGAGTTGTCGCCTCCGCTATCGCCCTTTTCACCAGAGTTGAACCATCGAACGATATCTTTACCCTTCCAGGGTCTGTCAAAGAACATCGGCATAGGAGCATAGACGGCTTTGAGGCCGTGCAAAAGGGCTATGGTCTGACATGTCATCTCCGAGGCGATTACATTGCCTCGCAGATTCTCGACATGCATGATATCTAATAGCCTTTTCGATATTCTCGAGTGAGTAACGATAGTCACCCGCCGCGGCAGCTGCTGAGTGGCGTGTGATGAGTCGTTGAATCCCCACACGTCGTTGGCACCGACCCAGCCACTGAAATTGGTATTAATGATCGGAGCTACAGTGATCAAATCAGCCTCTTCGCCGACACCCCATTTATAGTCGTCTTTTTCCGGCCGCTCCACGGGAGGTTTTGGTCCTACGGGATTAATGAAAGGAAAATCTGGAGCACCCCAAATAGTTTCTTCTCTCGAAACCCCTTCTACTTCCTTTCGAAAGTCCGTGTCGTAATCGCCATGCACTGAGGGGACATAGTAACGCTCGTTTCGTTCCCAGAGACCACGTCGAGGCTGCTTCTTCGCGAAGGAAGACAACTTTTCAAGGAAGTCGTAGTGCTGGCCGATAATCCTAGCGTCCATTTCCCAGTTCCATACATAGTCGAATTCGGGGAATTCCTGTATGAATTTCTGGACCGACAACCATTGAGCATTGTGCACGTTCGCTTTGGATGGATCTATCTTTGGATACATGGCCTGTACAGCTTCGTCATTCCACAGCACTGCTATGTCTCGGAACTCGGCCGGGACACTTTGTTGGAGAACATATTGATAAGTTCCTTCATCGTCCCATATCGCATAGGCATTGTCCTTGACATGAACAAACAAGTAAACCTGATAGAGGCCACCTGTGCGCAGCGACAGCTCGGTAATGAGTGAGCGAATCACTTGTTTATCGTTCTCATTGTAGTCTTTCCCCGTATATGTCCGCAATAGTATTGCCGTCCGGGGCTCCGCGTCTTTGGGGCGAGGGGACGTTCCCGACGTAGGCCGGTTGTTAATGCTGAAACCCCTTCTGAGGTCGTCATTATGATCACGGCCTTTGGGGGTATCCTGGAGGTCCAGGTCGCTGTCTGCGCCAATGAATGGAGTGGTCTTCTTGTCCGAATAGACTGTGTTAACGTAGGGATTTGGCTGGCCTTGCAAATCAAATCGAGCCTTGTTCTTTTGGACGCACTTTTCTTGCAGTTCACCCCAGTGCACCTTGTCCCAGTCTACCGACGGGTCAGAGGTATCATTGGCGTTCTGAAAACCGTATATGCCAAGGCGAGTCTCACGCTCGAAGCATAGATCACCATCCATCTCTAGAACGTCATAGCCGCCAATGAGTGGTTCAGGGAAATCCTTGGGAATTCCCTTGAACACCTTGATATCAGAAACTATCTCCCCTTCCGGGCCCTCACAAGGGACATATAATCCCCCTTTTGTATGTTGCATATGCTTCGGATAAGGATTGTAGACATAGGGTTTGTGGGTAGTGAAGTAACTTGAGGTGTCGGCAGGAGTCAGCTGCACTTCAAAGCTACGTGATCGAGGTTTGCTCGTGTCCAAAGTATTTAAAGTCTTGCCATAGATTGCATCTGCTCCGCGTTGACTGTATTGAAGTTAGAGGAAACAATTCCCGGACATCAAATGACATTGTGTTGAGGTGCTTACCGGCCAAGCTGGTCGTATTCCAGTCTAAACTGCTGACGAATAGCTTCCTGTTGCTCATCTTGTGCCTCCCTCATCTTGTCTTCGAAGCTGGGCACGTGATTTCCATTCTCATCCACTTCCGTTATTTCTTCTATAATCGGCTGTTCGGGGGCCTCGTTTGCAACTTCTGCAGGATTCTCTTGTATGACATCCCCATAATGCCGAGAACTGTGCAGCATGAGCCAGTAAAGTGTAGCCACGGTAAATGCGAAAATGAGGAGGCCTTTCGGCCGTGTCAACCACCGGCGGGGTTGTACTGCCAACATTTCTTATTATTACCTGGGTATCGTGTATAGCCTCTAACCAGTTGAAGAAGCGCGTGGGACTGCAGATGCTTAATAGAATAAGGAGGAGATTAACATTGCGGTCTGTATTGTAAATTGGATAGGATGTCCACGGTCAAGTCGGCACCAGAAAGAGTCGATATAATTGAATTCTAGACAATCCTGCTATGGCAGGATGCGCTGAAACGGAGGCGGGTGTAGGTTGGTAATGAGCGGAATGACTCCTATCAAAGGAAGTCGAAGACAATGTCCCGTTAGACGAGCGAACCGTTGACTAACAGGGCGGCAGCATCTGGGGATCGCGGCGGACGGCAGAGAGCGGGGAGGTAAGTTGCCGTTCGTAAAGAAGCCGTCGGTCGGACAAAGGCGAGACCAGACAAAGGTTCATGCGAACACGGTGGTCGCACAACTGGGTACAAGAACAACGCAGGTCTTGTCAGCGATTGGGTCGGCGGCCAGTCGGTAGAAAAGTGTACTACTGTACGAGAGTGAGTAGGAAGGTTAGAAACAAGACGCTAGAAAGGTATAGAGCCCTAGGGGCTAGGAGTTCGTCGAGGGGTCGTGGGTAGACGTAGATAGGTATGTACAGTGCTTTACAAGGAGGATGGATGAGGTGATGATGATCAGTCTGGCCAGCTGTAGGCGGAAGGGAAGATCGAATAGACTCCAAATGAAAGGTAGAGTACGTAGATAGATGAAGATGTCATGGGCGCATCGCCAACCTTGCAGGATTCTCTCCGTCCTCGCCCTTGCGGTAGATACACTATCAACGAAGATGTGCACGGGGTGGAGGGATGATCGAGAGGCAAGTTAGTTGCAAGGATGACAGCATTAGCCGATCTGACTGGGGTAGGTACAGTATGTGCCAGGGGGGAGTCTACTGGGGGGCCAGGTACTGTTTAACGTTTAATTAATTTGATACGGTGGGGGTAGGCAGATATATTAGAGACAACAATAGTGACATCTTAGTGCACGGTGCGCGACTGGCGGATACTAGGTACCTACTTCCAGATTAAAAGTACAGTAATTACTCATGAAGCCACCTAAGCATCAACCCCAAGAAGACAAACAAATGCACATTGAATATGGTGCGAAACGGGTGAACAATCTTTGATATTTGTCCAGAGCTTGATATCTCCTATTTTCTGCTGTCGAGGTACTATTGCAGGTAGCCTGTCAAGTGGATAGAGGGGGGATAAGTGGCGGGGATTAGTTAGGTAAGTAGCGAGTAAAGGGGCCTGTTAGGGTATCGAGTAGGTATTTAGGGGTGATATTACAGTGGCCGCACGTACTAGACCTTCAGGCCTAAGCAGGTAGTGTAGTTGTAGGTACCGGTAGATATGAAGAGTTTTACACTACTGTGCGCTAGTGTTTGAGAATTCACGAGTTGTTGGCGATTGTCAGGGGTTAGTTGGCAAGTGCGAGGGATGCTAATAGCCTCTAAAAAGGGACGGATAGTAGCTACCGCCTACCGGTAGTGTTTCTAGCTGTGGGACAGTGCGGGTATAGTAGGCATGTAGTTGGTGTTAGTAGTGCCGAGCAATCACCTAAGCTGTAGATCTTGTCTATAAGATGTGTTTCTCCTGAGGCTGTGTCGACCAAGTCTACTAGCTAACATGTGCAGATCCTAAGTTTCCACCATGAAACATTCAAGTTGTAGCGTTCTATTATCTGCTAGGTATGCCGGCACTTCACCGCCTGAGATTGACCTCCTACGGGCCTATAAAGTAAGCACCCTCAATCACATCATTCGGACTTTTCATCGCGAGCTAACCTGATCGTCCCTGTTCTGCGAAGTTGGACTGCTATATCTATTATCGGGGCTTGTCTTCGCCAGTGGTCGTGCGCACAACTAACAGAGGATATAACACTAACAAGTTATTCCCCAAGCGTACATGATTACTATTGATGAGCAGTTCAGGTGTCGCAGTCAATACATAGGTATCTAAGGTAACAGATTTCTCTACCACGTTGAGGCCGTGTACAGTAGTGTCCCAAGTTTGGAATTCCAACGCCACAAATTCCTTCTCCCTTCAGCGGCTGACGAAACCAAACGGTGCGAGTGACGTAGGCAGATCAGAACTGGATTTGAAATTAAACGCTCACAATAAAGGAGACAACAGCGCTTCCAGTAAGGTAGGTATTCTCTCAACACTGTTCCCCCTGGGTTCCATGGCAACAGAGCCGTGTAGACAATTTCGCCAGAATCCAGCACTTACTTATACGACGCTGCAAGCTACTGAGAACCAATGTTCTCGAACATGTAAGCGAAAACACCAAACCATGATTCCGTCGATCTGAAATGAGGCTAGCGAGAGGGGTGTACATCCCAGCTACGTGCTACGCCAAGACCAGACTTTGAATGCACACCCCCAGCCATCACCGGCCATAACGTCATTTTAGGTTGCGCCGCATCGATCCGGCTCACTTGCATGGACATGGAAGCTTGTCCGTAGGTATCGTATCGTCGTCAAAGTTGCACTTGAAACACAAAGGAATACCATAAAAGCTGACTGGCCCCCCAATGAATTCATGATCAGATCACGGCAGACAATCCATTGTGTTCAGAGAGAGACAGCATCAAGACTCGGTCTACAACACTGGCAACACAATGTGCGACGCAACTATATGGATGTATAGTGTCACCACTGCATCAACACAGAACAGAGCAAATCATCTAGGTACGGTGGCTTTGCGGAGGATGTGGTGTCATGTGATGATGGCTATCCGACGGGCGGTGCAACGGAGCCGTGTGATGCCGTCCCGCGCCCAGCAGCAAGAGTCCAATCACCTATGACATTGGTCTTACAAGACGAAACCGCCGGCGACTATGTCATTTTCGTCTGATTGTTTGCCTCGGAAAGCAGCATTTCGAGGGTCGGTTGCATTTTACATTCTGAAAGATGAGACGGCCGCACTCGTCCAAATTAGGTACCCAGGCAGCGTTTCTCAAAGCGGCCTTTTGCCAGACGCATGTAGGTGCTATTCACACAGGACATCCTATGCGGCGAGGCTACGAACATCCGTGTTTGAATACTTGTCTACTAACTAAGGTAGACGTTCAGTAGACACCATACTGTACTTACCCGCCGGATTATGTATTGAGCCAAGCCACCTTTGTTTCACAAGCGTAACACGGATAAACCTACCGAACAGATCGACAAACGGTCGTGGGACCCGGCCCGTGCAGTCTCGAGCGCCAACGACCAACGACTAGCTGCATGCTTACTGATCCCGAGTCCGCCTAGACTAGATAACTTACCCACGAGACGATTCCAAGTCAATCAGGGCATATGATAAACCCGTGAAGCCTGATGCGAGCCTTCGTAAGCAGCTACATAGACGTCATTTGCGTTACTATAGTCATTCGACGAAGTAAGTACGTTGATGTAAAGTATGCGAGTCACTAAGTCATCATGAGGCTTTTGGCAGGGAATATGGCATGCGCATTCCCGCTAGGTATTCCCTTTTCAAATACGGTCACCTCTTCAAGTACGGTTATCTGCCAGCCGAATCCCTATACCCGCCGATGGTACAACGGGTATACCGATTCCATTGTCAGATGACTGTAGTAGGTAGGCGCTGAAGGTACAGCCACCTCAAGGCACGAGACACCACCGCAAGAGAATAGGAGCACAGTCTAGACGTTCTTGATTTCGCTTTATTATTGCATTATACTATTTGTTGTTCTATTTCCTCATCCTCGACCAAACTGACCGACTGACTGAACGGGCACTCATAATCCATAAGTACCATAAGCCTAGTTCCACGCAGTGGTAGATGCAACGCCATATGCTATCGAATTTTGTGCCATGCGGCTAACCTGCCGAGGCTTGCCTGTCTATAGCAGGCAGCGGTGACAACATCCCATCTCTCCCCGTGTGGCAGAGCGCAGGGGGGGGTTAGTAAGGATAAGCACCAATATATCCCTCAAGGGATACGCCCAACACTCCCTCTCACCCTTCAAAATTAATCCTAGCCAAAGGGGAATCCCTCCCTCCCAATCACCTAGTCTCAAGCTCAAGAAACAGACCGTATCCAGTACTTCTTGTACGCGGAATGAAAGCGCACATGGGGTATATATATAGTATGTAAGCGAAAGGAACCCAAACGGTGGGGTTAGGGCGCGCCAGACAGGGCGCGATGGGTGATAAGTAAAATCGGATAGGGGTGTATATACAACTCGAAAACAAGAGAAATTTTCAAGAAAATCCTCGATATGACAAATGCAATAAACAATATCCCAGTGAACGTGTCGCGGAACGCCATGGCTAAACGATGCGAGAAGGACGGTGGGTTGTAGCAAACATAATGAATATCAATTGTAGAAGCTGAAAAGATAAGAGTGGCGTTAATCTTCGTCTCGCGTGCTCGATGCGCTCGAGTTGCCCAGCGAGTCTTTTACCAAAGACACACGGCATAGGGTAGATATAAGAAGGTAGAAGAATGGCGGGAATGAAATAGGTTCTTTCATTCAAGTTACATCATTCCCAGCCTCGTCATGCGCTTCTCCATCTTCTGCATGGGTCCCAGGCCACCGCGCCCGAGCGCTTGACCAGGCATCAACCTCTGGCCCGTGGGCAATCCGAAGGGACGATGGAGGTTCGACGACGGGCCTGCGGGCAGACCCCTGGGTGGCTCGCGAATGCTTGGGATACCCCCCGGTGGAGGCGGACCCTGCGCGCCATTCGGCCCTGACCTCGAGCCCTGCCGTTGTGACGCCGACGACGGCGGCCGCGGTCCCATACCCATACATCATCTGCTGCTGCTGCGCGCGGGCAGCGGCCTGCATCCTCCGCCAGGCGTCGCGCTCGCAGTACGACCGGCCGTTGACGTCGAAGTAGCCGTCGCGCAGCACGACGCCGCAGTCGCCGCAGCGGAAGCAGCCCGGGTGGTACTTCTGCGGGACCTCGTCCTCGAGGTACTGGCCCTCGATGCCCTTATGGCACGACCCGCACAGGCTGCCGTTGAGTTTGTGGTAGTGCTGCTCGCAGTACGGCCGGTCCCCGTGCACGTAGAAGTCGCCGAGCTGAAGGGCTCCTTGCACGTCGCGCACACGAAGCACGCCTTGTGGTACCGCCCCGTCAGCCGCCCGTCCGCCGAGGCGATCGATTTCCCTGTGATCGGCTCCTGGCACGCCTTGCAGTTCCCGCGCGGCCGCGGGTTCCGCGAGGGCTGGCGGTTGTGCGAGCTCGAACCCTGCGTCGAGGTCGTCTGAGATCGCGCCCGGCTTTGGGTTTCCGGGAGGGAAGCGTCGAGCCTGTCTGGAATGGGAAAGCTTCTGGGTGAAATGGGCGACTCGGATATGATATCCCGGCCAACGGAAGAGGATGGATCTGGTCGTAGGTTTTGTAATGGTTCGGGCTTTGGAGCGGCTAATCTCTGATTTCCGTTTATCGGTATTGATATTGGCTGTGCTTTTGATAGTCCCGGTTGTAAGTCGTTCATGGAGTTCTGTAGATCGTCCATGAGGGCGTCCATCCTTACCGTATTCGAAGGGCGACGCGGCTCGGAGCGGGATCCAACCGACCGGGCTGGACTTGTATTTGAGCTTACGTTGCTTGGTTTTGACTGATGACTATAACCAGAGTTGCTCGATGATTGAGATATTGACGGCGAGTGGTAAGGGTTCCCAGCTCCAAACTCATCGGCGAGGTTTATTGAGAGGCTACCATCTCGTGTTGGCGGCCTTATTAAGCTCTTGCGCGGTGGTGGTGGACGTGAAGTATCCCTTATTCCATATGAAGGTCTGTGTTTCCGGTCGCTTGTTATCACAGGCCTATCACCGTTCTGCGTTGACGGCCTGCTTGATCTGTCTGGTCGTAGCCCAGGCGCAGATGGAGTGCGCATAGGACCTTCAACAGGTGAATCGCTCTCGCCTGCTTTTAGAAGTTGGTCGGGGAAAGTCTCTGACCGTTTGCCGAATGCAAGGGGTTGCGGGCTGGCGTCCTCTCCTTCTCTTTGCGGTGGCCCAAACCCGCCATACCCGTTTTTTCGTGGCATTTTGGGCAACGCCATACTTCCACTCCTACCTGAAGAACTAGAGGCTGCTGTACCTGGCCGTTCTATTGACGATCCCAGCCGTGAGACATCGTCGCTCGAGTCTGCGTTATCATCCCTGCTGGATGTCCTGGGAAATGCGTTTTTCTTAGCTGAGCGAGTTCGTGCAACTTCGAAAGGCCCGGGTGCGATGCTATTCATTCTCGTCAAGAGATTTGTTGCCTGCTTGTTAGGGCTTGTTCCATATGCTGCCTCCCCTTCCTCTGACTCTGACTCTGCTAAGAATCCACCATAGCCGCCAGGTCGTCTTGGTGAACCTGCGATAGCCGGTGTAAAGTCGTCTTCAGTAGATGATCTGGCTCCAAGGCGTCCATTCATTGGCGTTTTAGGTGAGATCGCTTGGGATCCCGTTGAGGCACTGACTGGCGTTAATTGGTCTTGCCTTGCAAACGTTCGGTCTAGCGGAGTGAGATTAGAATATTTGATCGACATTAACTTGTAATAAGTGGTTGACTTACTTGCTGCCGACGTGTCCACTGTCGGTGGTGCACGAGTGAATTTATCGAATACATTCTGTTTGAATGACGAGAAGGCGCCACCGAGCAGATCTGGCATTGGTGGGACAGCTGTACAGGAGTCAGAAAGGCTACCAAACACTGGAAATTAACACTAAAAGAAGTGTCACCTACGTTCTGATGCTGCAGGTTCGTTGCCACCTCCGCAGACGTGGTCGCCCATCATAGATATCTCTACTTGGTTCCCGCAATTGGAGCATTTTATCGTCGGCATGAAAGCCGACTGTCGTGATAAGTCTGTCATGATTGTGGTCCGTGGTTCCAAGCTCTCCTACTGCGCGTATTCTCCGCCCATGTAATCATTCGTTCGTTATGGCTTGACAGTCGATGACCTTTCCGCCGTTCGTGAAGTTGCACTGCAATGTGTGTCGTCCTAGTATGTCCGGGTGTAAGGCGATCACAATGTTTGTATGGATAAGACGAATGGCGGATGGAGTTCGATGGTTTCTTGTTGCAGGCGCTGTGTCGACAAGGTCATGGGGATCCAAGAGGACTGGGGACTGCATAGATCGAAGATCTCTACTTTGCTACGCCGACAACTCCCTCCCTTAGTTGATCTGCTCTAAGAACGCCTCGATGGCCGGAGTTTAATTGGCAGAGTGTTTCTGATGCGTTATCCCGTGGCGGCTCTGTTTTAGATGGAGTTTCGATGAGCGCTCACTCTAGACACAAGCTTGGAAAGGCATTGGTGGAAAAGGAGGTCAGGTCTAAGGACACTCGAATTGTGTAAAGATCGGTGAGGGTGGTTATTCCTGTTGTATCAAGAATGCGAGTTGAATATCCCTGCACAACTACCCCTGGAACCGCTCTCTTGACCCTGGTCGCGATTTGATATGCACGGCTGTTTAGTGTGTACACTACACTACCCTTGTCTCGCTTGGCAGTTTTTCGCAAGATAATACTACCTTAGTGCGCACTACAATACTAGTCGTGTAGTATTGGGACTACTCTAGTATTATGTATTGTAAATATTTCGTTGCTAGATAGAGAGATGACGGGTGTACTTGTTGAAAGGCGAGACTATCAGAGGCGGAGGGGGAGGGGGGAAAGGGAGGACAGGGGGAGATAGAAAGGGAGGAGAGACAATAAGTATAAGAATCGTGTATCCGAATAAATATATAAATTTGAGACTCGTTTTCCCGTCTTCTGATCAACCCTTAACACAGTTGGCTGCCTATCTGTGCGTACCTGGTGGCCAGCAGGGACGACGACGAGCCGGAGGGACAGCCAATCATTCAGTTCCCCTTGCTTTGTTTTTGGCTATCCTTGGTTGACATTGATTGTTGGCCTTGGGGGCGTCAGGCTGTGTCCCCAAAACTGTACAACTCGAGATGAAGCGCGATGTGTCAAGCAATGCGGCTTCCACAACAGGCAACTGGCTCTGGAGAATTATGTCATGGTGCACTAGGCGCCGACAATTAGAGAATAATTCCAGCCGCTGCTCGTCATGGACCTCCCCTTTTGAGGTGCGAAGGAGCGCCGAGGACAGGTACGGCGCGCTGGTACAGTAACCGCTTATGTCGCTGGAAATGAAACACGAACGCCACTACGGTTGCTCAGAGCCTAGCGCGCTGCGAGATGAGCTGCCTTTGTCTAGTGTGGTCACAATGTGGTCGCAATGTGGTGTAGCGCAATCCAACCCTCAGGGCCGGCATGGGTGGGTGCCTTACAGCTTCGAGCGGGCTGGCCAATGGAACATCGCTCCACGACTGGCTGAGACAAAGGGGCTCATTCGCCTTGGCCCAAGGGGAAGACGGTCCCGTGCCCTGTATTGACGGGCTGCGAATGGCTGCGAGCGTTTTTGCAGTTCATTGCTAGTCGCCGACAAATGCCCCAGATGTGGGTTCCATGTAGAAATACCCTCGTATACTCCATACTCCAACTCCGCAAGACAACTAGCAATAAATATCGCGGCCATTACTCCATCCGGTACTTCGACAACCAGACTGGCCCTCAGAATACATGCTTGACATAGAGAATACGGCGCATCTGTGCATACGATTTCCTACCACAGTAACGTTGTCGCGGCACATAAAGATGATAACTGTCATGATCCGCTCCGCTAACAATCGTCCTTGTCCAGACTAGGTAAATAGCCGCGGGGTGTTCTGGGTCTAAATCCCTGTGATAGGCCCCCAGTAAATTAATCGTTATTTGTGCAGAGCTTAGTCTGCTCGTTTTGTGTGCTGCGCCGAACAATAGCATCTGATTTGGGGCGGATTATGGGTCCGCAACCAGCAATAGGTGGACGACTTGCACCCATTTCCCTTTCAATTTGGTAAGATCTTCGGTCCCAGGATGGCAACTGGCGGGCAAAATGGAGGGGGTGGAGGCAGAGTGATGGAGAGAAGCTTGGGGAGTATGGTAACATGCGCGACCGTCCCCTCCTCCTCGGTGGCATCGAAACGAGATCGTAAACAGCAGCATCTTCGATCCGGATGCAGGTGTCTCGTGGGATGGCCGCCAATCGTGTCCCGAGCGCCGGAGATTGTTTCATGATGGCCTGGAGGCTCTCGCCTGGCATTGCGTGCATGTGCATGGAGCATTCCCGCGCGGTACGAAGCTCTCCGCTCGGCGAGACATTGGTCTAACGCTTCTCCAGCTCGTCTCGTCAGGCCACTCGTTTGCCGAGAGAAGGACCCCTGTCGATCAGACCTAGTCCCCTGACCCAGCCCCACCTGAGCGATCTTGCGCTACACACTAGCCTTCACCATAGCAGACCCCGGTCGCTTGCCTGTGGCTTCTCGGCTTAATATAATCCAGGCGTAGCCTCATCAATAATGCATTGAAAGACCTCTCGCTTAACTTGCCTAGCAACTCGGCAACTGCAATCAAGAGTAAACCTGATGGGAGGCAGGGTGAGTCGGCTCAACAACCGGTTTTCCAAGACATAGCGTTGAGTGTTATTGATTCCAACACGAAGCGGGTGCCTGAGTAGGCGAATTATCTAATTGCCAACCCTAATGAGTTCCTTCTGGCGATCTATTGTCGATCGTCTACTTCATCCGCTTTGCGTTCATGCCATGTACATGAACATTGCGCCTCGGAAGTTCCAATGGCCCACGATCAAAATCCCCGATAATGCCCGAGTGTTGGTGGACTACACCACTTATGGCAATGCTGAACGGGATGGGCGATGACGATAGCTGACTGTTTATCCATAAGAGGCAATAGAGGATCTGCTCTAACAATAGCGTCGATTCGGCGATCGCAAAACTAATTGCGGGCTAAACTGCACGAAGTCAGAATCTAAAGTAGGTCGTTGATGACGGTGGGTAATCATCACAATCGAAGCTGTATGTTAGCTAAGCATCCCTCTGGTGAGGACATTCTTTTGGGTTTGGTACGTAGCAGAGAACACCTAGTTAACTAAGTCCCATTGGGATCTGCTGTAGTGTACGACGGCGCAAGAGGAACATCACGTGTTAGTGTAGATGGATCGAGGGTCTAAAAGGGTTCCGGGTATTTTACTACCAACTCAGTTCATACATTAGATCTTGATGCTTGCAGTAGGCTATGGGGTTTCCCGAGATTCGTTAACACACCTATTTGGACCCCTTCCATACTTTTAGAATGAATCATATTTCGAATTTAAGCAAGTTCTAGACTGCTCTGTAGGTCATGGTATCCTAATGCCCCTAATTCTCTATGCCAAGACACTCTTCACCTGAGACTTCGCTAGAACTTTGGAAAGAAGCCGTGGAGATCCAACTAACGATTCAATTATATGACGAGTGCTTGGCTTATCGTTAACATTAAAATATTCCAACTATCCGTGACGGCTCATGGTCGCAACCAAATTGTTTCCAGTTCCAGATTCTAGAATCCCTTTCGGAGACAAAGTGATAGGTCATAATTTATGCACATCACTCGCGGGCATGCAGCGTAGATCCCGTACCAGATGATTTATGAGACAAGCCGGGCGTGGCACTTAAGCGAAATAATGGAAAATTATTTAGTACGCGAGCCGAAGGCTACACCACATACAATCTGCTGGTCCGAAGGCTCTCGACAAGCCCAAAGTTTATTCTCTGATTGTGACGGCACGGAACTATCCGCAAGCGAGATAAATAAATAGTAAACACAGATGCTAGTCGGAGCATCGCCAGATATCACTCCAAGACAGCAGATAGTATATCAAGCATGTCTAGGCAAAGCTGCAGCGACAGCAAAGTACGTGGCAGTACACGATTAGCCAGCCTACACAGACTACATATGTACGAACCCAAGATATCACAACCCCTTTTGGTACTACATCAAACTGCGGGTGGTGAGAGTGTGATAGTAATACTGCTCCACAGAGGCCGATGGCCAACAGAAAGTGATAGCAATCAGTGTTCTGTGAGAACGCGGTTGGGTATAATTTGTATGACAATTCTGGTCTTACTGTAGCACATCAATTGATATTCTCGCTTGCACATTACCTAGGTTACTTCACACCGCTAACACAACAGGTTCCGGAGACAATTATGCCAAGCGATTACCTACTACAGGTAATTATGAACGAACCAATCAGGTACTCCGCCCTCGACCCCTCCATGGACCCCTGAACCCCTCTATGGTCGTCTATCAGCGGTCCACAATTGAATTAATTCTCACCGTTTCCAACCGCCCCGATGGTTCGACGAAACTCGATAGAACTCGACAAGACATGATAGCATCTGTAGACAACTCGCCTATGACACGTCGTGACCCCTCTCTTTTCATTGGTAGAAATAGAGAGGTATCTGTGGCACCACGGTGAACAACTCACCGCATCCACTAGTCTCGGCAGCACGGAGCCGATAGGAGCAACGGCTGCCCCCCACTAAGTATTGAGTTTTTGATGCTATGTAGCCCGGGTACTTAGACTGCACGTCTGGACTCAACCTGGATTGCATGTACCAAGCTATGCCTAGCTACATGTGTAGATAGACTCCGTCGCCGGACTGGCACCAGAATAAATATTCGCTCTCGGCCTTCCCAGCTCTCGTCGTCTTCTTCCTCCTGATTTCTTCTCTCAACCTGTAGAACACAGTCTTCCGTCGTAGCATCGTACAGCTTCATACACCATTGTCTCAAAGTCGATCGCGCTCACGGGCCGCGGTCACACAACACCGTCAAGACGTTTTCTAATCTCCTCAACTCGTACGTAGTTCCCCTATCACAGCCCCCTATCACACAGCTCCCGTGTTTGCTATCGCCATGGCGCAACTACTAATACTCGTTCCCAGCGTCCATCACCCGTACGCAGGAGCCCGTTGCTCTTCTCCAGGTGGAAGTGCATCGGACTCGCCTTACACCCCGTAAAGGAACCCTACTCCTAGCTGCAGAACCAACCGACCGCCAGTTATCAAGATGGCGCCTCATGCCGAACTAGACAACGGCACTGCGTACGGGGATGGACATATCCCTCACTCTAACAATAACCACTCTACAAGCGACAAGCAGGACATCTTCGTTGTGGATTCTCCCAATGTGACTTACACGGACAGCGAGATCCGGTCCAAATACACCTATCGAACCGCCAGTGTGACCCGGGGCGCCGATGGCAAGTATGTGGCTACGCCCAAGGAGACACTTTACGACTTCAAGGTCGACCGCAAGATCCCCAAGACGGGAATGATGTTGGTGGGCTGGGGCGGCAACAATGGCACCACTGTGACCGCCGGTATCATTGCCAACCGCAAAGGTCTGGTGTGGGAGACTCGCGAGGGTCCTCGTGCCGCCAACTACTACGGCTCTGTTCTCATGGGCTCCACGATGAAGCTTGGTACCGATGCCGAGACCATGCAGGATATCAACATCCCTTTCCACGATGTGCTGCCTATCGTTCACCCCAATGACCTAGTTATTGGCGGGTGGGACATCAGCCGAATGAACCTTGCCGATGCCATGGATCGCGCTGCCGTCCTTGAACCTACCCTCAAGGCACAGGTTCGGGAGGAAATGAGCAAAATGGTCCCTCTCCCCAGTATCTACTACCCCGATTTCATTGCGGCGAACCAGGAGGACAGAGTGGATAATGTGGCCTCTGGTGATATAGCTTCTATGGACCACGTTGAGATGATCCGCAAGCAAATTCGGTATGAACAACACACTTTTTCTACCCCCTACATAAGCTCACTAGTGATACAGGGACTTCAAGGAAGAGAACAATCTCGACAAGGTTATCGTCCAATGGACTGCGAACACAGAGCGATACGCCGACATCATCCCCGGTGTCAATGACACCGCAGACAATTTGCTAAAAGCCATTGAAAATGGCCACAAGGAAGTCTCACCTTCGACCGTCTTCGCTGTGGCCTGTATCCTCGAGAACGCACCTTTCATCAACGGTTCTCCCCAGAACACCTTCGTGCCAGGTGCCATTGAGCTCGCCTCGAAGCACCACGCCTTCATCGGCGGCGACGACTTCAAGTCCGGCCAGACCAAGATGAAGTCGGCGCTCGTAGACTTCCTAATCAACGCCGGCATCAAGCTCACCTCGATCGCGAGCTACAACCACCTTGGCAATAATGACGGAAAGAACCTGAGCTCCCAGAAGCAGTTCCGATCAAAGGAGATTTCCAAGTCAAACGTCGTCGACGACATGGTCGAGGCAAACACCGTGCTGTACAAGAAGGGCGAGCACCCGGACCACACCGTCGTCATCAAGTACATGCCGGCCGTCGGCGACAACAAGCGGGCCCTCGACGAGTACTACGCTGAGATCTTCCTCGGCGGGCATCAGACGATCTCGTAAGTCTACTCACTCTAGTACATATCTATAGGAATATTGCTACTAACGCGCCCGATTCAAACAATAGTATCTTCAACGTCTGCGAAGACTCCCTGCTAGCTTCCCCCCTCATCATCGACCTGGTCCTCGTCGCCGAGATCATGACGCGCATCCAGTGGCGCGCGCACAGCGAGGACAAGTTCAAGGGCTTCCACAGCGTCCTCAGCATCCTGTCGTACATGCTCAAGGCGCCACTCACGCCCCCGGGCACCCCCGTCGTCAACGCCCTCGCCAAGCAGCGCGCCGCGCTGACCAACATCTTCCGTGCCTGTGTCGGCTTGGAGCCTGAGTCGGACATGACGCTCGAGCACAAGTTGTTCTAGAAAGGACACCAACCTATTGAACCCGCTACTTATTGAGTTATGGGTTTATCATGGCACTCTTGCACTGATCACAGTCCCCCGATTCAGCCAATCGGAAGACCAGTAATGTCAGCGAGAACTTGCCATTATGTTCCATTCGACACATTTTTGGCTGCCGCGGCAGATTTCTTCAACTCTAAGATTAGGTAGCTATGGACTTCAACATCCTAGCGTCTTTTAAATCCTCGTAGCAAATATCAATACATTGCTTAGTAGTGTACACCACTACACCATCACTTCATCAGAGACATCCGAGCTATTACTTGTTTCAAAGTGTATGAGTACATATGACGTATCAGTGCAACAGTGACATGTATACATTCGAAAACATTGTCATTGTGAAGGATGAATCGACTAATCGATGAGCTGATTCGTCCATGAGACAATATATTTCTGACCTAGATGACATGGTATTCACACGTAATCCCGGTCCCTTGTCGTACATAATGTACTTAGTAACATTCCTGATACCTTGCCTTGCAACGCCAATCAATGAATGGTATACCCAGTGCCTTGTATACCGCGCGCCAAACGCCAGCTCCAGCGGACCTATATGACCCGAAAAATATCGCCATGTTTAGGGATCTGTGGTGTAGTGTGTAAAGTGCATATATGCAGTATGTGAAACGCCAACAAAAATCGCCTTTTAAACCCGATTTAGGGCGTAGTGTTTTATTCCGTCCGTTTTCCGTTCCGGGTAAGTGTGCAAGGAAAATCAAGGGAGACCGAAAGGTAACAACCCTCATGAAACTCCGACGCATCATGTCTGCTCTAAGCAGAATTATTTGGTAGTATTAGCAGCATGGGTGCTGTATATATGTGTGCCTACAGCCAAGCCCGTCTTGAGCTAAGCCGCTTGTAGCTCTTCCCATACGGACCATCGTCGCCGTCGACACCGAGGAGATCCGCCCCGCTGGACATCGCGGCGGCGGCGGTGCGTTCATTCTCGGAGCGCGCTCCTTCCTCGAAGAAATAGTGGTTCGCGCCCGCAGCGTAGCCGACGCGGAAGGGCACGCGCATCTCCTTCCCCTCGGGGCCGTGGCCGCAGGATCCCGCGAGGGCGCGGGACGGTGGTGAGTTGACGGCCAGAGCAAACAGGTTCTGCGGCTCCGTGTAATCCGTTACGAGGCCCTTCGCGGCTTTGTCCTTTTCCGATGATCGACTAGTGTGTGCCCCGTTGTATGTGTTGTCGTCTACCAGATTCTGTCTATCGCTTTCACGGGCGGAGGTGTTGACTTCCCCAGGGGACTTGCTGTGCGTGAAGGAGATGGGGAATGGGAGGTTTGGGGATGAGGGTGAGGATGAGAAATGACGCTTTTTGAAAGATGGTTCTGCCGTGGAAAATGACGTAAATGCTGTTCCAAAGGCAAGATAGAGGAGGCAGAGCACATTGAGGATGAATACGAGGAACAGGATCGGATAAAAAATCACTTGCCACGTAGCAGTATGTGCTGAGGCGTATTGTTGTGTCTGTACCTCTGCTCTGAAAGTCTCGTATATGATATCGGGAAGAATGTTATTTTCCCCGCCTGTGTGATTCCACACAGGGTGGAACGTACTATTGATAGAGCCCGTGGCAAGCGTGCTAGTTGCGAGTACGGCGATAGCCTCCGCCATAGATGGCAGAAGAGGGTTGAGCTCTGGTTTCTCAAGGGCAAATTGCGTCAATATTCGCGCATTGGACGCGTTATTGTTCGTGATCCCGCCTGCGTGCGCAGAATAGTGTTAGTGACCAGTTCCATGTTCAGTGGCACAGGGTCGGCAAGGGCAAAAAGGCCAACCAAGCCGGTATGTGCTCCCAAAGGCTTAGTACGCACCATTCAAGTTAATCGCCAATTGCCATTCATAGGCCATGTTTATCCAATCTCCCTCCGGATGCACAGTCAAATCCGTGCCCTCTGGAACGACACGTTCGTAGGCGTTCTTGTTGTTCGGATCTTCGCAGTGCGCTTTCATATGCCCGCCTGATGTCCCCGACAAATCAAACGTGGACGAACAGCTCGATGTCATCCAGGAGCGAAACTCACAGACTGTGTAGTCCTTTGTAGACCTAGCGAGGAGGTACATCGAGTCGGTGTATAGGCCCGAGTAATTGGTTACCATGTTATAATCGATGGGATACTGAAGCTATCATTAGTGCAAATATCTTTGGGCAGCGTATGGACCGCCGGATATTTCGATCTATATCGCGGTGAAACCGAAGAGAAAGAGGGCCACGTACTAGTGCAAAGACCGGAGGACGACGGCTGTATTTCTCACCCCATTTGAATATGTCATCGACCACGGTGCGATTGAGCCACTCCGTGGGTGAGACGACGGGTATGTCAGTCCACCAGGTATCTACTACAGGCTTCTCTTGCTCATGCCACCCGGTCCGATTTTTGCGCGCATTGGGGAACTGTGTATATACGAGGGGTGATAATTCATCCTCAGTCATATTGACGCACATGACATTAACGACGGGCGATGCAACACTCGCTTTGATTGAGTATTCTCCAATGCCCAACAATTCGCTCGGCTGGAGGATGCCATTGATGGGATCAGTGGCTGCCGCATAAACACCGGCGTGCGGCAAAGCGAGCGTTACGTTATTAATGATTCGCTTATGAGTATCAAAGCTGGCTGCTACGTTTCCGTTCTCAGTTTCGATCCACTGGGAGACCATCGTTGTATTGTCAAAAAGATTATGTTTCCCAGTAGGTCTCTCGGAGAGTTGGTGCATAGTCGAGGTCTGGCTCCTTCGTATACTCTCCCATTCCGCTCTGCGAGTGGCTTCATTAGCGAAGTGTTTAGTCGGAAACTTAAAGTATCACATACAGAAAGGTAGTGAGACTGTTGTATGCTATAGAACTATTAGCAAAAGCGTCCTATTGAGCTTCGGTACGGTCATTAACATACACTTCCCAGAGAATAGAACATCTAGACAGCTTAAATTCGCCTCTGGATAGACATCGCTAAGGGGTGTTTGGCAGGTTTCCTTCACGTAATATGGATTTGCGTATGACGTTTTCACCGGGCCCTGCAAATCACGCAATTCCCATCCGTGACGCCATAATTTCGGACTGACCACTGGGTTATCTGCGTTAGCAATGATCGTTTGATCATATACATTGAAGCAAATGTCATGAGGTCCCAGCTTTCAAGGAAATCTAATGGATTCGAGCATATAGGCTTAGGAGAAACGGAAATCGACAGTGACTAAGACTTACTAGCATCTGATGCTGTAGTGTAGAATAGTGCACAAAACGAAGCACTCAATGTTAATGCACCGAGGAAAGTAGTCGCAGCGACCGGTATGCCATCCCAGTGGGTGAGCAATGAGCCAGGTTGCTATACGACGGCAGAAGATTAGCCGACGAAGCAACAGATAATCAAAACATGGCGCACCGGCCGGCCGTGGTCTGCAACTTACTATGACCCAATTTCGCATTGTCATCTCTGCCAGAGTTACGCCCCGTGAAAGTCTGCTGAAGGCCCTCCTAGTCAATATCTGACCGAGAACTGCCACAAATACCGTGACAAAAGACAACTCGATAGTTTTAGCGCCCAGGGTAGCCAGAAGAGTTGCGGTCGAGGGTGTAACTTGCCAACCATGTCCAGTTGAGATACCCCTTCCATAGCGTGGTTGGACAATAGAAGTAACGAGCCAGATTCCACTAAAAACGGTAGAGTAGAGTGACAATACGATCAGTGTTGCGTATAACCAACTCCAACGCTTCACGTAAACATCTTTTCTAGAATAGCATTCCATCTGTGTACTAGCTACGACATCGTTTAGAACAAACCGTAAGAAGTAACCCGTTTGAGGGATGGGGGGCTCGCTTGACATGGAAGTTACGTACTGTGTTGCGGGGGCGAGCTATCTGCGTCGCCCTCATGTTCGCTAACTATGGTGGTCGACGAGGGAGTCGGGTTGTATATGGCCGACATGGGGACGGATTCTGCTCCTGGGTGCTGTGGCATGATGGAAGCACTTCTCAAGGCGTTGACATTTGCGACTGCTAGTATACTCGGCTCTGGGCCACCGATAGTTGAACGTAGGCTCGATTGACCTTCAGTATCAGAAGGGCTCATGCTTGATACTGTCTGCGTCGTGATGGCTGATCTTATACTCGTAGAGTGAGACATGGCTGTGTGTGGTGATGCGTCTAGAGACTGTGACGAATAAAAAGCTGAAGAGTCTCGCCGTCCTAGGTTAGATGTCGAAATACTGGGCGCAAGTGACAGGGCTGTAGATTCTACGCCTGGTCGTGTTGCGTCTTGATATGGTGTGCTCCCGTCGTGGTTCGCTACGCCGGTTGGACCATCAATTCGCCATGGCGGAGACTCGCCATCTCCAACCTTTCGGGCGTAAGCCGAGTCCATTCTGATATGTAGCCCTCAAGCAGGCTCTGCGATCCCTGTGCCCCGACTCTATCTCTCCAGACCCCGCCAATCCCCGAGCCCGCGGTTGGGTGTGTGCAAGGCTGGAGAAGGACAAGGCATGAAACCGGAGGACAGATGAGCAACGCCAGACGCACGTACAATATGAATTATTATAAAGAAAGCCCCGAGATGCCCCCGTGGCTAGCAATGTCCAACCAACATTGGGTTCCATGTAGGAGGTGGACTGTGGTGTCCCGTATGATTATAATGTTGGCTATGCGCTTTGCAGTGGAGTTCTCACTTTTGCTGACTAGGATGACTTCCAGGATGGCTTCCAATCCCAGTGGCGCAGATCGTTAGCTGGCCCGCCTGCTACCAACGGATATTTGTAACATGGGTCCCGTCACTTATAGCAATACACTACTGCGTGTTTGATGTCTCGTGTGTCACAGCAGTGGCCCGGTCCTGGCCCGGTGCTCTCGGACGTGGCATGGAGGAATTCACTGACTGGTCTGTTTGTCCTTGTGTTCCCGGACTGTCGGAAACTTGCGCGGTGCCAGACAACCCGCTCTCTTTGAGGCAAAGCCCCTGAATCTATCATTTCCGGTCTTGTCAAATACTCGTTTATACGACACGTTCGGTAGCAAAAGACGACCAACGCTTTGGGTGGTGATAGCTAGATGAGCGAGATCGAAATTACCTGTCTCGGACTAGGGGCTGTAGGTTAGCTGAGGCGATAAGCGCACTGCCACCCAGCCGAACGCCTGCCGGTTTCCAATAATAGTTCCTCACTAGACTGCCTTAAGGTATATGCCAGGTACCGGCTTAGCGTGAGCACCACAGCGGAGTATGCAAACACAGATAGGTGGGTACTTCCAAAATGGTGTGCAGATACGGAGGTTCATTTCAAATATACGCGACATCCTTGACAATGTGACATAGTGCAAATTGGCTCAATTTCGTACTGTCTAGGCTCGAAGCTAACCGAAACCGTTGATACCTAATCTCCTACCTAAATCACATATAGTTAGCAGTTGTAGTAGCTCATCTTCGCTC